>JAXDDW010000057.1:2210000-2295000 GCA_034670385.1 Hoplostethus mediterraneus
TGTTTGTTGCTTCGGGAGACTCTTGCTCATGTTCACAAATCACAGCTGAGCTTTCCAAGATCGTAGTAATGACACACGCCACTGCGCTTCAGGGTGGATATTCCTCTGAGAAATAAGGAGTCAAAATGAACAAATGCTGTTTCATGGTGTTTCATGCTGAACAAATGTTTTCTCAAATGCGTAGTCCCTGATTTTCAAATGGTCATTTCCAGGAAAACTGTTGCAACTTGAAGGACTTTAGCTATTAGCAGAATAACATAACATCAAAGAAATAACATGACAAAATAATGTTAAGTGCCATAGTTACATTTAAATGGGAGTTTAAGATTTAAGTCTTTAAGTCTCTAATGAAGAGAAATACGTGCAAGAGGACAGTTACATCAAATGGAAATCAAGTGGATGGTGTTTGCCTTGTAATGGCCTTGCAAAGATCTGCAGCTTTCATTAAAAGCCCTTTAGTTTCTAATTGATCTCACGACTCAGTGTTCGTAAATTGATGTCTCAACTGAGAGCACAACATATTAGGAGCTGCTCTTTTCATGAAATACATCGATCAGGTGAAACTAATTGAAATCACGTTTTTTAAAATTGTAACTAAGGCAGGTTAAAGAGGGAGTTTCTGCCTTGACACAATTGACCCGTACGTTGCACAAAAGGAGGCAACTATTATCATGGTTTTCTCTCAGAGAGTCTCGGCTCTGTGAGTGGGGTTGTGTAGGTAGGATGAGGGCGGAGTAGTAAAACGTGAAGGTAGGGAGGAAGAGTGGAGCTGAGTTTTGCTGCAGTGGCAGTGCTGAAAGGACAGCTACCGGGGATGGAGGGAGGGAGGGAGGGAGGGGAGGGGAGAGCCGGAGGGGAAGGGAGACAAGGAAACATGCTTGGGAACCAGATGTACAGTTTAACAGCAGATGGAGAGAGAGAGGGGGGTGAGAACGGAGGTGACTGGAAATCAGTTAGCAAAGCAGAAGGTTGACGTCCCGCGTGTGTGTCTCACGTATGAGGTCGTGAGTGAGTCGGTGTGTGTGTGTAAGATCTGCATGTACCTGCAGCACTCACCACTCTCTGTGAGGCTTTACTTCATTAACGTGATCGGCTCCTGAATCCACTCCCCCCCCACCCAACCTTCATTTTTCCTTCATTTGATCTTCACCTCTCTCTCTCTCTCTCTCTCTGTTTCTAGTTGATTACCATCTGTCTGTCTATTGACTGATTCTTGCTTTTTTTCTCTCCTGCTTTCTTGTATTCCTGATCACATTTCTCATAACAGACTCTCCCTCTCTCCCTCCCCCCCCATCTCCCCTCTCATCTGTCTTGCCCTCTACCATGCCTCCATGGTAACTGATCCTTAATCGACGGTCCCGTGTCACGCTTTCCACACTCCATCCCATAGGAATTTTCCCTCCGCCATCCCTCTCTTGTACGTGTCCTCTTCTTCTTCTTCTTCGTCCTCCCTCCCTCCTCATCCCGTCACCCCCCTTCCCTCCCCCATCCTTTTCCATCACCTGAGTTGGAGTCAGTCTCCCCCTGATGATCTCAGCCCTCTCTTCTTTTTGTTCTCGTCTCTCTCTTCCTCTTTTCCTCCCTTCCCCCTGTTCTGGACGCCACGACATGCACATGAGATTATGTCAGACATTTATAAAATCGGATTAGCTAGGATCACCTTGACACATGCACCACATACACACACACACACACACACACACACACACACACACTCACACTCATTATGTATCAGCCTTACACACACACAAGTGTTTTCCTGACCCCTTCACACATGCTCTATGACACTAAAACCTCATGACATACAACATTCAACCGCAGCCTTGACTCGTGCACCCAAACGTCACACTTTCCTGACTGACTGACTACACACACATCATCACTCACACACACACATGGCCCTCTGTCAGTCCTGGCTGAGTCCTGTATTCTACACTGAATTGGGCTGCTACACTTCAAGGCACACACACATTTGCTTCATGGGAAATTAGGATGACGCAGCATCGTCTACATGAAAGCTTCCACATTATAATGGCTACCATCTCTCTCTCTCTCTCTCTGTCATCTCTCCCTCTGTCTCTGTCTTTTTGTCTCTCTCCTATTCTTTTCTCCCCTCATCCTCCTCTCCCATCCCTCAATTTCTCTGACTCAGCAGAACAAGTCGGAGACAAGGTCACCTGACTGCTGTTGCTGTGGAGACCGAGAATTGGGGGATTTTTCCCTCCCCTTCTTTCTTCTACTGCAGGGGGGGGGCGGGGGCAGGGCGGGGGGGGGGGCAGTGAATATGGTTGAAGGAGTGAGGAACACAGAGGTATGGCAGAGGTTAAAGAAGGATACTGCTGGCGGCCATTTTGATTGAATTGAGATTGAAAAACTTTATTAGCAGCAGCAAGATGACAAAGGCATGCTCATGGGCAGCACTGTGTGCTTCATTACCCAGTAATCCTGACTGCATGGTGCCGATATGGTGTGCGTGTCTCAGCACATCTATGCTGCATGAAAGGTATGCAAACTACAGCCAAATATTTCAAACAAAAAAAATGGACAGTGATGGGAAATAGAGATAGAAGATGTCATGGAAATTTCGTGGCATTTTCATGCACTATAGTGGACTAGTCAAGATCACATTTCTAACTTCCTTAAAAGGCCTAACTAGCTGGTTATGCCAAACTGTTCACAGCACAGTCACAGGGGACAGCATAGTATCAATACAACAGTCACAAAATAATAACTAATAAATTATAAATAATTTACTTTCACAAAGCATATCGTCATTTCAGACCCAGCGTGCTAATATCACCAGAACTAACTAGAATTAACACATATACATCTATTTGCAATACTATTTGAACCAATCATTCACTGTGTTAATCACCTACTCTATCAAAGACCTTTCATAATAAAAGCAGACTGCACCATAAAAGCACAGTTGCAGACAGCTGGCCCTGAGCTAACCCTGCTCTGATGCTGTGTGGTCATTGTGGCCCTTAGCAGGGAAGGCAGTGGAGCGCAACGACCAGCATCTTCCCCAGGGACAGCCAGCATGACTCTGAGCTTTCCCTTGCAAATTAGGCATGGCGTTGTATACATATGTGTGTGTGGACATGTCTGTGGGCATGAGAGTGAGTATGTGTGTGTGTGTGTGTGTGTGTGTGTGTGTGTGCTGCTACAGCTGCATCCTCCCCTCAGTCAAAAGCACAGGGAGAGCGTGACAAAAGGCCTGCAATGGCAACTCACTGCTGCATTCAGACCAGCTTCCTCTCGCTCTCCCTCCATCGTTGCCCAGGTCTCTTGGCCTGTTTCTCTTTCATTCTCTCTTTGGCGCTGTTACCGACAACTACACAGTTTATTCACCCCCCCTCATTCCTTCATGTGCTCACGTTTTCCTGCATTTGCCCACGATATATATCTCTCTATCCCCATGTCCTTGCCCTTGGCCCATCTCTCTCTCTGTCTTCGGTCATTTGTCTTTCTGAGGGTCCGTTGTTAAAAGAATGCGATTTCACTAGTTCATTTCTCTCACTCTGTCAGTGTTTGCAGTGGTTGTCACCCCTACAGGTCAAGAGTAAAGAGCTTGCTCCTTGCAATCTTGATCATAAATGACAGACAAAAGGTGTTGCTCCAAATGTCCTAAAGTTTGAGTTGATAAAAGATTCATAAGTGCTCAAACAAGCAAGGTTTGATTCTCTATCTGACTCCCACTAGGATGCATCCATGACAACATGTTACCTGACCCTTTGTATTGCAAGTCACTCCACATCAACTGAAGACAGTTAGGTGTGGATGTGGGCAGCTGTGTCACAGATGTGGTGTGATATTTTTGTTTCTCTCTTAACATCTGCCTGCATGTCTGCCTCTCTCACACACCCATACACACACACACACACACACACACACACACACACACACACTACATAGTTGTGTTGCTGTCTCCTATGTCTGATTGCTCCGCCCAGGCCTAACATTGGAGTAACATGGAGGTGCACAGTAACATGCTCATGATAGAACCAACACGACCAATGAGACAGCCAGGGGTGCTTATCACATGCAATAGTGCACACAAAACCACTGTTATATACTACATAAATGCATTACATTCAAACAACACAATCACGACAACTAGAATCTAACCTTGTGCGTCCAATTACACAAAATTTCAGCCTAGAGACTCGCGATGCTGCTGGCTGCAAGTCTTGGAATTCTGCAGTAAAGCAGGAGGGGCAGAATTGGCCTTCTATTGGCGCGCTGGAAGAATTGGGTGGAGGGGATTGGCCAGAGAGCCCATCACCGATGAGACGCTTTGAATTGTCATTGGCCAACTGGGTGACCGGTGGGCGGGTGTAATTGGCTCTCGCTTTATCCGCTTGCTTCATCGAGGCGGCGCATCCACGAGCAGCCACCGGCGCTTCTTCTATAGGCGGAGTGGTGCGGCTAGAGGAGGGGAGTACTGCGGCAACCGGAAAAGCCGCGGAGGGAGATCGAGTCCTAAAAAGGTAGAAGTGCGGCTCGTTAGTTTCGCCGGTCTTTTACCGCAAGTATCAGAGAGCAGAAGAAGGACCCGCATCCTCGCGTGATGCTCCGCTTGAGACCGCAACATTTCATTTGAAAGACGTCTCACTGGGGAGAAAAGATTGTAGCCTAACCTTTTCGAAGGTTTGAGAGACAATAAATTTGCTTTCACCCAAACCTATTTTGTCAATCGTAAGTAACTTCCCTGACGTCTTTTATCTGCTCATTTTTTCAGTTCAGGCAGCCCTGAAAAACTGAGCAAAGCCTCTTTTATCGCGTTTTTTAAAAAGGCGAGACATTTTGATATAATTCAACCTGAGGTGCTGACACCTCTCAAGCTTTGCATCACCTGAGAGGAGAAGACTGACTGCGCCAACATGGGGGTAAGACTGGCGATTCCAACTTTTTAACTGCGTTGTAGACCATCTGAAGTGGCCTGTGAGGTGAAGTAGCCTGATATCTGACAAACGGCTCCTGTCGAGGAAGGGCGTGAAGCTGAGGTGTCATGTCTTTTTCCAATGGAGATCCCGTATGTCGGAGTGACATTGACGCTAATGCGGAATTTTGTTTTACCCTGGTCTCCTAGACTGCGACAAATTGATGTAGGGTAGCTCATGTTATAGTGCAGTCGATTTTAACTGCTTACTTACTTAGCTATGCCTCCAAAATTTTGTCTTGAGTGGAATATTATCGGCCCATGTCCTCATCTCCAATAGGCCCTCATCTAAAATATTGAAGAAAACTGCTGCTTAAGTCCTAAAAGTTGGTAATGTTGGCAGTCGGCACATTTGATAGGCCTTACTTTGACTATAACCTTGTGAGCTGTGGTAGGCCTAATCGGTTTATTCTTACAGACAGCTCTCGTGAGAGAGATGGGATGCACTAGTTAGAAATCTTTCATTTTCTTTCATTCTTTCATCATCATAGTTGGTGTTAAAACTCAATTTGTCACATACACAATACACAATTACAAGATGTCCTCAATGATGAAATGTGCACAGTAGAGCGGTGACCTCCCTTATGCCCCCCTGCCTCCTCTCTTTTCCTCTCCGCTGGCATAGCATCCTCTCGGATGCAGCTCTCGTGCCATAGGAAAAGTGCCGGCCGGTGATCCGGGGAGATGCTGGGCCCACGGCGTCTCTATGGACGCTGTCAGTAGAGGAGGCTCAACCCGGCAGCCTCGGTGACCCATGCGTCATAATGCGGTTACCGGGAATAAGCGCTTCACCAGCTTATTTCTCCTTTAATTTGTGACATAACAGGGACTCGGTAATCGCCGACAGTGAGCACACACACCGCAGATTAAAGAAGAGATCCATCCAGTTCACTATAGGCAGACATGAGGAATTTCTTAGCCGTAATTTATCAGATTTATTTTCTACTGCGTCAGAGTGCGCACCTGGAATTTGGTCAGACATACTGAACTATTTCAAGTATCTAATCTATTTTCTCACACCATGGCATTTGCGTCACCAGAGGACAGTGAAAAAGTTCAGCGCTATTGGAAAATTCCAAGGTGCAGATGCTGCGGCTGCCAGTGTGAGCTATTGCGCAATTTCTGCTACATCATCACCTCGCGTAGGGAATTGTAGTTTTTAATCTCCGACTGTGTTCTGTGTGAATTAATGTGATGGCGTGACACTGCACAGCGCCACAGACATAAAGATAGACACCCAGCGCTGTACAGACAGTCGAAGCTGGTGTCATCTCAGGGACACTCGCCGACAGGACTGCTGCATTTGACATTTCTCTCCAAGGCGATGATATAAGATAGCCGCCGGCCGGTGGCAGGCTATTCCTTTACACGTGAAAGCCAGCTAGGCAGCATCAGTAGGCACTGCGTCAAAAGGGATGGGAGTGGAAAAAGTGCTTACGCATGTGCTGCTGCTGTGGTGAAGTTCGAGAGAGAGAAACGCTGAGTGGGAGCAGCGTGGCATTTCACAAAATGCCAGAGCTCTCAAGACACTTGCATTAGGATATAAGACAACATGACTTCCCCGGGTTGTTATCACATGTCCCTTGTGTCACCTGCCCTCCTTCTCTCTTTCTCCCGCGAATTTCGCACTGGCGCACTGACGCCTCACGCGCTGTGCTTTGGCACTACCAGCTGTCCTTCCCCAAGGCCGCAGGGGGCATCGCTTGCGACGCGCGTTCTGCGTCAAAAAGGGGGCGGGGCCACGGGTGTGGAAATTCCCTGTAAAGAGCTGTGATAGGCTGGCGCAAGGAGCCACGCACAAAGCAACGGGACTAGAAGCAGCTGTGATGCAAGAGCAAGACTCGGGCTTGTGTCAGGGATACTAGAGAGAGACAACTGGCAGATTTTCGACACACCATCTCCAAGGGAACGTCTGCATGGTGTCCACCCCTCCCCCCCCCACACCCCCCCTCTCTTGCTCACTCCCTTCTTCACTGCAATGGTGCAGCTAGTGATGTTGCAGTAGGGGATGCTGAGAGTAAGGGGGGGGACGGTATATAGAGAGGGTGATGGATGGCCGCACACTCAGGACGACCGTTGTATTTCACCTTCAGACACGTGACAGGGGGGAGGGTGCCACTGCTGAGAGAGCGGGAGAGAGAGAGCGAGAGAGAGCGAGAGAGAGAGCGGAAGGGTAGGACAAATACTAACTGGTCTGCAGGTGTAGAGAGAAAGAGAGAGGGATTTAAAACGAGGGAGGAGGAGTATTGAGGGGGAGGGCTGCCTGGCTGTATATCCTGTTACAGGATAATGACCTAAGGCTCACATTACCATGGCTCTTGTTTCCCCTCGCTGTGCTTTGTGGGATTGGTTACCATGGAGACAGGAGACAGATGGGATGGGGGGGGGGGGGGGGGGGGGGGTCATCATCATAGGACACTGACTAGGGGGTGTGGAGGTCATTTTAATTGGAGAAGTGGGGTGTAGGTGGGCTGATGCCACAGGATATATGGGGGATTAGAGCGAGATGAAGGGAGCAGCACTGTAGCTTTATCAGAAGGTCATACTGGCGAGTGACTAGGGGTGTGGTTGAGCTATTTTCAATGCAGTATAGCGGAAGAGAAGCCGGCTCCAATTAGTGCACAAGCCCCTGTAGGACTTTGGTTAAATTTACCATTATGTCACAATAGGTCATGAAATAAAGGTATATAAAATAACCGAATAGTGAAATAGTGAGGTGAATAGAGTGCTAGTGAACAGGGATCCATGTTTTAGCGGACGGGAGTTCAGGTGTTGGTTGTGTCTGGCTTCTGCAGCGGCCCAGCCCTCCATTTGGTGCAGAGTGCTGCACATCCCTCCCCACTGCACCTGCTGCCTGATGCTGATTGGCTACATCGCACCATGACTGATCTGTCCGACACATTGCAGGGACCAATAGGAACTCCTATTCACAAGGGCTGTGATCAGTGGTCGCAAGCCGTCCGATTGACCGCAGCGACCAGCTGGGATTTTCAGACCTTTGGACCTAGGGGTCAAATAAGGTCATCCTGCTGACCCTTGGAGATGCTATTCCATTGTCCACATGAAGCCTATTGAAGGTCTCTGATCAATAGATTTCCGCTGTAATGATGACATTGTCTTCAGTGAGAGTACTGCTGAAGGACAGACTCCAGATTTCTCTAGTGGCTCAGCAGAAATACTGCAGCTAGACTGCAAGCTAGCGTACGGCTAACAGGGCTCTACTGTGAGCTCAGTAGCAGCTTGTGTAAGGCCATTAAAATGTAAAGGTCATTGCTGTCTCCTTCATGCATTACTAGAAAACAAGATTACTGTAGGCACAGTGATTGATATAGCTAACAGTTCTTCAGTGTTGTGAGAGTGTTGATGGTCTCCCATGTTGAGAGACTCACTGAAGGGTTAGGTTGCCTGACTACAAAGACATGACTAATTCAGGGTGTTGTCCTGGAGATCCGTGTGTGTGTGTGTGTGTGTGTGTGTGTGTGTGTGTGTGTGTGTGTGTGTGTGTGTGTGTGTGTGTGTGTGTGTGTGTGTGTGTGTGTGTGTGTGTGTGTGTGTGTGTGTGTGTGTGTGTGTGTGTGTGTGTGTGTGTGTGTGTGTGTGTGTGTGTGTGTGTGTGTGTGTGTGTACACCAAAGCAGAAGGAGCCAGGGGGGAAACCACAATGGACAAAGGCTTGTTAAAATCAAGGCCAGCTCCTTTAACAAAACCTTGATGTGTATTTTTTTTTAACATTTTATGTCGGTGCTCAGTGACAGAGTTACATCTTTTTTCAGGTTTCAGGTTTAGTGGTTACATGATGTAATTCCTTTCATGTCTCAACCCTGCCCTGTTCATTAGGAAGAAGCAGAGCCAGCAGACTTCCTGTTTTGTACTCTAGGTCTATAATTAAACAATGACACGTTTACTTAATTAGGAAAGATAATGTAATACAGATGTCTTCGTAAGCAAATGCAGTTAGTTGTGCTGTGTGTGTGTGTGTGTGTGTGTGTGTGTGTGTGTGTGTGTGTGTGTGTGTGTGTGAGACCAGCAGGCAACCCCTCACACCATGGCGAGATGCCATGCTCACTACTATTGGCTTCAAGTCCGTCACAGCTCCAGGGTGGACAGTGTGCTGCATGCCTAGACCTATAGCCACATGTCAAATCCCTCACTTCCTGTTACCTCTGTGGGATGAACAGATCAGGACGATGAAGGGGTGGACAGATGGGCAGGAGGGCTAAATACCCGAAGTTGGGATTTTCAATTTGGGTTTTGTTTTATTGAGTCTCTTTCCATTTATTTATTTTTTATTTTCCGAGCTAAAGAGAGATAATCTCTCTTTGTCTCTTTGTTGTGTAATTGAGGATTTCTGTTTCTGTCCTTTTGAGCGGCCACAAGCTTTCGTTTCTCCATTTATCTGTTTATACTATTCCATTAGATGGTCCATTAGATGTACTGTGTTTACTTGTAACTTGATCCACTGCAGAACATTAGCAGGAGCGTGACCTCAGGGTCAACTCTGCTTTCCTTCAGGGGAATTTCATGCATGTTATTCCCTTTCTCCATCTCTGAGATAAGATAAGCACATTTCTTCTTCTTTTATGTTTGTTGGGTTGTATTTGCTGAGCAGCAAGCCAAGGAATTTTCCCATCATTAGAAAGGCTGATAGGAGCAGGTAAATGAAACGAACGCTTTCAGTCTGTTACAAGGCATTCAAATCCTAATCAGTTGATAACAATATAAATATACAGTCATCCAATCTATTCACCAGCTCAGTATCATTACACACCTTTCACCGATTTGAATGCGTATGAATTCATGCATTTGACTGATAGAGAGACAGAGAGAGAGAGATAAAGAGAGAGAGCAGCATAGTAAACTAATCCAGACTAGTTATCAGACTAGCTAATCCCAGCAGTTGTGCCCCCTAGTCAGCCTGACCCCTCCCCCCCCACCCCCCCCCCCCCACTCTGGCCTAGAGCATCCTGCTGCAGGAAACAGCAGATGGCCCAATGTCCTTCCAACGTCACACACACACGCACACACACGTGCACACGCACACACACACGCATGCACACATGTCCATATTTTGACATGCTGTACTTGTCACATGTGCTCAAATATAATGCACACATTCATGCACACCCACAGACACATGTACTCTCTTGTAAATGGCTAAAATCGACAAAAAACTTGACATGCAATCCATTACAGTCAATCTCTCCCTCAGGCAGACATAAAGACACTCTTGTTGTACAGAGAGACAAAGACGCTTAAGTCCAGCCAGCCCACGGGGGGGGTGGGGGGGGTGGGTGACCTATCACGATCACTATGTCATTAGCCCCGTCCTTTGAGGCAGACAGCGGGCCGGGCCGGACATGGAGGTTCCTTCGCTCTACAGCCCAGACGTTCTCACTGAACCACAGGAGAGGCCAGCAAGGATCAGCACTGGTATCAGCCAATCATGTCGCCGAGGTAGAAACGTTTTAGAAGAAAATACAATAAGATACTTCCCTATGTACCCGGAGCACAAAGGGATATGTGTAGGACACACGCATGTATAGAAATCAAATGCGGTCTAACCGACTGCTGTTGTAATGATGTGATGGAACACCTTGGGTATTTCCATGGCCCCCAAAACCACTTCCTGCTAGCAGTTCCACATATGACAGTTCTTACTTCCCCTTCATGTGTGTATCAGTTCCGCCTCTTATGGGAGCACATGGCGTCCCTATGCACGCAACCAGAGAGGACAATAGAGCGCCACGACTCCCATGCAGACCCACAGTCAGGGCGAGCCCCGACCTGTGGACGACGTGCCCCGACAGCTCTTCCTCTCCGGTGCCACACCTCAGCTGAACATGCCTCTCGGTGGGTACGGGGTGAGCTCAGCGTTGCCAAACAGCATCGCTTGATCTCGCTCGCAGAAATCTGTCAGGGGATTTCATCAACGCGGTGGGGGGATAAAGGGCCCCCGACATGCCCCGACGCTCAGTCACGTTAGAGAACGCACAGTTACTTATCTCTCGCTCTTACTGTATTATTTCACACTCACTAGGTCTCTCTCTCGCTCTTACTGTCTCTATTTCTCACTCACTAGGTCTCTCTCTCTCTCTCTCTCTCTCTCTCTCTCTCTCTCTGTCTCTCTGTCTCTCTCTCTCTCTCTCTCTCTGCCGCAGTGCGTGTAGACTCTGCACAAACGGACTGTAGCCAACACAATGACTCACCTCTGCTCAACCGTTGTGGCTTGTAGGCCCCCAGTGTGAGGAACTATCTATCACACACACACACACACACACACACATCACACATAGTCGCACACACATGTGCGCACACACACAGACACACGCACATAGACGCACACACAATTCGTTGAATCGGCGGCCTGTCTGTGTTATACATCAGTGAATACGGCGTCCAGTTACAGATGCATCAATTATTACTCTCCCAGGATCACTTCAGGGGATCCTAGAGTACTAGGCCACCGCCGTCGCCATGCCAATGGCCATGCCAGTCGCCATGGTTACCTGCCCTCCAAACACATGGGAATAAACTACAAGGTTTAGTGGGCTAGCAAGACCAGACCACACCAGCAGAATAGCTTATGATCCAGTCCAAGGATCTGCTGGATCATCAATATATCATCAATATATCATCAATATATCATCAATATAGGGATTAGTGAAGGGTAAATGTATTTTCAAGAAAATGAAACATAATTCAATAATAATCTTAAAATGTGAACGTGTTTTTGTTGTTTATATTTGTGATTGTTCATCTCATTGTCTTACCCAACGGTTCATAACACACGACATCACTGGATATGAGTGATTACACTAGGTGATCTACTGCAGAGCCATCCAGTGTTTCCAGTTCCTGGTCATGCCAGTCAGCCAGAGGAAGGGAGTGTGTACGTCTGTCCGTCTGTCCGTCCGTCCGTCCATCAGTCTGTCTGTGGGTCTGTGGAGCGTCTGTAATTCCAGCCCCGAGTGTCTGTTTCCTCCTTCAGAACAGAGGGGGGTCATTACATTACCCAGAACCTTCATGAGACAGACCTAGCAAGAGCTGGACACACACACACACACACACACACACACACACACACACACACACACACACGTCGTAAATGCACACAATATACCCAGTATCTTTCTATTGTCTGCCACTGTCAATACACAGCAGTGATTAGCGATATTGATGGAGACTGCAGAGACAGATTCAAGCACAGACCAGTAGACTCACAGACACACACACACACACACACACACACACAAAGACTCACAGACACAAAGTGAGACAGACACACAGACAGCTGGTTTAATGGCTGTTTCCTTCCTCTGGCTGTGTTTCGGTCCGGTTGCCAGGACAAAATGTTAACGGCATAACTGCAACGAAGACACCTCTTGTCAGGTAGCCAGGGGGGTTCGGGAGGGAAAGGGAAGGCTTAAGACTGGGTTGGTAGGCTGCCCCGTCTGTCTTGAATGATTGAGTGGGTGGCAAACACACACACACACACACACAGAGGCAAAATACGCCCTCCACATATCGTAAAGACAACACAGAAAGCGGCGCCTTCTCTTTTCTCGGCGAGGGAGGCGCCTCGCTGATATATACACATTCACACCCACACACACTTAAGCAAACACAGATGCTCAACATGCGTCTATAATTTATGAGAGTGTGAGCACACATTCACTCACACACACACACACACACACACGCCGTGAGGGAGGTTGTGCAATCTATTAGAGTGGGGTCACTGTGGGTCAAACACGGGCACACAGAAGACAAAGACTGCTGGTCAATATCTAATCAGAAGCGAGAGAGGAGGGTGACAACAGCTCCTCTCTCTCTCTCTCTCTTCTCTCTCTCTCTCCCTTTTCTCCGTCTACCTCCCTCACTATCTATCTATCCCTCCCTTTCACCTCTCACCTGCCTGATCCCTTCTGTCTTCCATCCATCTCTATCTGTCTCTATTATGTATCGCCTGCGGGACTCCTCCACACCTACCACTTCTCTGTGTGTGTGTGTGTGTGTGTGTGTGTGTGTGTCAAAGAAAAAGAAAGTGAAAGAGGATAACGCATGTGTCTATATTTGTATTCTTGACAGTACATATGTTAGAGGTGCAGGTGTGCTGTCAAGCTAACAATGCTCTCGAATGTGTATCTACAGAGCTCATGCAACCCTGGTGGCAACTCCGTACCACGGCTACTAGCCCAGATGTGTAGTCAGATATGTAGTATGTGCAGATATTACACACATGTAAGCGCCCACACACACACACACACACACACCACACACACACACAGCCAGGGTCTGTCTCGGAGGGGATGAGCAGCAGTACTTTTCCACTGCATCAGTCCCAGCTCTGTGCCTGCCTGGTCTTGCTGCAGTGAGAGTTTGCTCACCTGCTCTTTTGATGTGTGTGTGTGCGTGTGTGTGTGCGTGTGTGTGTGTGTGTGTGTGTTGTGTGTGTGTGTGTGTGTGTGTGTGTGTGTGTGTGTGTGTGTGTGTGTGTGTACGCACGCAGTCAAATCAAACAGTTACCTTTCCCGGTGACATGCAACTCTACCTGCGGCATATGATTGTTTGCTTTGAATTCAAGAATCAAGTATAGTCAAGTATGATCCACACACACACACACACATACAGTTTAGTCGGTTAACTTTCACCCCTGGAGCCCCGTCTATTATGATGAACCGGAAAGACAGGTATTTTAACCGCTTGTAAATTCCAGACATCTAGATATGTTTTCGCAAGAGTAGCACAGAACAGCACAACCATTATGCCTCAAGTGGGAAATGCAGAGACGAGCTTATCTTTGGTTGTCAGTCACATTCTTGTCCTCCTGCCAGTGTGTATGTTTTGGCGTGTTAGGGTGTGTGAGTTTGTCAATCAAGACGGAGGACTCGTTACCTTAATTCACACCTCCTCACTAGTGCCTGGTCACAATTCATTCAACAATATGGCTTCATGTTAGTTCATTAATTGTGTTATCAATCAGATGCAGACAGAGTTTCAGCTGTAATTTGCTGCATATATGGCAGACCTGAAATGTCATTACTGGATTCTACCACTGAATTTCAGCACACAGCTGGTTTTACTCTGCTAGAAGGCAACACACAACCAAATCTTAACCTTTGGCCTCAGTTTATGACCTTTTGACACGGCGTATACCTTAATCCTACATTAAGAACAGTGCTGCCATTGATTGTTATTGACATTTCTGTCTGATCCAGGGAAAAATATGTAGCTTACGCGTCATTTGGACTCTGCTACGGTGAGTGTCTTCACTCTCGCCTTATTTTATCATACCTCCAACCATCATCCTCTCTGACCACATTGATCCGCCATCGAGGGCAATTTCCTCGATGGATGGTTGTGTTCATGGGGTGCCCATCCACTGGGACCCATGCAGGCCTCCTGGGAGTCATTTAGGTTCTCCAACTCTGACCTCTGATCGGGGACTTTTGCGGTCAGGCTCTTCTCCTTCCTGACAATAGGCTAGAGTTACAGTCAT
Source organism: Hoplostethus mediterraneus (assembly GCA_034670385.1). Classification (NCBI taxonomy): domain Eukaryota; kingdom Metazoa; phylum Chordata; class Actinopteri; order Trachichthyiformes; family Trachichthyidae; genus Hoplostethus; species Hoplostethus mediterraneus. The sequence continues at coordinate 2,224,444 of JAXDDW010000057.1, forward strand.
AGACCTAGAAGACATTGCTGGAGAACACAAACCAAATTATGAGGAGACAGTGAAAATAAGGACAGGATAGCTGGGCTAATGCAGCAAACCAGGCAGAAGAGGGTGTGTGTGTGTGTGTGTGTGTGTGTGTGTGTGTGTGTGTGTGTGTGTGTGTGTGTGTGTGTGTGTGTGTGTGTGTGTGTGTGTGTGTGTGTGTGTGTGTGTGTGTGTGTGTGTGTGTGTGTGTGTGTGTGTGTGTGTGTGTGTGTGTGTGTGTGTGTGTGTGTGTGTGTGTGTGTGTGTGTGTGTGTGTGTGTGTGTGTGTGTGTGTGTGTGTGTGTGCGCCAACATCATTCATCTTCCTCACATCAAAGTCTCACTGATGTATCCGGCCTGATAGAGTAGAACATACTAGAATCTAATCATCTAATCAGAAAGTCTTTGATGACTCAATTTGTCTACGCACTCTCTCTCTCTCTCTCTCTCTCTCTCTCTCTCTCTCTCTCTCTCTCTCTCTCTCTCTCTCTCTCTCTCTCTCTCTCTCTCTCTCTCTCTCTCTCTCTCTCTCTCTCTCTCTCTCTCTCTCTCTTTCTCTCTTTATGTTGGCAGCTAGAAAGATGAAAAAGACCAGGAAATGCGAAGTTAAAACCTACAGATTAAACCATTTGCACGTGGTTATGTTTTGATGTGTCAGTCTGTTTGTTGTGAGAATCATTTGATCATTAGAGATCAGATGGATGTGGCAGAGCAGACCACAGGAGTGAGCTTTAATATGATTGTGTGGTGACAGTAGACTCTTAATGTACATCAGGAGACCAGGATAATGCATTTTCCCGTCTTAAAAGGTTCTTTTGGTATATGTGTATTTTTTGATCCATGCCTTTATCTAACAATAAGAGACATGATTATTACTTCCTGAGACATACAGGCTACACCAGGCCACTTCAGACGGAGACAACTTTATTTACTGTACATTGAAAGAGAAAATTGTCAAAGGCAATTCAATTAAGCCCAGTGGCTTTTTACCTATCTATCTATTTCCTGAAACAAAGCACAGTTAGCGGTTAACATCATACATATACAAGCCTAGTGAGTACTACTACCCTCCCCCCAATCTAGTCCATAGGCATGTGTAAAACATATGTGTGTGTCTGTAGTATGGTCGTTCAGACAGTTACCGCGTTGCCACCACACAGGACAAAGATGTCCGCTCCCCCAAGAAAGGGAAAGGGGGCAAGGACATGGATGACCTGAAGAAGGAAGTGCCCATTGTAAGTACAAACTACTTGCCTTTTTATTTTCTTATGAAACTGAATGTTGGCGACAAGCCTGGTTGAGGCCAATTCACTGTCCGAGTTGAAAATTGATTAAATTCACATTTCACTCATTACGATGGAACATTAACAATCATTTCTTCACATTTTGGACATGACAATGTTCATGGAGGAAACTATTTTCAACTTTTGAAGAACATCCTCTTGCAGGATATATTAATTGAAAGTGAATTGACCCCAACCATGTTAGAGAGAGGGAAATCTTCCCCATACAGAATGTTTTTTTTTGGTGGTAAGAGGGGCGACTTGTAATCAGGAGGTCGTCAGTTCGATCCTACGTCCCTGCGCAAGAACACCAAGGACGCCATATCTGGCTGTCCTGATACTCTTACCTCTCAGGTGAAATGCATGCATGTAGTACATTTCTAACTTTAGTTCCTACTTTAGTTATTGAATACTTTACGTATTACACAGCTGTTCCATACATATCAGCCATTTTTATCTGCACTATTTTTTAGACATTGCATGCATCAGGTAACATCAGTACTAAACTACCCAGAATACTGATCATCTCTCTATATAAATCTTTTTTCAGACGGAACACAAGATGTCTGTAGAGGAAGTATGCCGGAAATTCCAGACTGACATTGTCCAGGTGAGTTTTACCTGACCTCTCATCTCTCATCGTGTCCATCTATGGCTTGAGAAGGCTGTTTTTCCAATAACGAGCCACTAGGTGGTATTAGGGTACTTCCATTGGATGGTGCTATTGGCCCGTCCAGCCCATAACTGCACTAAGTCATACAGTAGAGGCACATTGAATTATGAGACCGCTACAAACTTACATTTTATATCCTCGCATTAGTGCAGACTGCTCATTGTCTCTGATCATGCCTCAACGTCTCCTCTCCAGGGCCTGACCACTGCCAAGGCAGCAGAGTTTCTGATCAGGGACGGTCCCAATGCTCTCACCCCTCCTCCCACCACCCCAGAGTGGGTCAAGTTCTGTCGCCAGCTGTTTGGTGGGTTCTCCATCCTGCTGTGGACAGGCGCCATCCTCTGCTTCCTGGCCTACGCCATCCAGGCAGCCACCGAGGACGACCCTGCAGGAGACAACGTGAGCGCCCCACACACACACACACACACACACATGCACACACACACAAACAGATGGTGCACACACATATGCGCAGCTGGCCCGTCTACACTTCATTAACACTTCAGTCACACTTCTGATTCTGAAGAGCAAAACCACAATAACACCTTGTCACACACACCCACTGCCAACCCAGTCCACCATTTCAAGTGTCTGATTGCACTCCTCTCTCTCTTCCCCTCTCTCTCTCTCTCTCTCCCTCCCTCCCTCCCTCTCTCTCTCCAGTTGTATCTAGGTATCGTGCTCACAGCTGTCGTCATTATCACCGGTTGCTTTTCATACTTCCAGGAGGCCAAGAGCTCCAAAATCATGGAGTCTTTCAAGAACATGGTGCCCCAGGTAAACACGTGTGTTGGACCCAGAAACACTCCCCGCTATTTCCCCAACGTCACTCAACCCAGGGAGCCTATGCCTTGACCTGTCTTACTTTTCTTTTCTGTTGTGTCTGTAGAGTGTATTTTTAATTCACTCCATTACCAGTCATAGTTGGAAAAGGTAACCGACTGTTGAAAGTGAATATTTTTGTTTTTGCGAGTGTGCCAGTGTCACTAGTGTAACCTAATACTGTATTTTTTATGTCTAATGCTTTCTAATTTGATGTATTCCTTACTTAAACTGATACTGTTGGAAAAGGTCCCTGCTGCTTCCTGATGTACCCTCTTCTTCTGAATAGCGTCCAATATATGTGTGTGTGTGTGTGTGTGTGTGTGTGTGTGTTTTAACCATCTGTGCTGTGTCCCCCACAGCAAGCGTTGGTGATCCGTGAGGGTGAGAAGGTCCAGATCAACGCTGAGGAGGTGGTGGCTGGAGATCTGGTTGAGGTGAAGGGAGGAGACAGGATCCCTGCCGACATCAGGGTTGTTTCTGCTCATGGCTGCAAGGTACACACACACACACACACACACACACACACACACACACACACACACACACACACACACACTAAATACTGGCTTACACCTTGATTCTCATACGTAACTACATGTTTTACTTTTTTACTTTTCCCCAATAGGTGGATAACTCCTCCCTAACAGGCGAATCAGAGCCTCAGAGCAGGTCACCTGACTGTACCCATGACAACCCCTTGGAGACCCGTAACGTTGCTTTCTTCTCCACCAACTGTGTGGAAGGTATAGTAACCATAGCAATAATACTAGATCCTATTATTGATTAATGTGCCTGTGTATAGAAGTGGTTGGATTTAAGGCCACACACACTATACTTAAAAATATTTAAAATAAATCTCTAAATGTTGGTTTTGACTCTAGGGTCAGTCCATCATAGATTCCATCATAGACATTCAGAAGTGACGTTGATGATGACTAGTAAGCATCTACGACAAGGTGTCTGACAGCATATTCCCCCCGATTTCCCTCAACCCAGGCACAGCACGTGGCATCGTGATCTGTACCGGCGACCGTACCGTCATGGGCCGCATCGCCACCTTGACCTCCGGCCTGGAGAGCGGCAAGACCCCCATCGCCAAGGAGATCGAGCACTTCATTCACATCATCACGGGCGTGGCCGTCTTCCTGGGCGTGTCCTTCTTCGTCCTGGCCATCATCCTGGGCTACAGCTGGTTGGAAGCTGTCATCTTCCTCATCGGCATCATTGTGGCCAACGTGCCCGAGGGGCTGCTGGCTACAGTCACTGTGAGTTAGCACAATCAGTTAGCACAATCTGCCATACTTCACACATCAAGTAACGCAAGCACAAGATCCTCAACATAGTTTAAAATGCTGAATGTATTTGCCTCCAGGTGTGTCTGACCCTGACCGCCAAACGTATGGCCAAGAAGAACTGCCTGGTGAAGAACCTGGAAGCCGTGGAGACCCTGGGCTCCACCTCCACCATCTGCTCCGACAAGACAGGCACCCTGACCCAGAACAGGATGACCGTGGCCCACATGTGGTTCGACAACCAGATCCACGAGGCCGACACCACCGAGGACCAGTCTGGTTAGTGGGGTCTGGGGATAGACAGAAACCACTGCTGTCTAGAGTATGCACGAAACGTAAAGCCTAACTAAGTCAGATATTTATGGCTCGTGTTCTCCACTTTCCTCTTCCTTGTCCAGGTGCCTCCTTCGACAAGAGCTCAGTGACGTGGAGCGCTCTGGCTCGCATCGCCTCTCTGTGTAACCGCGCCCAGTTCAAAGGAGGCCAAGAGGCCCTGCCCATCCTGAAGCGCGACGTGGCTGGCGACGCCTCCGAGTCGGCTTTGCTGAAGTGTATCGAGCTGTCCTGCGGCAGTGTCAGGCTGATGAGGGACAAGAACAAGAAGGTGGCCGAGATCCCCTTCAACTCCACCAACAAGTACCAGGTACGTAACGCACAGTCGTAAACAAAGCTTTCCCGCAATACCAACAATAACATCAACAACGAAGGTCTCACCTCAGCTTTCCTTCCTCTTCCTCACCCCTAGCTCTCGGTGCATGAGACAGAAGACCTCAATGACAACCGCTACCTGCTGGTCATGAAGGGAGCCCCCGAGAGGATCCTGGATCGTTGCTCCACCATCCTGCTGCAGGGCAAGGAGCAGCCTATGGACGAGGAGCTGAAAGAAGCCTTCCAGAACGCCTACATGGAGCTGGGAGGACTGGGAGAGAGAGTGTTGGGTGAGGATAAAGGGATGGGTGAATGGAGGGATGGATAGGATTGAGAGAGAATCTATGACCTGACGATCGAGGCGTTGAGGCTGTTGAATGAACACACTAAGTCATACCTCTCCGCTCCCTCCAGGTTTTTGCCACCTGATGATGCCAGAAGACCAGTACCCCAAGGGCTTCGCCTTCGACACGGATGATGTCAACTTCCAGACAGACAACCTTTGCTTTGTAGGACTCATGTCCATGATCGACCCTCCCCGTGCTGCCGTGCCTGACGCCGTTGGCAAATGCCGATCCGCTGGCATCAAGGTGCGCTATTTCAATCCATCTACATTTGATCACCGTATTCAGTGTTTGACCATAACATAACAAGTATTCTTTGTTGCTCTTGTTTCTCTAGGTCATTATGGTTACTGGAGATCACCCAATCACAGCCAAGGCCATCGCCAAGGGGGTGGGCATCATCTCCGAGGGCAACGAGACAGTGGAGGATATTGCTGCCCGTCTCAACATCCCTGTCAGCCAGGTCAACCCCAGGTAACTGACACACACCAACCACACTTGGCAGACCACTGATGGTGAGCTAAGTTAATTTTGTAAAACAGTGATTTGCTAGAACCCCGTTGTCATCGAATGGATTTCATCATGTCTGTCCAGGGATGCCAAGGCCTGTGTGATCCATGGTACGGACCTGAAGGATCTGTCTCAGGACCAGATGGACGACATCCTGAGGAACCACACAGAGATCGTCTTCGCCAGGACCTCCCCACAGCAGAAGCTCATCATTGTAGAGGGTTGCCAGAGACAGGTTGGAACATTTTGTGAACGCTTTTAAATAAAAATCTCTTATGTCTTATTGATTTGACATTGACTGTTACAAAAAAGCAACATACCATGCCTTACTGCTGATATGAGCCGCCGCCTCTCCTCACCCCTCCTTCCTCTCTCCCCAGGGTGCCATCGTGGCTGTGACAGGTGACGGCGTGAACGACTCTCCTGCCCTGAAAAAGGCCGACATTGGCGTTGCCATGGGAATCTCAGGATCCGATGTGTCCAAACAGGCCGCGGACATGATCTTGCTGGATGACAACTTTGCCTCCATCGTCACTGGAGTGGAAGAGGGTGAGCAGGGGCAAACAACAGAACAGGGATCACGATGGGGGAGTAGGAAGCAATAAGATTTACCCAGGACACCCATATTTTGATCAAACTTCAAAATCGGCTCATTTACTGTATTTGTTAAAAATTGTAACACAAAAAAACCTAGGCTATTTATGCTATCACGTCTGTTTCCGAACAGTCGATAAAATATCTTGACACCACAAAATTTTAAAAAGCAAATGCAGTTTTTTTTGCAGTTGCTGTATTTTCATTGTTATTTTATACATAAAAAGTCACCAGAATGCAGGAAACAAGGTTGAATCTGACTCTCTCAGCAAGTATGGAAAATGTGAATTCAAATGGAGAATAGGACTTAGTGCATGACATGACCTATCTACTTTCTCCCTGCAGGTCGTCTGATCTTCGACAACCTGAAGAAGTCCATTGCCTACACCCTGACCAGCAACATCCCAGAGATCACCCCATTCCTGCTCTTCATCATCGTCAACATCCCCCTGCCCCTGGGAACCATCACCATCCTCTGTATTGACCTGGGTACTGACATGGTGAGCGTTGATCAAACAAGACATCACTGAATTCATCTCGTTTAGATGATACGGAGCATCACGCAACACCAGAATCAACAGATGTTAAATTTAATGTTTCCATTCCATCCTTCCTCCAGGTGCCTGCCATCTCCCTGGCCTATGAGGCAGCTGAGAGCGACATCATGAAGCGTCAGCCCAGGAACCCAACCAGGGACAAGCTGGTGAATGAGAGGCTCATCAGTATCGCCTATGGACAAATTGGTAGGTGGAGATCTGGATGAAAGCTAGATCTGGGTTGCTTGAAAACAACAAGCGTTTAAAAGTGTTCAAGAAAGTGCTGTTTTAGGGAAAGCAGGGTCAGGATGTTAGTCAACCTCTGTGTGTTTGTCCTCAGGTATGATCCAAGCTCTGGGAGGCTTCTTCGCCTACTTTGTGATCCTGGCTGAGAACGGTTTCCTGCCCTCTATACTAGTCGGCATCAGGCTCAACTGGGACGACCGCTCTGTCAACGACCTGGAAGATAGCTATGGACAGCAATGGGTATGTGTAGTCTGTATGTGTTTGTGTGTGTGTGTGTGTGTGTAGGTGTACAGGTTGTGTTTCCTTCTCTCACTCCCACCTCTGTTTGCCTCAGACATACGAGCAGAGGAAGATTGTGGAGTTCACCTGCCACACAGCCTTCTTCGTCAGTATCGTGGTTGTGCAATGGGCTGACGTCATCATCTGCAAGACGAGGCGTAACTCTGTCTTCCAGCAGGGCATGAGGTGAGTCAAGCAACAACTACTGTACTTACATAACAGGACCTATCTTACAAAGCTTCTCATTTCAGACTAGAAAGAAATAGGAACAAGGTGTATGTCTGTTTCTGTGTCTGTGTCGTCAAATGTTTCTTGTGTGTTTCTCAACTCAGGAACAAAATTTTGATCTTCGGCCTGTTTGAAGAGACAGCCCTGGCTGCCTTCCTGTCCTACTGCCCAGGCATGGATGTGGCGCTCAGGATGTACCCACTAAAGTGAGTGGCGTTATTGCACGCGCTTTCTTTAACATGGATACTGATGTGATTACTTCCACATAAAAACATACCGTCATCATCTGTTTAACCCTTCTCCTCTCTCCCGTAGGCCTAGCTGGTGGTTCTGTGCATTCCCCTATAGTTTCCTCATCTTTGTTTATGATGAAGTTCGAAAACTGCTCATCCGCCGGAACCCTGGAGGTACGTGTCCGTTTCTCTACTTCAGCAAAACTGTCTTGAAATAGTTTTTAACTCAGTGAAAATGACTGAATTGAAAACGTTGAATTAAAACCAAATTCTCTCTGTCTTTCTTTCTCTCCCCTCCCACAGGTTGGGTGGAAAGGGAAACATACTATTGATCGATGGAGATTTACTCAACCCCTCCCCTCCCCCTTACATCTTCCACTTATTTCTCCCCCTGTCACTCCATCCCTGGCAAGACGCACCTCCAGACGCCCCGCCCCCTTAAAGACAACAACCGCTTCGAAGCAATTTTCATCACAACTGCCCCAAAGATTAAAAACAGCAAAAGCACCTTTACAACTTTCTACATTGACCCCCCTGCCCTCCCCATCTCCTATGATACTCTTTGCATGTGTTCTCTCACTGCTGTGTGCATAAACCAATATATCTACCAAACGGCAGCTGCATATTGTGTATGTAGATTTGAATGAGCTAAGATGCAAAGGGAGTGTCTACGCTCTGCAAAAAAGGGCCATCCAGCTCCTCCCCCCTTGCCTGCCCCTCCCCCTTGCTCCCCCTCTTTCTCTATACCTCTGTTCCTCTATCTCTCTTTCCCCCCCTCGTTCGGCGAACCCTTTGCTTGTCCTCCAATCACACACAGATAGACAGATCACCGAGTGAGATCCCGCCGCCGACACCACTCCGACCACCACCACCACCTCCTCTCGCCTCCGTCTCCCGTCGCCGGGGGAACCAGCGGAGTGGTCATCTCTCTGTCGTTCTCACTGCGTCCATTTTCCTTTTTTTTTTCCAGCGGCCACAGTGTTGTTGTTTTTTAATATAAAGGGGTAGGGGGGATTTCAATGATTTTACTTGTCTTTTTTTATTTGTCGGAGGCGGGGGTGGGGGGGGTATGTGAGAGCTGCTTTTCCTCATTTAGGCATAACAAAGCACACCCCATGGCGTCCCGTCCTCCCCTCCCTCCCCCTTCGTCTCTCACACTCCCCTCCCCTTCCCTCCTGCCCCGTTTGTCTCTGTTTGTGTGCACTGTGTGAACCATTGTCCTTGTTAATACTACTACAGTACTACAGTACACCCCCCCCCAGTTGGAAAATACAACTCAATCTTTCTGTGTGTTCTAGGAAAACTATATAATTCTATACTGAATTTAAATGAAACAATAAAAAAAAAACATGTTGAAAATAAACAAAGAGGCATTCGTGAAAAAGAACATCGATATTGGTGAGATTGGAAAAAGAGTTTTTTGTTTGGTTTCAAATCTTCTTTTTGCTGTTTTTTCAGAAGGCCAATATAAAAATACAAAAGCAGAGCAGGGTTTTAGGTTGTGTTTTTACCAAGGGACGTGAGACAGCAACCGAGGCTTTCAGGTTCCTATCACTGCAGGTGTGCTGGTATGATGTGATGCAGTGTGCTGTGATGTCGTGAGTGGTGAGGATGAGTCCATATTCCCGGGGTTTAGAACCCGGATCTGGTTTAGTCCAGGTCCCGGATTACGGCACGGTCCGGCCCAGGCCTTTGCGTTCTGTGTGAATGTATGTGTTGGGGACCAGTGAAGGGCCAGCGGTCTCTGGCTGGGTCCACTCACTCAGATGGCTGTAGAGGTGGAGATGGAAGAAAAAAAAAAAAACCTACACAACTAGTAGAAAATATGTGTGAAAGAAATGAAACCAACACCAATAAAACATCTAGAACATTTAATACAACCTAGCTCTGTCTGTGTGTCTTCATGTCTCTGTCTTTGACTCGAGTGGAACTTATGACTTGTTTTATTTATTCATTATTTATATCACATTCCCTTTTCTATTTTTTCTCTCTCTCTCTAAAAATGGTTCCCAATATTCCATATCAAAGTCTTATCACAATAAATATATACAAATATGAGGGGAATGCTTTACTTCTACCCTTTTTATGATTAATAGTTTTTATTGTTTTCCATAAAAAAGTATGAGTACACTTAACAAAACACTTTTGAAGTTAATATCACACACATATATAAAATGTACTTACTGTGCATGTGAAGGAAAATTGTTAGATTTGAGATTCCACTATCACACTGACACAGCAGGAAACAGCAGAGTAGAAATATGAGTATCCGATGCCACCTAGTGTTGTGACTACATGTGCACGCCCGCTGCAGACTGCATAATGTTAAACGGCCATAGGAGGTAGAGTTGGCAGCAGCCCAGGGTAATGCACCAAAACACTAAGTAAATGTGTCAACCTCGTCTGACATCAACGCAGATGAGTTGCGGCACGCGACACGCGGCAAGCAGGACAGTCATGAAACCAGAATGGGACTTTTAGCCAAATGCTACAAGCAATCGTTTTCTGTTAATGTTGTAGAAATTTGCACAACTCCTTTTTCTACATTTTGATTCAGAAATAGTAACAGTGTGATCAGGAAATTTAAAAAAAGCAGGAGAGAAGGTTTGAAGCAGTAATATCCCTTTTGATTTTTGTGGTGTGTCAAAAAAAAGATGCGATGATATGCTAAAAAATTGAAAATTGTTGCCTTTCTCTCCCACAAGGGTCATGTATTTTATATGAAGCTCTTATTGTCTGACGAGTGCACCGATCAAATAGATCACACATGATATACTATTCTCTAATGTCAGAGATAAGAGGTGGGTGTTGTGGGGGGTCACCTTGCACGTCCCTCTGAGTGACAAAATCAAACTTTTCCAAGCACATCTCTGTTATTATCCCAAGACAAAAGCGGTCTCTCCCTCTCATACATACACACACACACGCTTTCAAACACACGTGCACACCCACTTTCTGTGTCAGTCACACTGACACACTCACACACCCACCCTCTCTCTAATTTCCCTTGTGTCTCTGCAGTGAGCTCACTGCAGTGCGACTCTCCTCTCTCTCTCTCTCCCCCTTCGCCACCCTCCGTATAATAGAATATCGATCGCTCGCCTTTGCCGCAGTGTGTAAGCGAGTGTGTCTGTGGACGAGTGTGTGTGTGTGAGGGGGGCCTTTCCAAGGTCATCTCCATGGCAACGTGAGCATGAGGTCCTCTCGCTGTGCTGTCACAGACCATAGGTCACAGGGGTCACATGAAGAGGGGGACAAGAGGGGGACTGTAGGGGGACAAGAGGGGGTTGGTGAGCACTGCAGTATTTGGTGTGCTAGAGATAGTTGGAGGAGAGCAGCCACAAGGGTAGGGACTACTGTGTATTCCACTGTGTATTCAGACCAGGGCAGAATGAGAAAATGTTAAGTCTAAGTGCTAAGGGCCACCGAGTTCATTCCATCTGCTGCTGTGCATGCAAACACAAGCGTAGTGCTCCTTGATCTGAATCTGTTGGAGGCAAAACAGAGGGGCTGTACTTCCTCACTTCTTAAAAGAAACCATGGTTACAGGAGTTTATTGCACTTCCCAAATCATAACTTGCATTGTTACATGAATAACATTGTATTTCAAGTATTTCAGAAAGGAAATACAATGACCTTGAGATGCAAACAGTATAAGCAGAGCTGCTAAATATGAATATAGTTACAGCAATGTACCATATGATGCATATCAATACAAAATACATCACTAAGTACTGACCTTTTAAGATGTCCTCTCATCAACTGAACTAATCCCAATTGGTTTTGTTCCAAATTGGTTTAATATTTTGTTTACTTCATGCATGATAAGTATAAAAACGATACATTATTTAAAGCTTTAAATGGCACTTTTCCCCCTGAAAGGTGAAGCAATAACTAAGCAGTTTACAATGTTGATCATTGTATGTATTCAGCATTATCTTTAAATAAGAAATGTCAGACAGTTCATACACAGAAGCCATTTTCCACGATACCTATAGTAAAAGGTAATGTTGAACAGCACAGTTGATCCATTGGGATAAAAGGGATAAAAGGGATGAAAGGGATGTCACTGCTCACACAACTGAGAGGTGTCAAAGGTGTGATATATAACTGAAAAGGCATAGTCTGTATAATGATGTGCTTAGATATGCATTAAGAAGGGCCTTCTTTGCAATATGGCATATTATTTGTATGAATACCTAGTGAATATCAAAGTGTGTCTGTAACAACTACTTCAGGGGCAAGACAAGGTGCTTTCTTGGTACATCAGGATAAGGAAAATGTGGGAATACATGGTACACAGTTAGCTCAGGAACAGATGTAGGACAGTTTTTCCTCCATCCATCTGGGCTAACATTATCACGGGGTGAAACTGGCGGCTGATCGTAGAGCACCAACAAGGTCAAACCCCAGCAAGGTCAGAGTTCAGCCTGGTCTTCACACAGGCTCCATGAGGAGCTCTTCCATGTCGGATCCCTCCAGCTCACGAAACGCAGCATGAGAGCCAATCACAAACAGCGTTGCTCCTGAGAAGAGAAATGACAGTAAAGAGCGATGTGGGGGAAGGAAGCATGAGAAAGGGGGCGTCTTCTGAGAGGGAATGCATCAGTATACATTTACAGTAAAGGTATGAAGCTGACCCTCTTAACACAGAGATTTGAAATGAATGCAGCAGTAGAATGTGCTTCAATCCATCACTAGCATTACAAGCATTCAGTAGTGGGGAGCCACCGTGCCTGTAGATTGACCATGATGGAGCAGGGCTGTAACAACACCTAATGAGGCTTGGCTTACCCAGAACCCAAAAGACCGCAGCGCCAGCCCCGGCCAACCAGAACACAGGAAGAGAGACGGCTCCAGCCAGACTCATTTGGTGAGGGACATTCAGCTCCTTACCTGGTTGACAAGAAAATTACAGGCGTTTGAAAAATAGAAAGAAAGAAAGTCGGCAGTGGTTTTGTGCTGCCTCCTGCTTTTCTGGTTGACTGCGGAAAATGATTAGACAAATAACAAAATCTCAAGGAGATGTTTATATTTCCTCACACTAGCTTCTAAATGCAGAGAAGTAAAGTCAAAGCATCCATATATTTCTGAATACATTACAGAGACACCTGTCATCATTGTGCCGCATGCTATTATGGAACAAATTGTTCTTCCATGTTTCCTTGTTTGTGAAAGGCAAAGGTAAAGCAAAGTGACAGTGAGTGACAGGGACGAGTGACAGTAATTAACTTTGAAAAAGTCTCCAGCTTTTGTTTACATTTCACAAAATGGCACACCTACTGTCACGACACAGATAGTTTCAAATATTTGAACTAGTCTTGGTAATAATACCTTCTATTTGTTTTGCACTATTCTGAAAACAATGTTTATAAGCTGCTTTACGTATAAAACACAATGAGATAGTGAAGTAAAAGTACCACAATTAAATAAAAAAATAATTCAATAAAAAATATGAGAAAAAAAGACAAGGTTTAATTTACCTTGCCAGACACACACAAACAAAAATGTATATCACTTAAGATAAGTGAAAGGTTCCTTGTGTTTTTTTCAAGTATTCAACAATATATTCAACAGCTACTCTGCCGAGGTTTGTAAGGAATATATAGCAGCTTTTCTTACCGAGGACAACCAGCTTGGACTCAAGGGACTTGAGGTGGATTATGTAGAAGGCACCAGCAAACACCGCCAAGGCGATCAGCAGCATGGGAGAGCTGATACTGAGGGAGGCAATAACAGAAGGCTATCAGGAGTCCAGTTGACTTGTGTTTATTATGGCAGCAATTTTAGGTTTGGTTTTAGTCTCATTCTGCTGGCTAAAATGTGTTAGTTCACTGAAATCATTTAAACCATTTTAAGTTTTCATTAATTTAAGTGAGCATACATCTTTGGATAGTTTAGTCTTAGACCAGTCATCGGTTCTCTGCCAACACGTAGGGTGCTATTTGACCCCATACTGTCCTTACATGCAGTAGAGGATGAGACCCAGGAAGATGAAGGTATAGTTGCTGTTGTAGGTGTCCACGTTCCTCACCACCCTCTGACACAGCTCTCCAAAGTTGCGGGGTTTGGAGAACTTCCGCTGGTCCACAAAGCCAGCCCATGGTCGAATGGACACTCGACGCCTCTCAACCCACTCTTTCATCATACTGACTGAGAAGCCTTTGGGGAGCCAGAGCCTGGGAAATACGGCAGAGAGCCACTGAGAACTCAATAAATAAATATATATATATATATATAGAAGGGCAGAAAAACACAGCAGTGCGACATCCTTGCCCTATGTTTTCACATCCAAATGACCACATTTTTTGGATTGTTGATGAACCAAATCTAAACATGTGTTTTGTATTTTTGTCATGGCGTGTTAGCCATTTCTACTTTTACACACCTGGCTGTCTTTGCAATCAATACTAAATTGCTTGCTAAAATGGTAGCAATTACCCCCATAAGTACCCCTAAACGCCCTTGAGCATCTATACGGAGATGGAATACTTCATGCCATTAGTCTGCATCATAGACTCATGAACAGTATTAGCTGTATTTGCACAGGATAGAAAAGTAGATCATTCTGAACAACCCAAAGTACAATTGATTTAAGTTCAGTCAGCACCCATACTCTGTTTGAAGCACTTGGTAAACATTACATTACATTACAGGCATTTAGCAGACGCTTTTATCCAAAGCGACTTACAATATCAACATAGGTAGGCAAGAAAACTACTAATCACCAGAAATCGTAAGTGCATTTCCTTCATAAACAAGCAACTAAGAGCATAACTAGCGCTAAGGTAAAAGTGCAATAAGTTAGCTACCTACTTTTCTTAAACAAATGAGACAAATAAGAAAATCAAATGAGCAAGAGCTAAGACAAATAAGTGTATCAAATAAACAAGATCCAATAAACAAGAGCTCATACAAATAATTGACGACAAATAGGCAAGGCTAAGAGGAAGGGTCAGGGTAGTGTTTCCTGAAGAGGTGGGTTTTCAGCCTGTGGCGAACTCAAACTATAACTGAAAAGTATAGAAACTCTTACCTTGACATGATTCCTGCTCCACCTGTACCAGTTGGCTGAGCCTCCTCAGCACTGAACAAATCTCCAGCTTTGCTGTCCATGTCTACAAGGCAGTTTTCTCCCTTAGGAGCTCCAGAGGGCATCTATGGACAGCTTGCTGCCAAGTAATATTAAGTACACCAAAAAAAAGAATTCTATTTCCTTTAGTAGCCATTACATTTTCGTATGGATCTGTCATTCACACAGACTGAGTATGCTACAGAGAGAGAATTAAGTAATGGAAAATGTTAGTGTGCAAAGGGCTTGGTCACTGCCATAACTAAACCAGTCAAGACATTCAGGCAACTACTAGTCTACGACTGCTGTACTGTAACTTAGCTAACATTATCAAACATTTTAGACCACATGTAAAAATAATGAATGCTGTAAAAGACAACTTTTCTGGTTGTTGGTAGGATTAGCTTTGTTAGCTTGGTCTGCTCCACTGCTAACGTTAGATGTCCAATCCAGCCCAGACAGACAACATTAACACGTCTTTCAGTACATCCCAGCACTGTGTCAGTGGGTGGACGTTACATACGCACCGAAGGAAAACACTGCAGAGAAGTTAAATCTTAATAATTTACCTAAATATACTCACAGGAGATGCGAGACTGACTCCCTCTGCTCTGTCTTGTTGTTGCTACGGATGTGATGTGGACGGTTTGTTCCACTTCCTGTCTAGACGCTGGGAGAAAATGTCGCCACCTGTTGACGACAATGGGAAGTTCTTTTGTTCAACATTTGTTACAGCGTACCAGCTATCAAACGATTCAACGTTGAAGTACCTTTTAAATTACTTCTTAAAACTCATCATTATAGACTTGCTATAATGAGGTGTATTCTATCCTATATTATTTTACCCTATATTCTTGTATTTTTATTTTGTGGCCCCTTCTTGTTTTCGTTTTATCTACTTTATTTTTTGAGTATGATGATTGATTTTATTGGATTCTTAAAGCACTAAACTAAGGTGGCTGTACTCTGAGGATGGAGCAGATCATTTAGAGTTTTGCACTTTGTATGTCAGCATAGGATGTATTGTCTTAAAGCATGAATTTTGAAAGTCTATTTGGCACTTTACATTTAGAGTTTTGCACATTGAAAAACTGTTGTGCAAATTGAGTCAAAGCAATCGAAAAAAACTAATACTATTTTACAATATTTTACATATTATATATACTTTTCAAGATATGTATGTTGCCTTTATATTTTTCAATATAAATGAATGACAGAGGAGGGAATAGTGATATCGGTTATCAAGCTGTAAAATACTTAATATATTAACTTTCTAACGAAATCTGATTTGGTGTCAGCTTTCTTATTTTACTTTCGTCGATTAAATATGAGCTTGTAGAAAGAAATCTGACTGCAGATCAGTGTGAAATTCATCCATGAACACTACGTCATCTACCGGACAGAAGGCTGCGATTGGTCGCTCTTTGTTGTTGTGCTGCAGTCAGTACTGCTAGTCGTACGAGTAGTTTGTTGACAGGCCACATAAGAAGGAGGAAGGTGAGTCGTTGTGCACATACCACGCCATAAAATATGGCTGTAAAATGGTTATATCATTTTTTCTGACCGTTGACTTGATCCAGGGCTTGTCTCCGTGGAGTCGGGGCTAATGTTATAGCCGTATGATTTTAACGTCAGCTAACGACGTTATCAGCAAATACAGGATACGAAATACAAACTGATGTCAGTTTGGTCCGAATATCTGTTATGTATTATTTCATAGTACGCGGCTGAAGTGGCACTTGTAATCAATATGGTTTTTGGAAGTTGTTAAATGCTTGTTATTGTGTTGTTTTTTTCAGTGAAACGTGACTCGTTACGTAAGCGTCACTGGGAATGTGCTCCACTGGTTGCTGGGCGTTCCAAGATCGACCTGTCTCTTTGGCCTCGGGCAGTTTTGCTAGATAGCCACTGAAACGACGACAACACCACACATTCACAGGTCATCTGCATTGCATGCTTCAACACAGCGTCGAACTGCCTGTGAAAATAGGTATGTAGCTTAGCCTGCTCGTCCTTCAAACACTAGGCGTTAACTGTAAATGTTAACATTAGCTAGCTCGCTGGCTTGTTGATTTCTGCTCATTCGTTACTAGTTCGTTTGTGAGAATTGTCACATTTTGTCTGCTGTCCGACGAGATATTTTTTTAAGGCTAGTCCAGTAATGTAGTGAAAGGTAAACTCAACGAAACCCAGTTTATCATTTTATTTGCCGAATAGTTTACCCACCTTTTCACACTGACATACATCTTTCTGACTTAAACTACCATTCATGTGTGTTTCAAACCTATGCACGTTATATGAAGATACAGTATTTCAGAGCAAACATAAATTTATGCTTTTCTGAAAATGTAATGATTTTTTGTTTATATTGATGGTAGGTTTTCTCACGATGATCACCTACAGTTTACTATTTACCTCTACATCACTAGCTTGACACATGTACTGGTATTTCCTAACCTCACAGTCAGATCACTGCGTGTCTGTTAAATGTTTTTTCTTCAACAGTCTTGACAGTCCCAGGTTGCAGCGTGGACAAGGGCTATTCCCTCACCATGGCCGTAGTGTATTACCCAGCGTACTCTTTCAGGGACTCTCTCTACTGGGATGAAACAGAATGCCTCAACTATTATGGGATGTTGTCTCTCCACGAGGTCTTTGAAATAGTTGGTTCTCAACTGACAGAGACAGACATTGAAGTCCTCTCTTTCCTTCTGAATGAAACCTTTTCCATACAACACCCCCTCAACCCAGAGGGCTGGACGGTCGAGCCCCATGAGGGGGACCCAGACAACTCAGGTGTGTCCCCTAGTCCTGAACTGCTAAAAGCCTGGAGGCGGATAAAGCCCCAGGGCTCTCCATGTCCCCCGGTGGCCCAATACAAGCCCAACAGTGGCATTGAGCTGCTGCTAGAGTTGGAGAGGAGAGGTTGTCTCAGTGAGGGCAACCTGGAGCCACTATTGCAACTACTGAGAGTCCTCACCCGTCATGACCTTCTGCCTTTAGTGTCACGCAAGAAGAGGAGGGCAGGTGAGGCTGGATCATCAATTGCTCATCAGATTGTGAGATTGTGTTGAGTGATGTATCAGTCGCTGCGGTACACTAGAATGTTGTCACCCATACCTTTTATCTCTCTCAGTCGCTGCGTCAGGTGTTTAGTTTTTAATCCAGGTTTTTATACCTCTTCAGTATCACCAGAGAGAATTGGACACAACTATGGAACAGGGAACAGAGACGTGGCACACCCCATTGGACCGAGGCACAACAGCAGACAGATAGAAATACCGACGCCAAACTTTACACAACCCTGGAGAACTGGTATGTGCACTATAGTTTAGTATGACTGTAGTTTTGCTTGCTTCTTTTAGATTTAATATTAAAAATAAAAAGGGCTTGTGGGTGAAAGGAAATGACTTGATCAGATATCAGCAGTTCTAAATAACCACCAGTATATGTGGTTGTACGAAGAGTGTTATTATATTTTTTCTTATTAGTTTGGGATAAACTGAGGAACAGAAAAAAAGCAGGGTAATAGTAGTTACCCATTAGAAATGAATGATAATTGAGTGCTAAAGAAAACAAATCGACATGCCTAAATCCCATGCTCATCCTGTCTGCAGGTATTTACCCTCCCATGCCTGGGCCTGCCCCCAGGAGGAGGAGGAAGAAGAGAGGCCATGGCTGGTGCCGCAGGCCCAAGAGATTGTCCAAGCAGGACCAGCCCCCTCCGCCTCCTCCGCCACCACCAGAGAAATTATCCTGTGGTAAGAGCAGCCTCAACATCTGTACCCTGTCTCTTTCTTGGCTTTTCATCTCTCGCCTTACCTTTTTTTTAATTTTTCAGTCTATAATTATGTAATCTCTCATTTCATTTTCAATCTCTCAACCCCTTCTCCAGCATCCCCACGTTTCTCGTTGTTTTGTCTCTTTCACTCTAATGCAGTTGTTACACCCTCAACCTCAGACTGTTATTCTGGTCATTCCTAGCAGACCTTCACCAACTACCAAACAGCGAATATTAGCAATTTAGCATCAACCAATCACCTCCTAATATGGGGCATGAGACTTACCAAAGTGTCCAGTTTTACAATATCAACCCCTTTTTATTACGCTATGTTTGATATCCTTGATTTTACCCAGTCTGCTTTGTTCTGTCCTTGTGTGGCATCATTGCTCTTAATAATAATTCCTGTACCTGCTGTTGTTGCAAAAGGATTTGGTTTTTAACCATTTCAATGATTTCTATATGAGTCCAGCACCTTAATAAAACACCAAATGCAGGCATCTGAGTGCTTGTAACCTTTAACCAACAGCTAGACATTCTGTGCTCCTCTCACACTACCTGGCGTTTGTTGGCTTCATCTACTGTAAGAAGCAACATAGCTTTTAAAAGTAGGCCTATCTTAAATTTGTGGGGATACACAACAACTGTAAACAAATTTCAAATTGCAGTAAAAGTGTTTCATATAACCTCCTAAATAGGATATTCTTGTGAACAAAGAATCAAGTTGCACATTTTGGAAAAGCATTTATCGTATTGAATCTATTGTTTAGTATAGCAGTCACAATATTCTGTGCCAATATTTTACACCAATAGTTTCAACCAAAATGAAGGTGCAGTTCCATATATGGCATGTCCCCTTTTGCATTGAGCTTGCAACTTGCATACCTTTTGACATCTTCCCTGTGGATTTGTCCTGATGTTTGTGTAACTTAACACCAGCAAGCCCTTTGGCACACTAACAGACAAGCCCACAATTTTGTCTGCAAAATGTCAGCATGCTTTCATAGCCAAAACGCGCTCTTGAAAAGCCTGTTAAACGCCACAGAATTTAAATGAAAGACTGTAACCGGGTGTGCAACTGTTGTGGAATTTTGCCTATGGGGTTTTTGTTCTCCCTGTGTCGCATTACGTTAGGCATGCATGGAAACCTTTGAACACTTATTTAAAACCCCTAATTGTTACTTTTGAGTTCGCCCCGTCCTCGTAAGAGCCATTATCTAGTTGAAACTGCATGACAGTACTAGACAGTACCACCAGGGGACTTCTTCCTTACCATGAATATTACTCAGGCCTTTTTTCATTTCATTTTCACTCTCACATTATGAACATGTTGAGTATTTATCTCCTTAACTATCTGAATAAAACACATGCAGCATCAGGGAGATTCCATCCCTGCATCCATTTGTCTATGCTTCATTACCTTTTCCCCTCATTTCACTTTTTCTCTAACCCAGCAGATTATTTTCAGCTGCTGTTAAGAGCCCAGTCTGGTAGGTTGTCTCCTTTTGTCCATGCTCTGATACACTTGCCCAGTCACCACTAGATGCAGCCCTTGTTCTGCTTTATTTCCAAGTTTGAGACTGTTGGACAGTGCCCACCTGCCTTCCTGAAAAAATATTTGAAACAATTAATCTAGCCCTGCTGGAAAGCTATATAACCCATTGTCGATGTCCCATTATACATTTCTGATATTGCCTGCCTTATGCTAGAGGCCGATGCTAGTTCCTCTCACCACAATAAGATTGAACTAACACTCACAATACACAAATGGCCCTTTGTGTGAAATTTGCTTGCCATTCATGCAGACCCTCTCAACAGTGCCTTTTTGAATGCCTATCATCGTGTGCTGGTCCAAACATCCTTATCTCAACTAAGGCCTGTTGATTCTGACTTAATAGAAAGTCATCTAACACTGAAGACGGCCCTTCCTAGCTATGCAGCATAAGAGTGATGTGCCTGTGACTGTGAACATGTTGCTGTCTTGACTCCGCATTTGATCCCACCAGGTTGACTCAGGATTCTGACTCAGATCGAGTAACCTAGGAAACAAAGGAACATGGAGAGAGAGGGAGGCTGGGGAACAAAACAAAAAAAGTCTCTGTCCATACACACTGCATTGTGTGTGATCAGCTCAGTGGTTCGCTCTCACAAGTCTGGTCCGATGCCTAAGGTAAAGAGGCCCTCCCCCTTCTTGCAGCAGGGGGTGGTGCCGCCGCCACTATCCTCTGTGTTCGATGACTGTGTATCATAACATAGCTGCCCACCTCCCTATCCCCTTCAGAAGAAACGCTTGCTCTCAAGAAACTGTCCTGTAATGTTCTTTAGTGTTGTGCACTGTGGATGAGAAAATTTAGTTTTCAACGTCTTATGATTCCTGAATGTCTCTCTTTCTGACGAGGGGTGTTGGCGTCAATGTTTCACAGAACTGACAGAGTCCTCAGCAGTACGCGTCAAATCTTTCCAAAAATTCTTCAGCTGAATCTTTTTCCGAGTTCAAAGCTAACAATGTCTGAAAAACGTAAATCTGATCTGAGACGAACTGTTCCAATGCGGATCGATCGGCCCATCTTGAAAGTTTGTTTTAAATCTACTTTTTAGCATTTTTTTTTGGAATCCATATTCTCTTTACGTCTTGTGGAATTAACTGTCCCCTCATGTGGCAGATTCATTGAGGTCACTGAATTTTTTCCCCCCCTCACTCTCACACTTCATTGCCTCTGGTCACAAACGAGATTCAAACAACTCCACTCAAAATGTTGCGGTGCATAAACCAGCTCTGGAGTCTCACGTTATCCAAATGGAAAAATTGCGCATAGGTACCGGTCCTTTTTGGTCAGGCCTGAACCTCTATCCCATCTCCAAGAACTTTTAAAAAAACGGTTGCTGACAGACAGCTGTTGAAAAAGCTTCTCTGTAACCTTTTTACTCGAGCAGTTCTGAGGAAAATAACCCAACAGTGCTCTGCTGAGGGAAGCTCCTGCTGTATCTTATCTCTGTGCCCCCTGTGAGCCCCGGGTGTGTGTCACAAGAGGGAGCAGAGATAGATAGGGCAGTTCAGTCCAATGCTGGCCCCCCAGCATTCAGACAGACCTCGAAAATACTCTTACCTGTCATGATTCATCTCTCAGATCATTTTCAAGTGAAGTGTCTCAATTACATTCTGACAGTGACAACTGCTGTTACAAACGCCCATAAGGTGTTGTAACGTCAGCTCAGGAGTCGTTTGTGCTATCTAAATGGGATGCTTGTGAAGGCCCTTACTTGTTATAATGGACCCTGTTGATTAATGTTACGCTTTCGAGTTAAAATAATGGTTTGGTGAAGGTTAGGGTAAAAGCATTGGTCAAGGTAAGGGTAGTTCCAAGCAGCCCACTTAGACGCTATCGTGTTACCTTATTTTATGGATCTACGGCAAAGGCAATTCTGAGCTGATTAACTTTTGATTACCAGCTATAGCCCTGACTCCAATCTCATTACAACTAATAGAAGTGAGTGCTGTGCCATGCCTGCTTGTTCTTGAAAAAAAAAACTTGAAAAACAACAACCCAGTGGACAGATATCCAACCCACTTGTGCTTGTCTCTTTCTCTCTCTCTTTCTCTCCTTTCTCTATGTTCACAGTTCTAAACAGACCAACCTGTGTGTCAGGAAAACACTCTCCTCACACTCAATGAGAGGGAGAGAACGAACACTAAATGCTCAAACTTCGCAAAATGGTACAGAGAGCGATTTTTGTCTAAGGGGAGCAGAGAGACTTCTGTCCGCCTGTCTCTCAGTACTCCCCTAACTCTCCACTCTCTTGGTCAGTCGTTCAGCAGAAAAACGGATCGATAAAGAGTTGAAGCTCTCCGCACCAAGTGACTCCTCGTAAATGGGTACTTAAACTTTTTTTGGGGGGGTGGGGGGGTGGTTGAGATGGAGGAAGCCAAACGGGCTTGGCGTTTAAAGGGGAGAAAATGAAAGCTGTGCTTCGTAATGTCCTGTCTAAGTGGATCTCTCTGTGTCTGATGAAGCGTGAGGTGCTCTGTAACCCTAACAAAATGACTATCACTGTGTTCCTGTGGTTTTATATGGCCTTCTCCTCTGTGCCACTATCTCTGCTTCCATCCTGCTCACTGTGAAATGGGAACGCAGAAATGGAGGCCATCCATATATGCAGTAATTGCATGAAGGGCAGGTGTTTATTTCAGCCGCAGCACCCTCATAGTGTAATGATCCAAAAGGTCAGACTGTTACTGTCCTTATGCTCGATATTTCACTGAGTCCATGCTGAATATTGTATTAGAATATAACAAGTGGAGACGTGTGGAGTAGTCTCTCACCCATATGAGATAGATGCCCTATTTGACATTCTGTGAACGTTTTCCCCCTCAGAGAACTGAAATGCTTTTGTAAGCTCATCCTGTCACTCCTGATTTGACACCATGTTTGCAAGGGACAGATATGTCAATCCTCTAAGGACAGTCATGATATGTGGGGTGACGAGGTGCCGTTCAAAGGATATGTATTTTTTTTGTCCATGGATTTAACTGCAGAAATACAATTCTACAGTAACACCAGCTATTTGTTAGACATTGTAAAGGAGAGGAGGTGTAATAGTATGTCAGAGTAAGATTTCAGTATCTTATGTCTTTATTGTACCTCAAAGTCACATTCCTGTACAAATATGGCAATGTGTTTCATATTCTTGTACCTTTTTATGTACAAAAACACTTAAAACAAAACTCCTGCGTTCTTTTTCTGTGTATGCAAACTAATGTGTGAATTCAATGCCTTCCACAAGTAAGGTTTTAGTACAATCTACTTGTGTCTGACCCTTTTGTACTTTGAACATGTTCTTAAATCCTTGGCTAATTTGGTTAATCCCCCCCCCCCCCCCTTGGATCCTGTCCTCTCCGTTTACGTAGCATCCTCATTACAACCTAATGAAGCATGAAAGCAGAAGCCAGTGTTTGCTTTTTCAGTCTCCTAGAAATGTTAAGAGATGCAAAATCAATGCCTTAATTCAACATTTGCATTTCTAATGTTGGCATTTTCCAAAGTTTATCCCTCCTGAGTCTTGCACCATTCCCCATAGCTCCAAATACATGTGAATGGAGAGAGGGTAAACATGACTCAATAGCTGAAACATGCACCATATGTCATTGGAGCCATAGCGTCAGTTAACCAGGCACAGGCCTCCAGATTTTTACTTTTAATTGGTGAGGCTCAATTTTATAACTCACTATGGGTCCTTTGTGCTCTGCTGTGAGACATGGTTCATTGTCTTCCCGTCAGAGTCATAGGTATATGTACTGTGTACACATAGCTTTGGCTCTGAGGTAGATTGGTGAGGTAGATTCACATGTTCTGTTCACTGCTACAAAAAATAAGTGTATCATAATCATCTTAGTCTTTTGACTCTAATTGTATTTAACTGAAGTTCATGAAATGTCTTATTTGGAGTGCAGTCCTGAGTTGTTCACTTTTTCCTTCTTGAGTTTTACCTGGTTAGTCCTTTTTAAAAGCCTCATGGAGAGGAGCAGGGAGGTTTTGGTCGGGCTGGGTCTGCAGACCTAGAGATATACAGAACTATGCAATTATGACTTTGAAACTGCTTGGAAAAAAATGTTTCTGTGCAATTTTGAAATGGAAATGAGATGAGGACGATAATGAATGTTGTAGTGGAATGGATGTCATAGATGGCAACTTCTGTATACCTCCACTTAAAGGGGTTGGAGTGGGAGGGATGAATTTTTGTTTCAGCAAAAGTCGTCAGCCGCTGGTTTCCGCTCCGAGCTCTGGAATAATGACATGAGAGGACGATCTCAGCGGTACTCTTGCTCAGTACAGTATGTATCCTCTGACCTTTCTCGCTGTGCTGTTGCATGACCGCCAATCCTGTTACTGTGGAGCTCCAGAGGCTATCTGTCCTCAGAATTAAACATGTTGATCAGTAAGAATCTGGTGTTTTTAAAACTGGATTGGAACAGAAACCACTCCAGGGCTTTGCGTTTTCAAGGACACTACTAAGTTGCCCAGATTACTCCTACCATGCTATTTGCTATTAACCTCCTGGGGGTGTCAGGATAATTCGAACGTATACCAGTTGTAGCACTTAAACATAAATGGTTTGGATTTTTGCCCAAGAATTTTGCCAGTAGACTGGTAGACCATGGTACTTGCCACACAGGGTTTCCTATTGATTATCCTCATACATCAATTCCCTCTGATGACACGCAGTCTACTACAGCTGACCTTAAACCTTTAACATTATGGAATGGGCTGGGAAAGGAAGGAGTTACTCTGATGGTTTCATTGCAGAATCTCTCTTAACGCTCCAACATGTCACATTTCACAAGCAGCAGCAGTATCTAGCCTAATCAACAGCTTGTTTGGTATAGCTCTACTGCCCTACCATTGCATACGTAACTGTTGTGCTCTGCCCTGCTGAACCATGTAATGGCTGTTTTGTCAGGCTTTTATCAGAGGATAGAAGTATTTCAATGTAGTATCCCAGTAAAGTCAGTCTGCTTAATGTGTCACAATCTCCTCTTGGGAACTCTATGTGCTCTTGGCCCTCCTTATAGCCCCTGCTTGATGTAATGCACTAATGCCGATAACCTCAATGAGTCGACTTTGTTGATGATTTTGTGTTTTTTGTCCCTGTTTCTCTTCCCCTTCCCTTTTTTTTTTGACTTCTTGACCCCTCCTTTTCCCTCTGTCATGGTGTGGCCCTGATATTCCCACCGTTCATCACGTCTCAAACCTGTCTTCTTTCCTGCTCTTCACCATTTTCCTCACCTTTTACTACACCTTTTGTTTCTCTCTCACCTCCCTATATCACCTCTCCCCATCCCTCACTATATCTTTGCTTCATCGTCTTCTAATTCACTCGACTATGTTTCTGCCATTATTCCACCGCTCAACTCTTTCTCCCCCACCCCTTTCTGCACCACCTCTTGCCCCTCCCCGTCCTATTATCAGATGTCCGACTGCGCGTCCGGGCCGAATACCTGGAGCACGAGTCAGCACTTCGCGGCGGCGTCTCCTCAGACAAGCCGCAGCCACTGGAGCGTCAGTTCGAGTTGTTCAGCCGGGCCAGCACGCTGCTGCGCTCCAGGGACTTGGGCTCCATCATCTGTGACATCAAGTTCACAGAGCTGGACAACCTGGAGGCCTTCTGGACGGACTACTTGAGCGGCGCTCTGTTGGAGGCTCTGAAGGGAGTCTTCATCACCGACTCCCTGAGGATGGCGGCGGGCACAGAGGGCGTCCGCCTGCTGATCAGTGTGGACCAGGACGACTACGAGGAGGGCCGGAGGGTACTGACGGCGAGGAGAAGGATGCCATCCGTCAATGGTGGGCTCACAGGAGATTCACTGGGCCGACTAAGCTGATATGACTGAATGTATTCTATTAAGATTGAAGGATGGTTGGTCATAGTTCAGTATGATACTAAAACTAGTAGTTCCAGGTGAATTTGTAATCATTTTCTTAAGCTTTGCCACTTCCTTACTCCTTATTGTTTTAGTGTAATACGTTTAATAACCACTAGATGGCAGACCTTACCATGGCTTCTTGCTGTGCATAACATGACTCAATTATATGATCTCACATTTCAACTGTACCGTTATGATTATTTACAAATGAAACTTGGAGAGAAAAGGTAAAGCTCATGACTTTTGTTTTTGTGATTCATGCGCAGGTGCTGCTCTGTAGGACACCAAGAGGAAGTGAAGGATGAATCAAGAGAAACATGCTCATTTTTCTCCTTTTAGGTCTCTGAGGAACAGGAAACAAGCAGGCCTGTGCCAGAACACCAGGGGGAAGCCCCTGTGACTTATCAAACTTGAAAAAAAGAGAAGACAACTGGACTGCCAGACCAAGAGATTTGTTTTGGTTTTCAATGAAATGTGGACTTGTGAAGAGGAACATTGTTAAATGGCTCTTACCCTCTTCACTGAACAGCCGAGAAAATATGCAATGATAAACTTTATGTTTTGATTCAAATTTTTGTGATCGCATCGAAGACAGACGGCAAGGATGACCGTATTTGGTACAGTGATGACATTGTGGCTAACCTTGGTTCTGGAGAGCCCGGTCCACACTTACACACCCTAATAACACCCACTGGGTCTCCCAAAGCAGTGTGCCATGATAACCCAACTTGTAATTGCTGTGGCCAGTGGACATGGCAGGTGCCAGTAGATGACAGCAGTGATTAGGGCTGGGCCTCAGCCGACCATGGAAGATTCATCATCACAGGCTTGTCAACAGCAACCAGGATAACGCAACGGTGGCTTGTGTCCGGGCTTCCAGCTAGGCCTCAGCAAGCGCTTCTCTCAGCACGTAAAGCACAGGACAGTGTGCCGGTCAATAGAAGTGATGTTGGAGAGATCAAAATCAAAAGTGCACATCCCAGCTCCACTCAGCCCTGCTATGTAGGCCCAGTAGAGTGGCTCACAGACAGCTGTCTACTCACCCTGCTGGAACTAATGCCTGGACTTCACTCATAGAGGACGATCAATAAGGCCCCTCACTCTAAGTCCCTTCATACAAGCACGACTTAAGCGGGCAGACTACTTGCTACTGTCTGAAGAGCAGGGCTGAACAGGGGCAGGCAGAGACGACTACAGAGAGGGATTTATTATCATGTAAACTTTTGTGTGTTTTTGGTATATGGATTTATTAATGTATGTTTGTACTGTTCATAGGAAAAAAAAAAAAAAAAATAGTCTTTGAGGGGAAGATATTTTGTTGAGGAAGATAGACATTTACTTTTGGCATGGCAAGTCTTGTGTAAATCTTAATATATTAGCAATTATTTCTGGTGAAAATAAAGATTTGTTGGATTGAAGATGTTAAAATGTAATTTGGTCGTCAGCTGTTGTGCCTCTAATTGTGTGAACACACATACATAATGCACAAGAACACCACAGTGCAGACAACAAGCTGGAGTACGGAGTAAGATGTCACCAAGTATTCATTAAGCACAGCACAATCCACCAGTCTTTACACAGACACCAGAAACAGTTTAAATCCAGCACTACCTCTGTCGTTGTTGAATAAATTCAGATCTAGACAGAAGTCCTTTCAATCAATCATGAATCACATGAGCACATTTATTAGCACATAGAATACAATGCAATACAATACAGTACTATACAATACTATACTGAGCGCTCAGGAGAGATAGGGGGGGTAGGTTCTAACACACTAGCAAAGTATTACCTAATAAGGGGGAGGAACAGGTGATGTCGTAGCTTTTACACAATCTGCAAGGCCATGTGGTTATTATGGTACAAGGCGTAACATTCAAGGCAGATTGGGGCCCTAAAGTGGCTCCATCCTTAACAGTCACTACCATGACATCTTGACGCCACACCAAATGTGCAGCGTCAATCATAAGACACAACGTAAGCAGGAATATACAGAATGATAAGATACATAATCATAAGATACATGAGGGTGTACATAAATTCTTCCACAGTCGTCTTCTCAGTTTCCCTGTCAATTAATTATCTTGAATCTTTCTTTTTATTTTTATTTTGAACAATTCTCTCCATCCCTTGGCAGTTCTGCCTCTCCTCTGTCACCAATATCTGCTGTTCCGGGAGTCTGAACAGATCCATCGAATGTGGGTCACACTGAAACAGATCCTTACTAATTCCACCTTGCTCTAAGCTGCCAGCATGACTGAACACAAGAATGATGACGTGTTTCTTGAACGTCTCTCCAAGCTTAGTGAAACTCCGTCTTGCTATTCTTTACGCCTTCTGACATTCACTTACTTAAAAGGCCTGATAACTAATTGCAGCTGACACACTGTCACCCACTACTGGCTTGTTTGCAAAGTGAGTTATTGGCTGTAGGACACTTTCACCCTGACATTTTCTGTCTGTGCTTTTAATACAAAGACTGGCTGTTTAAAACAACACTAGAACACCAGTTTTACATGTATTTTAAAGTTGTACAAGATTTATATTTTTTGTAAACTGAGTAAAAGGGGGCGTGTGTAATATTTTGCTTATGATCTCTAAGGAAACAACTCTTAAAGATGGTACCCAAAATGTAAATGGTGAAATACATTTTTAGATAAGAACACATTTTAAAGAAATATATTTACCTTTGGGCATGTAGCTGATGTTCATATCCAGAGCAAATTACATTAATTTTACATTACATAAATTCATAGATTGCCAACATTACAAGCAACCGCCCAGGCAATAGATGTATGTCCTGGTGCACATGGTCTGGTAACCATGTGCTGTGTCCTCTCTGGAGCCCCAAAATAGAAATACCCTCCAGTGGCAACTACAGCAATATCCTCAGTCATAGCGCCAAGACCCCCTCTGGATTTGAACCCTCCGGGATGGTCCAGGATGGTCCAGGATCTCCAGGACGGTCTGTCTGGACTTAAATGAGACTGACTTAAGGGCCTTTTATCTCAAGAGAAGGACACCAACATTTGTTTCCTTCTATTGTGTGGCACTCTTCACTATTAGCTGCCTATATCAAGCTAAAGCTGGTTCTACTGCTAGCTCCTATCGCTAGTCTTCAAAACACACAACACAAGTGTAAACACATTCATAAACCGTGTAAGTCGTGTGCATGCTTGGTAACAAATGAAGTGTCAATATTCCTGCGTGATGAATTAAGATGTAACATTGCTCAAATATACCTCAACCTGAAGACATAAAGCACGTGCCGGCTACACGGCGCTTGGAACAGCCACATCATTTCACTCAGTAAGTAAGCTCTGTAAGTGATCTGCACGCGCTGACACGAGGCTTTAGCGGTGACGCAGGACCAGGTGTTTTACTGAATTATGGCGAAGTGATAAGATAAATTCAACAGACTCACGTGCAGATAATAAGCAGCTTTAATTTGGTGTAAGCTATCTTTTGAGTTTATTTTCTTATTCGTATTTCCCACTGGGCTAGTCAGTATGACATGTAGCCTATGGTTTATTCCGTTACAGTTACGTGACAATACATTTAGTATTGTAATTGCACCTGTAGCAGATTCAGCCAAGCCTAACTTGGCCTACTATAACTTAACCACATCGTTGCTTCCTGCTTCCAGGTGGTCGTCGACAGTTTGAATGTTACTAATTGTCTTCTCTGGCCATCTGCCCAGTTCATCAATGCGTATCTTGCAGAGCTGTATTATTATGTATCACTAACTGAAGACATGCGGATAAACCGGTTTATTTCGTGTGTCCACATCAACATAGTCCGATTTGCACACAAACTGCAGCCAGCCAGCTGTGCTGTGCAACCAAGGTAGTTAACTCTGGTCAGTGTTATTGTAGCGCGTGCTTCTTGAACGGGAAGGATTGGTATTTTATGTTGATTTTTACTTGGTGTTTCAATTTTCAGATTTGTCTCATTTGTCTTTCGTCTCACGCGTTTCGTGCACTGTTACTTCCAGGCAACTAGCTGCTTTACAAACGCCACAATATGGTGCATTCTGATCACACCCCTTTAAAAAGCTGCCGAGATTATAAATGAAGTTTTTTTATTGACTTTCCATCATGGAGAACAGTAAGTGGGACCAACCCCTGGGGAAAATGTGATAGGGCCAGTTTCTGCCCTATTCAGAGCATGCCTTGTTTGATGGCCAGCCAAACTGCCCCAGGCCTGCTTTGGGGAACACTGAGATTTTCTGAAAGTCCAGTTCTCTCCACACCCAGTCTTGAAACAAGACCAGTGACGCCCACAGGGAGACCCAGGCACTCTGTCTCAGAACTCTGCAGAACTGTAGAGGTCCAACTCAAAGGATGCTGCGATGTTCCACCTCTGAACAATGACTTTCTCTTGGAGGACCCTGCCACAAGGAAAGACTCGTTTGTCAAAGAAATTGGGACGCTAAATCTGGAGAGCTCAGCGGCATCATGCTCACAACTATCATCCAAGGACAAGCAGGCAGAGCTCCGGCCACAAGTCTTGCTCCTTGAGCCGACAGTCTGCCTTCTCCCGGGGGAATCTGATCTCTATGGGTATTGTTCATATTTTCCAGCGTATTCACTGAGATGATTTAAACAGGTTGTAAAATACCTGAAATAAATAGACAGTCAAGTCAAATCAATGTTATTTCTATAGCCCTAAATCACAATTGCAGGCTCCTTGGATTCACAATACTTACATTATGAAAAACAAATCTTGTGGACCGAGCATCTCTCAGCCGTCTGACATTTCCTCGACCACCTGAAGTCAGCCTGCTGTAGCTCCTGACATAAGCCTGAATAACCTTGAGGATACTGCTCCAGTCAGTATGGCTGACACTGATCCTATGGTGCCTGCTGGCACGCTGCCTCCTGCCTACTTCCAAGAGTCTGGTTCACAACATGTATCTCCCCAGAAAGACGACTCTTTTCAGGATCTCACAATCAGTCTGGATGCTGACGGAGCACATTCAAAACCCCCACTGTCCATGCTGCACTGATCGAGATGGAGCAAGATGCAGCTTAAGCACAGTGGCCTCCCTGTGAAGCCATCTTTGAGCCTGTTGGAGCTTGCTGTCTCCCCAGCCCAGCCTGCTGCTGACCCTCAGGGCCCAGTCTCCATCACCACCGCCACAATCTGCCTCCGCTGCACCCCTCCTCTGGACTCTGCACGGCAGCTCTCCACCAATAGGCTTCATTGATGCCTCCCTGATCTACATCCAGGTCAAGGATTCCACAGATAGGGTCAAAGATCCCGTTGCCATGGTGATGGAGCCGGAGCAGGACAGCGACAGTGCTGGAGCCCCAGTTGTTATGCAGTCTGCTGGTGACCCAACAGCCAGGGGAAGCTGTGGCCAGAGAGCGCAGGGAGGCAGAGGAGCAGGAGGAGCAGGAGGAGCAAACACTAAAACATTATTGTTTCTAATCAATCAATTAGTTTCAACAGTGTTTTCTGTTTGTAGTAGTGATTGACTTGCAGTAATATCTATAAGATAGAACCCAGTGAATATTATGTTCAGTTGATTGCCTTTTGTTCTATACTGCCAATTGTATTGAGGAACGAAAGCTAATGTAATGTGTTGTGTGTCAGGACACTGGCCATCACCCTCCTGTAGACTTTATATAAAGGCCACTTCCACTGTCCGCAGGTGTTCGTCGCACCTCCTTGATTGGATGGAGACTCAAGTCATCTTGTGGCATCCCCAGTTTAAATCAGTCCCTTATCGAAACGTGTCATCTAAAGCTGATAGACACTGTAGCCCTCTGCCCACTGGGGCTGCCGTTATTGTATGTACCCTGCAGCATATGGCACATTACTCTGATGGGGGAAATTCTAAGGCTTTTATTGAGAAAATAAAATTAGATTAGATGATCTTCTCAAAAAAAACCTTCCTCGGTGCAGCACTATACAGTATAAGCCTGTGAAGCCAGTAGACAAATCAAAAAGATTTTTTAAAACACGTGAACATTTTTTTTTAAACAAATGAATATGAGATTTACTTGGTACGGCTGGGTGTTTAATCTTGAAGCACACAGATTACAACATTTCACTCCAAATGGACATTTTTGACCAGAATGTTATTCATTCTGGCTCAAAAATATTCTTTTTTCAGAGTGTATCGAGAAATAATTGTCAACAAATAATTTACCAATAACATTATCTGATGTAAAATGCAGTTACATACAAGTTACAGCAGAACCTTTATATTGGTAAATGATGTACTGAACACAATAAAAAAGCCCATGTATGAATTAAATAATTGCCACTGAGTGTGTGCAATAGATCAGAATAAACTGCAGCTTCTACTGATTCCTGATTCTCAGCTCATGGGTCCGTGATGAGTAGGCAGACGGTGTTTTCTATAGCCTGCAGATGGCAGCATATAGAAGAAACGCCAATTTGAAGAGGTCCCATATTCAAACGACCTGCTGAATATCAACTTGGCCTTGTCATGTCAGCATTGTCTGCCTGTGTGTGTCATGAAGTTACGGGACTTGCAGTACTGAGTAAAAGTCATCTCTCAGAACAGCCTGAATCCAGATTTAAATGTGGAGAACTTCATGCTTCACTCACACATTTTTAATGAGGTTGATGAAGACCTTTCAACCCCTGGGTCACACTGGAGCCTCTAAACATCTTGCACCTACAAAGTAAATCTACATCATCATAAGAATCACATTTTCAAACATTTTCCTGGTGGTAGTATATCACCAAAAGATACCCTAACAGCTGTGTAGTGATATCTAACCCTCGAAATGCTCCTGTAATGGCAACATTTTGGGTTGGACTGCTAATTATCTCGGCTTCGTGCTGTTTCAAATGACCATCTCCCCTCTCTGTCTCCCTCCTCGTCTCATGCACGCGCTCTCTTTCTCCTCAGCAGCAGCACCACAGCCACCAGGTCGCCATGGAAACCACTGAGAGACACACGTCAAGGGTGAGAGATGGAGAGAGAGAGAGAGAGAGAGAGAGGGGGAGAGAGAGAGGACAATGAGGGACACGGGGAGACAGAGAGAAAGGGGGACATGAAAGGTTAGGGTGTTACCATAAGTGCCCCCCAGCCCCCTTCCAAACCCCAGCCAAGCCCCCCTCACCTCTAACCTCCCCCAGTTTAATTCTGAGCCCCCACCCCGGATAATTTCCCCCCTCTGCCCGTCGTCTCTTTTCACTGGCCCCCTTACACGCACCTCTGCCTCCCCGTACCTCTCCCTCTCCCCCATCTTTTGCTCTCCATCCCTCTCTTGTCCAGACAGGCTGCTCGCATGGCGGGGATGGAGACGTTCACCGATGGAAGCACTGGTAAATTTTCACATCCAAACAGAAAAATAATTCTATAGGGGGCTCAGATAGTCTATGCGTCCTATATTGATAACTTCTTTTTTGCACAACGCTTCCTCCCTCCTGTGTCTTTTCACCCTTCCTCTCTTCGGCTATTCACCTATACACTCCCTTTTCCCTTCTCAGTAATAATCTTTCTGTTCTGTATCAATTCAAAAGCCGAATGATCTTAGTCCAATTCCAGGGGAGCCTGACTTTCCCGTGGCAGTTGAACAGAGAAAAAATGGGGCAAGAGAAATATCGGTCCTAATGATTTCTTGTGCGGGGCAGGGCTTTTTCTTTTTTATTGATTAGAAAGAAATTAATTCACGGGGGCAACCCTCGTGTTCTCTCTCCCTCTCTCTCTCTCTATCTCTATCTCCCTCTCTCTCCTATCCTCCCTTGCTCCTTTGCTCCGTGGGCGAATAGCGTTGTGTCTTTCGCCTACTCTGCATGTTGTATTATCGCGGGAATGTTTGATTTGGAATATGGGCTCGCTCTGTATTATGCATGCGCGAGGCATGTGCAGCTCTGCGCTGTAACGCTGTCTCTCCCGTGAATGCCGTGCACATGTATTTGTCCTATAAAAAGCGACGCGTGTGATTGTTGTCGTTGTTACTGAAGGAAATGTTATTTTTGTTTGCGTGTCTACTACATTTGAATCCGTGTACAGATTAATTTCACCATTCTAGGCTACCACTGAGATTGATGCTGTTGAATATCAGACAACCGGAACGATTTAGACTATTTACCGTGATTGCTGTTTCGTTGACTCCTCGGTCGATGTCCTCTTTGTTGTTTGATTCATAATTGTGGAGGGCCATGTTTGATTTGAAGGAACATCCTCTTTACGCACAAAGTGGGCGTACAGGCCTGCGTTCACAGGCTGCCTGTCTCTTTATTTCTGCATAATGACACAACACCGCTGCCTGCAGTGCATTCACTTGTAAGGTGAGATTTTTAATCAATGTGGTCGATTATGTGTTGTTCGGTATCCCGATTCCCGCAGATAGCACAATAACACGTCCACTACACCGTAGGAGTTAGCTCGGCGAGGGTCTGATACGCCGCCGAAGGGAAATCGATGGACAGACTGAGTTAATTATGAGAAAATCAATTAAGAGGAGGGGATCTGGGCTTTATAAGGCCGAGCAGGGAGCTTGCAACGGCAGAGGAGTGGAGGAGAGCGGGGAGTGGACACTCCCGTCCGGGGTTTTCCCTCCAGCCGCTCCGCTCCTCTCCTGCTGTCCGCTGGCTGCCTTCGTGGTACCGGCTGCAGCGAAATGCTCTTGCAGGGGCATCGACTCACCAAAGGCAATGGGATGCCAAAGCCCCTGCACCTAATATCATTGCCAGCTAAACTTGGTGAAAAACCCCCACTTATATTGACTACATTTCTGGGAGCAAGATATTAATATTTGATCAATGTGATCAATTACTAGACGCAGTCCACAAAACTATCCTGCACAGACGCACATGTCCAGGATGCCCCCTGGGGTGGTTTTGTTTTAGATTTGGCTCCCAAATACATTTCTGGCGATTTCTGCTTGGCCTTTGCTCTCTATAATAATGAATAAATAAAGGCTAAAGTATGGCGAGTACCACACCGTACCCAACTGATGCATGTCATCTCGATCTTCCATCGAGATGTTCAACGGTGACATTAGTGAGTCCTCTAATAATAGAAGTGTGTGTAGCAGTGTGTAGAGTATCCTATGGTTGCAGCCTGGCTTTTTTGGGGGGCAGGATTGTTCTGCCGTTACCACACTGATAGGCTTACGTGTCTTGAAAGTGTTGTAATTAGAAATTGCTAGAAATTGCCCATTAACATTCTGCTAGGCTAGCGTGTGTGTGTGTGTGTGTGTGTGTGTGTGTGTGTGTGTGTGTGTGTGTGTGTGTGTGTGTGTGTGTGTGTGTGTGTGTGTGTGTAGCCTCCTGGTTATGTTCTGCGCGGTTCATTTGCTTGAGGAAGTTTTATAAAACACACATAATACAATTTTAAGTCTTCACTCTTCAATCAGAGCTACAGACCTACAGGATACATCCCAGATACGCCTCAAGCCCCCATGAGACCGAGTCACGTTTTGGTCCTGAGACAGTAGTGCCCTTGTTCAGACACCCCATGAAAAAAGGAGATGTTTTTTTTTTTTATTCTCTCATACTGTTGGTTTGTTTATCCTGGCCCGAGTTTTGGCCTTGATTGCAGGAATCAGTGTGATATGATTCAGTAGAGGATGGCTGATTGGTCAGCAGATACTTTGTTGCATATTCATATCCGCCGTACTCAGAAAGAAATGTAAGTTTGTTCATGTTGATGCTCTATTCAGGCGACAGTAGACCTATTTGGAATAATCATAATCCCATGCGCAACTTTTCCTCATGAATTAAAATATTTCTTTCTGTGACATTGCGGTGGGGACGTTGAACGACATAGGTAGTCTAAATTATAAGGTCATGTGTGTCGTGCCCAGCAAATAATTGATGTTTGAGTTGCAAACGTCCCTTTTCTAAACTGATAAAATTCAGTTGAATTTCAAAGTCAAAACTCTGTCTCCGTGTGTGTGTGTGTGTGTGTGTGTGTGTGTGTGTGTGTGTGTTCGAGTGTGTATGTGTTCGAGTGTGTGTGTGTGTGTGTGTGTGTGTGTGTGTGTGTTCAATAGTCTATTTGAGATCAAGTGGTCAATTTAATTTGTCATTCAAATATCCTGAATTCGTTATGCATAATTTGATTAAAATATATCTAAAAAATAAAAGCCTGAAATGAAAACCAGAGGACACTGTTTGAGGTGAACCGTAGCTATGACGACATGTTGGCATATTTAAAACCGAAACCCCTCCGTTACCGGCTGCTTGTTATAAACATCCATGGCCGGACTCAAAGTTACACATCATCTGGAACGTTTTTTCCTTAACATTTAGCACCTTTAATGTTCAGCTCGCTCACACTTGTTAATATTCAGAGAATATAAATATGTAGGCCTAAATATTAATGGAGACTTTTTTGCATATCAACATTTTACATTATGCCGAGTTTATTCAACGATAGTTTTAAATCTTACAGTTTACGGGGATCTATTTACTGCAACATCCTCTATATCATTATGCATATTCCTGATTTAAAAATACATAAATATTATGTAAGTTTATTTGTTTCCATTGATATTCGGGGTAATTTAGAACATAACAATCTATACACTTTAGTGTATTGGAAATCTCAATATAAATTCAGAACACTATTCTGGAAAAAAGCCCTTGCAAGAAAGTACTCTTAAAACTCTTATTATAATCTGCAATAGCGATCAAAAGAGAAGACCTGTTCCCCTGGACCGGACGTGTGTTACATTCTGTTATTGGTCTGATCATTTCTGTGTAATAACTATTTGGCAAACCAGACTGTTTTATACCAGCAATTGTTCAGATGTTCGCTTGCATGTAAATTGCTTTTATTTTCGACAGTAATAGTTTCATGCTTGCTGGAAGAACAGACAGCAGGATATTAAAAGTATTTCAGGTCCACACGGTTTATTTATTCATAAAGACGAATGTATATTAGGAAAGTATTAGATGAGTCAAACCTTGTATTATAGCCTAGGCTATTTGCAAAATGTTAATGTGTGGAAAAGCTTTCTTTCTTTTTTCGTGAAAAATACTTCGTGTATCGCAAGTTTAAAATGTGGAAATGCAGATTTGATCGCTTGACATGGAGAGCTGACATCATTATAAGTAAACATAATAATTCAATAAGTCAACCTGTAGTTTCAAAACATCTGTAGGAAGTATTTACAATACTTAAGTGAATTGTGGGAATCAAATCAATAGACACGCTATTGCTTGGCTATTGATGAAATGAGCTGTTCAGTCAAGTCGAAAGAGGAACTCGGGACATTTTCAGTTGGGCGAGACCTTCTGTAAAAAATAGTCTAAAAATACAGGCGTTATTATTAAATGTAAGTTGTTCTTATATAATTGTCCTTCTAAAGGCAAAACTTGGATTTTCAAGTGCAAGAGTGATTATTAATATTTAGTAGATTATCCAAACAGGATTGCGATGAGTGCTATATAGCCGACAGCTGAGCTTGGACTCTCTTTTGCAAAATGGCAGTGAACCCCTGTCCTGTCCTGTACCTTATCAACTTGAAACAGACCACACAGGCGATACTCTCAATTTTCTGGTTTATGTTAAAGGCTACCTGTAGCCTGTCCGACAGCTCATTTCATAAACGGTTTATTGGCTCAATGTTGGTGTTATACGAATGAGATCGTTCGTGTCAGGCTTAGAGATAGCTTTCCTATACATTTTGTTACAGGCTATTTCCAATCAGTATCAAGCACCACAGGCCATACAAAATTAATCCATTTTCTGCGCACGACTCCCCTCCCAAATGGTGTGGCAGCTCTCCGCGGCCGGGTGCACAATGCAGTAATGACCCGCAGGTCAAAGGTCGCTCGGCCAGTTCCTCAATTAAGGCGGAAAGATTGCAATTGCACGTTGCACGTTTTCGTGACAAGAAGGGGCCAGCGGTGACTGGTTAGACCACAGTAGCCGATATGCGGAATATTTTAAAATAGGATTTGGTGGTATAGTATACTCCACTTTCACCGCAATGGACACTTGCCTAATACCAAGGTGCGTTGCATATCGTTTGAATTAGTTTATGAGAGTCTATTTATTAAACATTATTTTGAAAAATAAAAAAAATAATTCAATTTTTAAATGATCTATTTTCTTTATTTTTGGAAGATATGTTGAAGTTGATGTACTTGTGTGAACTAAATGCAGACATATTTTTATGCACATAAGCCAAGTGGTAAATTATTAATCAGAGTAGGGACAATTCCCAAAAAATATTTTAGATCGTATGTAATCAGTTGTTTTTGTATGAAGGTCAGGAGAGCGTGTTTTTTCCCTTGAAAAACAAATGTGTGGTGTGCGACTGCGGTTATTGAATATAATCAATGGGCAATTCACGATCATCACTGAATCGATTAGCTGATAAATGGTTGTGGGTTTAATCATCTGAAAAGATCCTATTGGCAATGGCGTTGTCTCTCTTACTGGAGCACTCAGCCTATACGCCCGCCTCATAGACCAGCACAGACAGGACTTCAATAAGTGACAACAGAGAAGTGATAAATTGATCAAAAATGACCACAATGAAGCGGGCCTCTTGTGAGGGCACACATGTCCATTATGGGAGTGTGTCTGTGGGTGTGTGTGGTTAGAATACATCAAGGCCCCAGGGTCAAAGTTCAGCTTCATCCCAGACTGATGACCCTGCAGACTGACTGACCTCTGGGGTCTAACAGCTGGGGGAGGAGGCAGCATACTGGACAGGACAGGGAGAAGAGAGGAGAGGGGGATGGATGGAATTAGAGGAAAATAAATTTTAGGAAGGAAGGAAAGGAAGAGTGGAGGAGAATGAAAGTGAAATCGGCATTAGAAGAGAGAGACAGAGAGAGAAAGAGCTGGAGAGGTGGTTACCACAAAAGACCTTGAATACATCTGTGGTTTTTGTTTTGCGGTGGTCTCCCTCTGCTTTGGTGCTTGGCTCCAGTTTGAAGCAGTGAATTAACACCTGACCCTGGTTTCTGACCCTACCCCCTTCCTCCAGCCACCACCACCCCCTCTAGATTAGCAAATATGTACTATCTAGCCCGGACACACACACACACACACACGACAACACGCAGAACCGCAATCACACATGTACACACATACATACTTAATGTATAGCGAATAAAAAGAACGACGCGGCGGTCGGTACAATGTACACACAACCCTCGCGCACCCCATCGTCTGTCCACCATTCAATTCCCCAGAGTGAAGCCTCGGTGTGTCACTGCTTGTCACCATAACGGTCAGTCTGTAATGACTACCTCCCCCCACACAATGACCAGGGAGGCAGACTCTCCCCCCCCCGACACCCTGACCCTCATCCATTTTACCTAGCCCCAGCGTCAGCCCTATACCTAACATAGTCCCATCCAGTGGACACTGTGCTGCGTGCTAGTTTACAGTGCCGTGACTGAATGCACGGCAGTGGGAATCGGACCTCTAACGCTGGTGCCCGTTGAGCGTCGCGGGACCCCGATCCCCCCTCGACTCTCATCCCATCTCCCCTATAGCCTCCTCTGGGCTGTCGTGCTGGATTGATGGCTGCTCCGGACGGCAGGTGAAGGGGGTCTAGGCCGGGGCTGGTCAGGAGAGGGTTGTAGTGTCCGCCCTCGGCCTGCGAGTGTCAGCAGAGAGCAGGCGGTGTGTCTGGCTCGATTAGCTTTCCTACCTATCTTCCCACTGTGCCAGACAGAGGAGGAAGGCAGCAGAGAGGGGGAGAGCAGCGGGAAGTTGCCCAGAGGAGAGGGAGGACAACAGAGGAAGCAGAAAAATACATCTTTTTATCCCTGCTCTCTCCATCAGAAACCCTGTACTGGTCTCTCTCTCTCTCTCTCCCTTTCTCTCCCTTTCTCTCCTGTTCTCTCCTCCTCCATCCCGCCCCCCCCCCCCCTCTCACTTTGTCCTCCTCTCGCCCCAAACCCCTAATCCTCCTTTTCCCCCTATACTCGTTCCTTAATCCTAAATCTCTCCATCCCTCTCTACCAACCCTTTTCCAATTGTTCTCCTTCTTCCTCTCTCTTGCCCTCCTCCTCCTCCCACTCCTCCGTTCTGTCTATCGCATCTGAACATGCCACCTCTCAGCATAACCCTTTTACACACTCTAGATGAGCTCGTGATAGGGATTGTGATTAATATCATATTGCTGCTTAAGAGCCAATTATGCCCTAAAATTGTGTCCATTTTTTGGACGTTTTAGACCTGGCGGCTTTAGAAGTTTGATTTGTTGCAACAGCACGATAGTACACCTCCTTCTCCTCTCTTTGATCTGTCTTGCATTTTTCTGTTATTTTCTTTATCATCATCCACTCATCCTATTAGTGCCGCTGCCCGGTCTGTCTCCCTTTTCGTTAACCTGCCTGATGTCCACTGCAATGCCCCGTACAAATGTTTCCATCACCTTTAATATCAGTATAAATTTGTTAGAGCTTGTTACAGGGCTACCCTCCGGTTGTAGCGATGCACTTGGCTGTGGTTTTTTTTTTTTTTTTTTCTGTCCCGTGTGAGCTCACACCAATTTTAGTCGCTGCGGCCATTTTGTTGGATGTGATCAATTTTCTGTGATTTGGCCTCGGTGATTTCCAGTCCATCAGTTGTTGTGTGAGATCTCAGCGCTGTTGCCTACATTTTTTATCTTTCATAGGAAGAAAATATGAAATACCAGGGATGGAGCTTTGATTGTGGATTGATTGTGTGTTGATTTTCCCATTAGCTATTATATAGAAAATTACTATAATTATTATTATTATTATTAATATAGTGATCTGTTTTTGTAATATGATAAATGAAAACTATTTGGATGATTTCATTA
This sequence comes from Hoplostethus mediterraneus, assembly GCA_034670385.1. Lineage (NCBI taxonomy): Eukaryota > Metazoa > Chordata > Actinopteri > Trachichthyiformes > Trachichthyidae > Hoplostethus > Hoplostethus mediterraneus. The sequence goes on from JAXDDW010000057.1 coordinate 2,265,173, forward strand.
TGAGTTCAGTGACAAACTGTATTTTTCCTCACAAGGGACTACTTTTTTGTTGCGGCTCTTATTTCACCACACCACACAATGTTTCACAAATAGTGTCACCGTGCCAGCTCAGCACTGCTCATATTATTCAGATAACAAGAGTGCCTCTGTCATGTCCTACAAAATAGGATATGTTTTCTTAATCTGTCAATGGCTCTGGCGCTGAAAGACTTCATTTTGGCTGAGCAATGAAAGGCTCAAAAACATCAATATGGCTGAGCAGGATAAGAAGAAAGAGCCATATTCCTAGGCTGTATCGCATCCCCTCCATATCCTCCTATTTGTATGGTGCAGATATTGGGTCTCAAGCGAGAAATCAGGATCCGTTCTCTTAGAATGGCAGCATTCATCTGTCAGAGTGGAATAGGACTGTTATATGGAACCAATGAATCCGGACTGGCCTGGACATCTCTGCAATACCACTTCTCTCTCTCTCTCTCTCCATCTCTGTCCGTCTCTCTCGCTCTCTCCCTCTTAAGTTCCTCTCTCTCCATCTCCATCACAACCACAACAATATGGAGGAAGAGGTGTGGATTAGGCCTAAATGTAGAATTATGTTGGCCAAGCCATGACTGTCTCCATCTCATGCTGGGTCCACCATGGAAATACACTCTGAAAAAAAAACAACCAACAACCACAAAATCCACTCCAATTCATACGCCTCTCACTTCCATTCTGCCAGTGTGTTTAACGTGTGAAAAGGGATTGCTGAAAGGATGTCAAGAAGCAAGAAAGAACGAGATAGGGGGAAAGACAGACAGTTATGCTCGCCGCTTTGCCCGGCCTGTCACACCACAACGTGCATGGCTGATAACTGATTCCAAAAACATGCATGGGCTCGGTTTAGCTTTTCAAATAGCTTGTAGGTCTGAATGCGATTTAAAGGATGTTTTTACGCAGCTGCCTGTGGCTGATCAATGCTATTTTTCTCGCTCCGCTGTTAGAATATCACATTGGTATACAGTAATCCAGCACTGGGAGGAGAGAGCATGTTGCATTGTCTATGGATAAGGTTTGGTTTGCAGAGTGTGATGTATATGGATGGGGTTAGGGGCTGCATTGTAGTCAGTAACTGTCAGTGCAGAGAACAGAACAGCCTCAGTACTGCAGACAGTGATTTCACTGATGTACAATCGCTGCTTTTGCCTCCTGCCTTTTTTTCCCCCCATTCATCCTATTTTCACCCTTTCATTTTTTACACAAGGGGAAAATGAGGAAGAACAAAACCAACATATGAAAACTAAAACATGACAGAGGGGGGAGGGAAGGGAGGTGGGAGAGGAGGAGGAACAGAGGAAGGAGAGGCAATCTCAGAAAACAAGAGGGCTTTCAAAAGTAAGGGATGAAAGCTAGTCAGGCTGTTATTTTTGAAAAATGATCCTTGTGTAGTGCTCCTCTTAAGAGCCAGGTACATATTATTTTATCTTCCTGAGGAGACTCAGCGAGGAGTTTTGGCTGAGCGCACTGAGTATAGGAAAAACCTCACCCACGGTTTCTTTCAAGTTTGGGAATTTATTGGCCTTTATGTGAAATTATGTCAAATTGCATCTCTTAAATCAGTCGTTAGTTTCTCTGTGAACGCTTGCTCTAATTTAAAAGCTTCAGTCAAATTCCAGTTGACGTCCGTTACCACGGTAACAGATAAAAGTAGATGACCGCAGTAATTTGACACCAAATTATTCCTAAGACTTCATATGTCAAATTTAGATGGGGCAGAGTGCCATCATGTTGCGAGCATACACACTCTCAAACACACACACACACACACACACACACACACACACACACTCTCTCTCCTTAATGGAAGCTGGTGCTGGCCTGGCCAGTGGCTGAAACCTGAATTAGAGTGAAGCTGGCATCCATACAGAGTCATTTTGAGTCGCCCCTTTGACCCTTAAAGCCAGGGATCCAGCAGGAGAGATGAGGCACGTGATGTGAAGTCGGACTGGAGGGGAGAGAGACGAAAAAAAAAAAAATCAGAATAGCTCCTGGCCACCTCTCCAATAGAGGACACCGTTGAAGTCTGTCTAATTTTGAATCTGATACACCCAGTTAAGATAAATATAAATGAGACCAAATGAGACCAGATGAGACCATGTAGCTCCGTAGGTGTTTTTAGGCGTGATGATTTGTGGGTAAAGAATATTAGTGCTTTTAAACACCAGGTAAACCTTTAAAGAGCCTTGGGAGGTGTGTGTCTGGATCTTGAGGAATTTATCCTGTCCTCTATCTGTCCTCGACACAGATGTTTGTATTGGAATGTGCTTGTGTGTATGTGTGTGTGTGTGTGTGTGTGTGTTCAACACGTGTCTCCCGTATCAATAGGTTAATAGCTGTAGATGTCAGTTTCAGTGACTGGCTGATTAGTTGTGTGTTCACTAATCCACACCGGGGCGGGGAACTATTGGCTTTCCCATTGATTTTAGCGTGGTGAGCAGGCAGAAGATAGAGAGAGCAGAGATCTATTGATTGACCCCAAATTAGCCCCCCACCACCCACCGACTCGTTCTATCATTCCCGCACTCAGTCGCGGCCTCCTCATTGGGCGTCCGGGCCGACAAACATTCGGTCTGATTGGACACTTTCGACAGCGAGCAAAAGGTCTCCGTTTTTGATCTTGTTGATTTGGAAGTGTTGGTTGTGATTCGGTCGTCAGTTGATTGGTTGTCTGGGTTGTTCGAGTGCCGTCCTGCGTCTGAGCGTAGGGAGCAGCTGGTCCGGATGCCTTTTGATGAACGTGAGCAGCGGCCCGTTCCGGAGGGAGAGTATTACTCTGTTTCTGTTTCTGATCACAAACCGTAACTTCATTTGCAACCCTCGGCGATATTTGTTCTGCGCGAGACGTGCAAGGGGACGCGAGGAAAACGCCGGATGTTGCCTCGCAGCAAACGTCAGTGATCAGAATTTCCCGGATCCTTCAACTTTTCCTTTCCCCCTTTGTTGTCCTTCATGACTGTCAGCATCATATTCTCCCTACCATACCCCTCTTTATCTCCATTCCTGTCCCTCGCTCCCTGCCTCCCTCCACCCCTCCCTCCAATCCCTCTTTCCTTCGGTCTAAGCTTTGAGCTTTCCCTCCTGAGCCTTTCCTTCCCATATATCACTCCATCTCATCCCTCCCCGTCTGCTTCTGATATTCCTCTCTAGGCCTTTCCTCCCTCTTTTCCCTCTCTCCCCCTCTCTCCCCTCTCCTGTGTCTGTGTAAGCAAGAGAGAGGAGGTTGTTAAACATTTTTCTTCCCTCTTAATTGTTTTGACTGGGCCGATTGGCATCCCGATTAGGCCCATTGATTTCCTGGCGCTAAGTGCATTGATTTTTAAATTTCTTATTGATCCCCGCTCTAAATCTCCTGCACACTCACTCACACACACAGTCTCACCGTTCACAGGGGCAGAGATGGAGAACGGGATAGGGAGGGAAGGAGAGGAGGTGAGAAAGGAAGAGAGAGAGAGATGGGTGTTAGGTAAATACACTGACCGGTGACAGTGCAGTGAATTAACGGGAGGAAGATAGAGAGAAGGGCAGAGAGGAAGAGGGAGAGCAGGATTGTGAGGAGGGAAAACAGATTCTCAACACAACCCAGGTAGACTGTCACACACAGACTCCCAATCAAACCATTTTATTTCTAGATCAGTAAACCAAATCTATATTGCATTTTTGCCAGCCTGTCATGATGTTTGCCATTTCACCTTTTACATACATTTGTCGGTCTGCACTGCTGCTGTAAACCAAATGGTAATAAAGAGTAACTTTGTAACTGTGGAAGGCATCAAGAGGGACCGGTAGCGAGACGCCAGCGAGCTGCACCCCACAAGCACCCGGAGGGGTCGTATTTTACTCTGAAGGATGAGTTGCGTGATGGGTGAACACGAGGTTCATGAGGGATAGACAGTTATTGGAAATGTCAGAGATGGAATAGAGTGTTTTGTCTTTTGCTTGCTAGTTGGCGTGCTCTGCGGAGCCGGCTGGAGACGTGTGTGTGTTATTCCTGGCTTATGACTGTGTTAGGCTGCAGAGGCCCGCTGGACTCACAGTCTTACATGCCCACTGGTGTTTCTCTGAAGGTAGTGGACCTAATTGGCTGCATCCAAGTCTGTGTGTGTGTGTGTGTGTGTGTGTGTGTTTGTGTGCATGTGTGTATGTGCACGACTCTGGCCACGTATGCACACTTGGTTGTGTGTGTGTGTACATATGTGCGCGCTGTGTGTGTGTGCATGTGAACTAGACAATTGTCCATTTGTGTACACACTTATGTGTGTGTGTGTGTGTGCACTCGTGTGTGTGACCACATGTATGTTTTTGTGTCTGTTTGTGTGTGTGTGTGTGTTTGACCTTTTCTTGGCTTAAGTGTTGAGGCTCAAATTCAGACATTCAGTTGATAGCATTTTCTTTTTATAGCCTCCGTACTTGGCCAAATTGTGCTAACCTTTTCTAAAGTCATTTACTGCTTTTCTTCCTCAGCATGGAGCTGAGTGCCTTGCAGGACACACAATATATGGACCATATGTAGCATTACTGTGTTGCAATTACAATTTAGTCTCTTGGAAGATCCACTTAAGATAAGTGCTTTCAAATGGCAAGCGGGGGAAAAGCAACCATTGTCAGCAACATCAGAAAAACCCTCAATATCATTACCAGTCACAGAGGTGATGTAATGCTGCTGCTGCAATGAAATGAGATGTGTGATGTTTTATGGAGTGCTTTTTAATAACGGCATTATTATGGTGACGGTGAAGCCGGCGGTGACGACGACAATGTTGATGAGGATCATCACCGCAATGTGGAGGCCGCTGCTGCTCTGCCGATGGCGATGACATGAACATATTGATTTGCCGGGGCTTTAAAAGTAAAATTTTGAAAAACACATTTTATTTAACATTTTCCAGGCAGCTTGCTGTTCATATGATTTCATAGTGGGATGTGTGTTGGATGGACAATGAGAGATAAAGTGTTTAAAATGCATACGCTGTGGCAGGCTGCTGTTTGCTTTGTAGTGATGGGGTCTATGTTTGCTCTGGTGATAGGGATGGCCTTACAGCACACACACGCTCTCTCTCTCACACACACACACACACACACACACACATGCACGCATTCATGCGCATGCACCCGCACATACACATAGACAAAATCAAAATCATACAGATGATTGAAGAATAGGTGTGTACGGACACATTTACATGCAAAAACACACACATACGTCTTCACTGACGAAGAGGCTGAAACTGCCCGGTGGTCCCTCTTAGTGAGAACCAGGAACCTGCAGACTCAGCACGCGCTCACACACACACACACACACACACACACACACACACACACACACACACACACGACCTCACGAGACACACGGACACCTCCCTTGTTTCTCTCTCTCACACACACACACACACACACACACACACACATGCATCTATGATCAAGGTACACACATAAACAGCACTCGCACTCACACACTCTCCCTGGACTCACACACACTCACAGACACATACTTCATCCAACACACACTCAAACATAACCTTGACCTATACTCCGAGCCTGCCATCTCATACATACTTCATCCATTCACTCAGAGCTGTCACGCCAACTGAGATGCTCTTTTGTGCACGTATTGATTACACACATATTGACCAATATAATTGCATATCAATATAAATATGAAGAGTTTTGCTAAAAAATGACAGGTGCCATTTGCAAAAAAGTTACAAAATCAATAAAAGCAACATTTACAAGATATATCTGTATGTGCTTGAATTATAGTAAATTATGGATAATAGATAACAAAATAATAACACTTTAAAAAACTGGATTCTCTTTATTTTGTGCCTATTAAATCATGAACTCCAGAAAATCATATTTTTAAAAAAAAAAATGGATGCACGCTCTTTGTATTCAGCTAATTGTAAATATATAGAAGTGGAGCAGACGCAGGCCTGCTCGGTGATGAGTTTCACTGAGACAAATTCAAAATAAATCTCTCTCCATGGACTCTAGCGTGTGTCGCACTCTGATAATTTCCACAATATCTTCTGCAACCCCCGGGGGCAGATTTTTTTTTTTTTTCCATTTCCCTCTTCATTCTCTCCTGTTTGTTTCTATCCCCGTAAAACGCTGGTTGCTTTGCTGAACTACTGCAGTGCTTTATCTGCCCTGTTCTCCTCCCTTTACTCCCTCTCTCCCTCTTTTTCCTCCCCTCTCTCTCTCGCTTTCCTGGATGGGTTGGATGTGTGCCCCCCCCCCCCACCCCCCTCACACCAATTTGTTGTTGTTGGAGGTGGTGGGGGTAAGGAGGGTGGCGGTGGACCTGGGGGGGGGGGGGGTGGTTGCAGAAGCAGCCGGGACCCAATGACGTGGGTGCGACATGTAACCGTGGCGCAAGAGAGGAAATCAATACATGAAAGGATGAGGAGCACTGGGGTGGATTACCGTCTGGGGCCCTGGCTACTGGAGGAACGGGGGATGGAGTTGGGGTGGGGGTGGGGGGGGGGGGGGCGTAGATGAGGCCTGGGGGGGTTCGGAGTGTGGGGTGAGGTGGGGTGCGCAGGGGGGGGGCGGGGGGGCGAGGCTCATGGAGGGCGAGAGGCCAGATTGTCCAGTCCCCTCTCTCCCACTTCCCCTCGCCTGACCAAGCGCTGTTTGAATCTTGACCCCTCCCATCAGCCTCCCTTGGCTTCTAAATACTGTTCAGCGCCGGTAGACTACCATAGGTGAACCGCTGGCTCCACACACACACACACACACACACACACACACACACACACACACACAGAGAGAGGTGCAGTGGACTCTATAATGCTGAGTGAATACATAGCTGGCTCATCGTCCACGGGTATGGCCGCTGCTAACATTGCTGATAACCCTTCCGCTATCTGTGTGGGGAATAATCGCCTGATATTACCAGTGTAAATTAAAGAGCCCCAGAGAGAGACTGTATATCTGTGTGTGTGTGTGTGTGTGTGTGTGTGGGTGATGTGTGTGTGTGTGTGCAGTGAGCTGGCCTGAGTCTTCAGTAGGGTGCGTCCCCAACACTGCCACAATCCCAGATAATAAATATCTATAATAATATCATTATTATTGGGCCAATCTCCCCCAATAACCGAGTCGCCGTGAAAGATGGCACGGGGGACTTTGCGGGATATTGGCAATACATCAGCATTGATTATTGAGAGTGCTGACAGAGGGAGGGAGGCAAAGTTAATAAAAAACAATAAAAAGACACGGACTACAGGAGGAACGAGGGCTTTAGATGGATCGGCCGCTGACGCGTCACGGGAGAGCGAGAGCAGCGAGGGTGCAGGGAGTGACAGGGGGGAGATAGCGGCGTATCACCAGTCATGATGTGTGTCTGTGTGTGTTTTCTGTCTGTCTGTCTGTCTGTCTGTCTGTCTCTGTTTGTGTGTGTGTGTGTGTGTGTCCGTCTGTTTTGTCGCTCTCTGGGTGTTTTTGTGTGTTTCTATGCACATTAAGCTCATCCACACTGTGGCACACATGTACATCCTCCACCACACACACACACACACACACACACACACACCACTTTTTCTTTTTCCTGTGTGGTGTGTGTGTGTGTGTGTCCTCGGATTGATTGAATGTTGGGTTGGATCTGAACTCATAGATCCAAAGCCTGCACAACGTTACGCCTACACACACACACACACACACACACACACACACACACACACACACACACACACACACACACACACAAACCAACAAACAAACCTCATAAAAGCCCATGCATCATATCCATATTATCTTGACAAATCTATACATCATGTCAGGGCATGGATTTATGTGAATATTACATCTTGCTGTGTGTTATTGGTGTATGTGTGCAGAGAGGATATGAGAAGTTGGTTCGGTGGCTTTTTTGGTGGCTCCGGACGGGACGGGGGGGGTGACACTGAGGGAGCGTTGTCCATTCTGATAGGGGCCTTGTTAGGCCGCTGACGGAGCCGGCAACACCACCGCTGGCTGCTATCGATTCCGCGGACCGACGGCATTATTGATGAGCGAGAATTTAATTCAACCAGCTCGTTTGTCAACATGACATCACCATTTAACTACAGCCGTGACACGGGGGCGCGGGAGCACACATGGACAGGCACGTGGACGAGCGCGCGCACACACACACACACACATGCGCACACACACACACGCACACAGCTAGAGAGATGCACGCGTTCAAACAACAACAACACACAGACGCGCTTGCATGAGCCGGCACACACGTACAGTAACACGCACATTTTCAAAGGACACGTGTACGTTCATACAGCCTTAAGAGGTACACGCGGTTGAAGGCACAATAAGAATTTCTCAGGAAGAGTTTAATGTTGTTTTGGGTTTTTTCTACATCACTTAAAATAAAAACACTTATTTTGCAATATCCAAACATTACATTTTCACTCAATCAAATCCTTGACAATGGATAACAGGCAATTACCAAGAGTGCAATTTACTGTATGACTAATGCATGACCCATGTATGACTAATACATTGCCCAAGGATACTACTGGCTCTCTGTGATTGGATAAATATTTCATGCCATATCCTGACCTACAGCAGATGACATGGGAAACGTGTTCTGGCTCCATTCTGCATCGTACAATTACCAGTGAGGAGTGGAGCAAATTGCTTTCTATGAATACGTTTGTTTGTATTGTGTAGATGAGAGGGGTGCATAAACCACTTAACCAGGCCAGCTGTAAATAAGGATGTAAAATGCTTGCTAACATCAAAGGCAACAAATGTGTACATGTTATTAAAAAGGCACCCGGTGTGTTTCTACCAGACGTTTTCTGAGCAGTCTGAAGATGCAGTAGATTCAGAGCATTAGAATGAACAGTGTGTGTCTTTTCTCTGGAAATGTAGTTTAGAGCCTCTTTCACAGATGCAGTGAAATACTGAATGTATCTAGACATTACTCGGAGGGGTTGTATGTGCGAACGCAAATGTCCAAATCAGTTGGTCTGGAAATTAAACAGACTTTTAAACAATTAGACAAACAAACACCCTAGTCTAAAATGTGTACTGAGGATACGTCTAACTACATTTAATACTGACATCAACGCAAAAACGTCCGCTGAGTGTGAGTCGGTCACTTCGTCCACCGTCTTCGTGCTGTAAACAAACAAACAAACAAAACAAAACACTGCGATTTCCACAGCGTACTTTTTGCGTCATGTCCTGTCTCCCGCACGCTCTCCCCAGGCCCCGCCCCTCGCCTCAACTAACCGGAGTATTTTCTGTTGTTGCGAACGCATCCGAAACGGACGTTCTCCGGTGGTGTGCTGCGTGTGAGGAAAGGGTGACTCCGGTTAAAGTGCGGACCTGATTCTCTGGAGAATATCTGAGGTGTCTGAAAGAGGCTTAGTTATGTGATAATTACTGAAAGACAATTGTCAGCAGAGAAGAAATATACTTATGTTCGTAATAGTTACCATTACATCAACTATACAAAGGAAATTACAGAAAAAGGTGGTGTCATTCCTAATTTAATATTTTACAGTCACTGCATATAAAAATCTGGTGTATGAATTATAATGAAAGAATTGGTAATACATATATTTACAAATAGATAACAGTAAAATTGTGTATTTGCTATCAAGAACAAATTCATCAGCAGTACCCATTGTTCTGACTTTGATCAATTGTTTCTAAATATTGCAGTAAATAAATATTGAATGTTACATACAACAATTGAAAACGATATTATTTGAAATTGCAATGTGAGTGGTCAGTGTCACAGATGCAGTAGTGTATTACCTCAATTAAACTGATAGTCATTCTGTTACATTTCAATCAAGCTATCAATGATATTGTATGATTGTATTATAGAGGCAATTTACAGATTTAGAGGCCACTCATATTGCAATATCATTTTGACATTTCTGTGATGAGAAAAAGGATCCATTGTATATCAAAAATATAATAATCAGCCTCAGTCCCTGAACGTCATTGCTCGTATCCATCCAATATCACATCCATTACAGTATTTCTCCATCTAAAAAACTAGAGGCTGAGAGAGAATATTGGGAGAGCGTTTTTCAATACAACAGAGGGAAGGTGCAGCCTAGAAAACAATGGAGCTGGCTGTACATCTCTGTATGGATTGGGAGGCTTGATAGGGAGGGAGGTGGGCAATCAGGGCCATGTGGGCCCCCGATGAGAGCAGTCCAGCAGGGGTTATTGGAGCGGCCCCCCCAGGGGAGCTCTCTCTCTGGGACCCGTGGGTCTCACCGGGTCCCTGGGGAGCGAGGCCGTCGAGCTGGCTCCCTGCAGGGGCCCTATAGGCACCAAGCCAGAAACACACTGATGGGCAGCGCGCTGAAATCAGACCCAGACAGACAAACAGACAGAATCACAGAAAGACGAGGTAGATTTGTGTGTGTTTGTGTGGTTGTGAAATGGCTATTGTAAACCTGTGTGGAGTATGATGGAAGAAGATATATCTTAATTGGGCGAAAATCAAAATTCAGTGCATGCCCACATTTGTGTGAGACAAAGGGAGAGAGAGAGAGAGAACAACAAAGTTTGTTTCTATATTTTCAAAGTTTTCCAGGCCCCACGTCTAGAGAAGCCACCGGTGCATCTGCTGCATGTTTGTGGCTGGCGGGTGAAGATCATGCGTGGCTCTGTGAATATGGTGCAATTTGCCGGCACCTATAGCTGATGCTGGTTTTTTGCGGGGTACGTGTCACATGGAGGAAAAGAGAAGAGTTGGTCGGAAGAGTGCGTGGAGGACGACGGGGTGGATGCTGTAGGTATTAGCCCCCCCCCCCCCTCCTCTCCCCTCCTCCTCCTCCTCCTCACCTCACCATCCTCCTCCACCCCTCCAACACCATCTTATTTTCCCCTCCTTCAATCTCACACACCCTCCCTCCATCCCTCTCTTCCACAGACGCGCACAACCACACTACATTCTACAAGAAATAATTGCTTTTGTCTGGAAGGAGTGTAGGGAGGAGGGAAAGGGGGCGCGCATGGCTCCCTCTGTGGAGAGAAGGGGGTCTGTGAAGGACAACTAGTCGCTTCTCCTCTGCTCTCTCCTCCCATCCCCTCCTTCTCTCTCCTCCCCTCCTGCCTCCCCCCCCCCCTCATCCTCTCTCCTCCCTTCCCCTCCTTCTCTCTCCCCCCCGTCTCCTCTTCTCCTCTCCTCTCTCATCCCTTCCTTCTCGCTCCTCTTCTCCCTTCCCCTCCTTCTCTCCCCTCCTATTCCTTCTTCTCTCTCCTCTGCTCCTCTCTTCTCCCTCCCTCCCTTCCCCTCCTCTCTTTGGACTTGTGGATGTCATCTGTCATATGTGAGGCGGAGGGAGAAGGACAATAAAACCTGGCTGTACCATTGTACTGTCTTGGTCTTGTAAAAGGGATGAAACATTTTTTCATAATTAAGAGTATTAGAGTTTATTGCAGGGAATTATAAAGGCAAACGCGTTTTGGACAATGCCAGGCTATTGATGACGGAGAGAATAACAAGCCTGGTGTTATTCAATCGGATTAGGAATTAAATTCATTATGAGATTATCTCTTTTGCGCAGTTTCCATAATAAGAGTCCTAATCGGCAGCAGTATTAACTGAATCGGTCATAAACAGTCATGCGGGATGGGGGGTTTAGGCCCTACAGGAGCACGGGCCGGCTCAGTCCTATTGATTTGCCCGTATTGACTGCGATGTTTAAGGTATAGATTTTTCTATTTAAAAATCTATATCGACAATAATCTGGTGTGTAAGCGTCCGGCGTTGACTGATGCCGGCCTGTAATTGACAGCCTGTAACATATCGGTGCTGGAGAGAGGGGCAGAAGGCGAGGCACGCAGGGAGGCCGGCATGCATGGCTGGGATGGTGGAGAGAAGAGGGGGAGAGAGTGGGAGAGAGAGAGAGGAGAGAGGGAGAGAGAGAGACTGGGATGGAGAGAAGAGGACCTGGGACCAGGAGGGAGGAGGGTGGGGGGTGTTGAGGCCAAACCGGTGATGCGCACCCCTCTGTCATGAAGGACCTTATCTACTGAACACCTTGGCACGGCTCCCTCACCCTCTCTGGCATGAAGAGTGGCTCATATTTTTTTTTTTAATTTTGTGAATGAGACGAACTTGTTTTTGTTTTCACGTAAAGACTGCGTGGACCGCCTGTGCATTTGGTGCATAATACTTACGAGTGTGATTGATTGATTCGTTTATAATCAATATCGCTCCGACTGTTCATAGATATTCCTCAACCACCCTAATGCATGTGTACGTGGAGTGTATATTATGAGTTTATGATGTAAGCTCAGTTAATTCATACACATGGTAAATCAATGGTCGGTCCTTCCATCTCTGACGGTGAATAATCCTACATTATAGCCTCATCCGCTCAGAAGGCATATTAAAAATGATAGTCAAGAGATAACTTGTCTGCAAACTGGATCTTCGGTATTAGCGTTAAGTGCCATTGGTATCCATGGATTCTCTTATCTTGTCTCTCTTCCTTCCCAAGCAGTCCAGGCAGTAATGCACTGATCACCATTGGCATCATTATAGCCGGTATTATTAAGAGGGAAAAAATCCAGAAATCAATACAGGATACCTTTTGCAGCGGTAGTGAAAACGAGGGAGATGGGGGTGGGTGGGAGCAAGGATGGAGGGAGGGATGGAGGGATGGAGGGAGGTGTGGGGGTGGGGTGGTGATGTGTGAGTAGTAGCGGGTCCTCTCTCGCCTCAATGTTGCGGCCAGCATAGTGGCAGATCGCTACAATCCTGGAGGGAGTCGGGTCGAATGAGCTATTGGGGTTCCCAAATAACGGGGACAAACAGACAGACAAAAAGACACACAGACGGATGGACGGAAAGATAGGCAAGTGTTCCGATAAAACGTGAGAGCATAACCGGATTATACGCTTTCTTTTTTGTGTTCTTGTTTTTTTTATTTATTTATTTGCTTCATTTATTTATTTATTTATTTATCGATTGATTGCGTTTTAATTACTGCCTTGTGACAGTGCGCGAGGGGGGGAGGAGCGTCAGGGCCAAGCGCGCACGTTGTGTAGCCTTTCCACTTGTTTATTTATTTGTTGATTAGCTTTAATGAAGCTGTTTTAAATGTGTTTGCGACGCGATCCGCTGCTTTGTGCGAGCGGATGAATGTCTATGTAGCCTTCATGCAAAGGAGAGAGAGGGAATGCGTGCAGCTAGAGACCAAATACAATAGATCAAACCAAATACAACAGAAATCCAAATAAGACTTCAGAACTACTGGCCTTTTACACTTGTTCGCCAGCCAGCGCGATTTTGCCTGTTTGTATGTATCATCATTTATTGTGATAGTTTGATTTGCAAGCGAATACCAAAGCTAACCCCCCCCCCACCCACCACCCCCCCACCCCGGCCAGTGATGCTACAGGAGACGGCTAGCGACTGTTCTCATGCCTTTCACATCTAAGGAAACATTGGTGAGGAGTGAGAGGATAAAATAAGGGCACAGGCCTCTATGTTTACTCAAGGAGAACGCTTGAACAGTACAAAGGCAAAAGAGAGACGCAAAAGCAGGTGCATCAACAACAACAGGCTGGTGACACATAACCTTTTATTATAAAGCTACTACAATAGGCCTATAATTGTAAGACAACTTTTCATACAGCCTTTCTATCCGCCTGTGTGTCAGTCTGGACTGTGGCGAACGCAACTGCTGCACTCAAGGGACCATGGTACATATGTTCTATGCATATTTACACCAAAAGTAACGCCGACCGCAAGTCGACATCCAGACATGTAAATAAAAGTGTGCAGCCAGCGCAACCTACATGTGTACACATCTAACGACGAATGTTGTGAGCTCTCCATACCAAATATATTCCAAAAGCTGTCTACCTGAAAAACGGGCGAAGATACAGAAGAGGACAGATCTTATTACGGCACTTCTGTCAAATTATTTGCAACAAAACAAGAAGCCGGAGGAAGATCATGTTTGTTCCCTTGCCGGTGCCGTTCGTGTTTCAGAGAACTGCCCCTGACCTCAACGCCTGGCGTCTCAAGTCCCCTCTGGCTCTCCGCTCCAACTCCGGTAAGACATTCTCTATTCCCCCCTGCTACACCTCCTCCATGTCGGTCAGACTCGGCCATGCAGACCCGCCCCACCTTGCTCGGTGCCGATGCACTTGCAGCGGGGTAGTGCTGTTCGTGGCACACACCCACCTCGAGACACACACACACACACACACACACACACACACACACACACACACACACACACACACACCTCCGACTCCTTTTGAAGGCTTAAACTGAGTCCTTTTACGCTTTCGGGCGGCTGTTTAAATAAAAGTAGCTTCCCCGCGCGCACCGGAGTCTCCAGACTGATTGAAAATTAATTGCGTATAAAATGTCCCTTTGATCTCCGTTCTGTGAAAGAAAGATGCGCCACGGTTCCGCTCGTGCGTTGGTTAATTTCCACCCGCCTACATGTTCCTTTTCTCCGTGTGTTTTTCTCTCCTCTCCTCCGTCCCCATCCTTCCCCTCTCCTCCACTCCCTACGCCTGAGCCTCAGCCTCCGTCTCTCCCCAACTAGACTCTCGGCAGGCAGGGAATATTCATGCCAACTTATCGATCCTGCGGAGATCGATTCCTGGGCCGGTGGAAGCAGGGAGAGGGGGCGATAGAAGGAGAGAGTGGGTGCACGGAACAGGACGAGGTGTACGAGAAGAGAGAGAAAACACTGCTACCCTTTCATTTTTTTATTTATTTCGTATTGTTTTGTGAATGTGCTTTATTCGCGTAGATGTTCGTGTTAGTGACCGGGCGCGGTGCTCGCCGAGCCCGTCCGCTGGTCCTGATGGTGGTGCTGCGGCTTTTGCTCTGACTCGCGTGTCGGTCGAGGCTTTCATCTTGGTAAACATCACGGAAAACGGACTTAAAGTGCATTACGTTTCTCCGTCCCGTCGCTGCATGGTTAACCTGCAAGCGGGGAGGCTAGAGGGAGTGTGGAGTCGGGGAGGGGGGGGAGGGAGACGGTCTGGAGCCGGGGCCCCGTCTGCGTTTCATCTGCGCTGAAGCGGAATAAAAGGACGCATGGTGGGAGCAGCCAGGCCGGCTTCCGTGTGTCACCGACTGTCGGTGTGTCACCACGCTGGCTCCGTCCAGCTCCGACCGCTTCTCAGACATGCAACAGCTGTTCAACCATTTCCTCCCCCTATGCCTTTCTTCCGAGAGGGACGGGTGCCTCGGCTACTCTGCTGGTGTATGTGCACATTGAATGATTGCAGAGGGAGGGGGGGGGCGGGGTAATGGAAAATAGCATACGATGGGCTGTTATTTTCCGATGCCTATCTGTATCAAACTCATTCAGTAGTGCATACAAAACTTGCGTATCAGCGCAATAGTGCGTAAATGTGGCTCCGTGTGCGCCTTGGCAGAGTGGCTCGGCTCTTAAAGGGCCAGGCACCCTTCTAGTGCATACAGCTCGCCTCTCTCCAAACCTCTCATTTCCAGATCAGTTCAAGCCCATTTGATTTCAGAGATGCCAGGCGTCACCCTTACTCCACACACTCTGTCACCAGTACGCACACCGTGTGACAGTGAGGGGATAGGTGATAGAGGGAAAGAGAGTGTAGAGGGATGAGAGGGACCTGTTACCCGGCGTATCTCTGGAGATATACACACAGAAGAGAGGAGACGGGGAGGAGGGTGGTTGGAGGGAGGGCAAGGCGAAAGGAGCAGGGACCGGAGGGGGGAGGGGGGGAGTTTTTGCGCTCCGCATGTTGAAAAATGGCGAATGTCAGAATGAGATAAAAAAAAATGTGGAAAGAGAGAGCAGGGGAGAGAGAGAAGCGGGTGAAAGTAAGAGTAGATGACAGAGTGAAAAACGAGGCGGGAGAGGAAAACCCAGTTTGAGCTTGAGAGGTGAGAGTAAACCGTGGATGAGCCATTATGTTGCAGTGTCCCGGGCCAGGGCCAGCATCTGAATAAGCAGGCAAACTGATGGGATGTGTGCACAGGCTGCAGGAGTCCTTAGATGGTGGGATAACAGTGATTCACAGTGCTATGGTGATTTTATTCCCCCTTGATAACGCGGTACATGGCGCTGTCCTTTTCAAACTTGGAGGGTTTTGTCGCCGTAAGGGTGCCCGGCCCCGAGTCGAGTCAAAACCTCAGGACTGAACCAGAATCCTGATTGATTGTGCCGTAGAGCCGCGCAAGGGTAAAGAATCCAGGACAGCGCAACATTTCACTTCCAGAAATATTGAGATAGAGTTGAGAAACTATAGAGTTGTTATCTAGCTCAGCCATTATGCCCTTGAGCAATGCTCTAATCTAAAGTATGCCCCCCCCCCCCGCCAACCTCCACCGCTATGACACACAGGCAGGGTTCATACGGTCAGGGAAAACCTGGAGAGGTCCTGTGGTTTCTGGTTTTCCAGGCCTTTTTAGAGTTATGGAAAATGGCAGATATCGTTTTGGAAATGTCACAGAAATTTGTTGATCATCATCATTTTTCCCCAACCAGTGAAATGTTTAATGTCAAGCTTGGCTGCCTGTTGATCCACTTCCCTTTGAGGAATAAAAACCCAAATAGTATCGGTCTTAATTGATAGTTGGAGCCAGAAAAAAAAAGACCTGGGACATTCAGAGCATCATCACTAGGCTATGTCACGCAACGGTCTTGGAGAAGTCATGGACTTTGATCAGCAAAAAGGTGCAGGAACCTTGACAGGACATTATAGCACCCACAATAACTCACACACACAAGCACATCACTCATAGGCTCCCTGTCTCTGGAGGGCTCTTGACTTGAGCTCTCAGTTAACTTGTCCCTTTGACTGGCGGCGGCTCCTTGACTCCTTTGAGTTGGAGCTCTCCGCAGGGTCAGAGGTCACAGCAGGAGTGTTTGACTCAGCCCAACCTGACCCTCCTCTGCCCCCTATGCTTTCATTCTCTTTCATGTTACAACAGGCCTCGAGCACTAACACACAACCCCTGTGGGGCACAGACAGACACACACACACACACACACACACACACACACACACATGTCATGAAACACACAGACCATCATATAGCATAATACAAGCATGTTGGGCTGTTTTCTGCCTGGATGGCTCTAACTCATCCTGCTTTTGTTCTATTTTTAATGGCATTGTGTCTGTGAAGGTACAGGTCAGGGCCACTGCTACCCAAACTATCTGTGTGTGTGTGTGTGTGTGTGTGTGTGTGTGTGTGTATGTGCAGTAAAGTGGTTTGTGAAGCCATCAGCATTAACTGGTATATGAAAGTTTAATGGGACATAGAGGAGAAACCGCAGGTTTCCCACACAGCGCTGGGCTTGATATGATATGATATGATATGATGGGACAGCGAGGATACTGGAGACTCCTTCACTCGCTCTCTCTCTCTCTCTCTCTCTCTCTCTCTTTCTTACACACACAGAAACACACCTAGATTCAGTTCATCCGTGCTATGCACCTTCTGTCACACACCATTAAACACTCTCCCACCATATACCATTTAACTCTCTCTCTCTCTCTCTCTCTCTCTCTCTCTCTCTCTCTCTCTCTCTCTCTCTCTCTCTCTCTCTCTCTCTCTGTCTCTGTCTCTCTCTCACACACCTCAGATGTTAGACACTCATAATATCCACTATTTCTGTGTCTGCTCTTCTGACCGACTAAGGGTTAACCTACTAATACCAGGTGTCACGGGGCTTTTCACATTTCCTGATTGTTTAGCAACTATCTGTTTTCTGTGATGATGTATTGTAATAAAATATTGATCACCTGTCGAGAGTCCTGTGTCTGTTATCCCTGCTTATTGTCAAGACATTTCTGATTGTGTGTGTGCGGTGCTGGCACAAGTGTTTCTGATTGGTACATGATGTGAGATCATGCATGTGCTTACCCATGTGCTGTGTGTGTGTGTGTGTGTATGAGAGAGAGAGAGTGAGAGAGAGAGAGGGAGCGTGCGTGCGCGCAAACCAACCCAGTGTGTGTAGGTATAGATCGGTGTGTGGAGGAGAGCGTGCAAGTTGCAGTGTTAACATGATTGCAAATGACAAAATGTCAACCTGGGTTTGTTAGCAACATAATGGGGAATCAATAGACACGAGAAAGATGTCAATACTACATGCTTTATTGCATTAAGCTACCTCTCTCCTTCTCCCTAACCCTCGCTCTCCTCTTCTTTTCCCTCCCACTCCTTCATGCTCTGTCACAATGAAATCCATTCCCTCCCTCCCTCTCTCTCTCCCCCCCTCTCTCTCTCTCTCTCTCTCTCTCTCTCTCTCTCTCTCCTTGTTGTAGTAGAATTAGATTGCAGCATATGAGCCAACCACAGGGTTCTGAATGCAGCAGGATGATGGCAGAATGCTTCAGGAGCTAATGGGGTATTGGTTTAGCTATTTATATTGGGATCACATAGATGCCTCTGCCACAGTCTGACAGTGTAGAAAGGCGCGTGGTATCACCACGGTGGGCCGGCGTCTGAACTGTACATGCGAAGATTTTCACCAACATCAAAACAAATCTGCTTCTAGAAAATGATTGATGGCATGAAAGTAATTATAGAATATTATCAGTGTTGTTTTTTTGGTTTTTTTAATTTATTAAATAGCAACATCCTTGAGGATCTGGTCATAATTGCCTTTGAATTGTTACGTAATGAACTTCAGGCATTCTGTCATTATGGTTTATATGACGGTTTCAGATGAAGCGTGTAACAACACCGCAGCGTCAAAGAGCTGGAAAACTGTTAATCCTATTATTTATTTCTCCTTGTTTATGGGTTTGTGTGGGCGTGGATATGCGGCAGTAGCTTGTATTTGTATTTCGTATGTGTGTGTGTGTGTGTGTGTGTGTGTGTGTGTGTGTGTGTGTTGGCTGAGACTAATGTAGTATTAATGCTGATGAGGTCCCAGAGCTCGTTAGCAGCAGTGAGTGGTATTGAGTTTCTCCCAGGGAGCAGGACAGAGCAGGACACACACACACACACACACACACAGACACACACACACACACACACACATACACACACACACACGATTCCCCCTCATCAACCGTTAGGGCATTAATACTAATTACCACACACACATCCACATATACCCACGCGCTGCTTCACCTAACTGTGACCTTTATACACATGCTTTTAAATATGAGTACTCCAACAAGGACAAACGCAGCACACACACACACGCACACACACACACACACACACACATACACACACACAGCATTAACATTATGCAGACAATTAATCTAAAGAGCTTGATTAACATTTACAGGCAGTCCGTTATACTCGGATGTGTCCGCTGACACGTCGTTGCTGCAGAGCCAACGCAAGCTGTTTTTTTCTACCACTCACACTATGTCAGACACACACACACACACACACACACACACACACACACACACTCACTCAAGCATAATTTTGTGCAGTTGGTCAGTGTGTCCAGTGAAATGCAGCCCAGCATTAGTCCTAATCAGAGGCCGGGTGAGCAGGCCACTTAATCAGACCTATCACCCAGAGAACACACAGAGGGATAGATGGAGGGGGTGGTGGGTGGGGGGGTGAGGGTGGAGGGTGGGGGGGGTGGAGGGTGTCCGGGCTCTTAATCAACACATCAGCGGGAATAAACACATAGAAACCGACTGACCCCCCTTCTGGTCATTGATTTCTACCCTGCTCTCTCTCCCTCCCGCTCCCTTCCTTCCCTCTCTAACATACACATAATGTACATAAAAACAACTCGAGCACACTTGACCTCTACGGGGGGGACGAAGACATCCTGTTGTGTTATAGATTGAGCTCGCCACGTGTGTGTGTGTGTGTGTGTGTGTGTGTGCGTGTGTGTGTGTGTCGGACAGTGATGGCCAGGCCGTGATCAGGACTGGAGTGGCGTTGACGCCGCACGCCACCAATCACGCGGATCAGACCAGGCCCTCCAAAACAAACCCGCCCGAAGTCCCGCTGACCGTATCGAAACACTTGATTGGTTGATTTCAGAGTTATGTTCAAGATCAGCCTGACTTATTCAAAAGGGGTCAGCAGCCGATTCCCCCCCACCACCACCACATTCCAGCGGTCAGCGGGACATAACCTCAAAAAAAAAAAAAAGCCCGGTGCATTTCTTCACTGGCAAAAAAAATATATATATACAAGGTCCAGACAGTCTATCTGCTGTGGCCCGTAAAACCGACAACAACGCGTTTCCTCCCGCTGTCCTTTTTTTGTTGTTGATTGCCGGCGGCGCTCACCCCTGCTCACCCCTGCTCACCCCTGCTCACCCCGCTCATGTGCCGGTACATTTAGATAATAAAAAAAGGCCAATAAAATCTTGGAGGTTTGATTGGGTGTCTGTCTCCCCCCCCCCCCCGCCACCACCACCCCTCAGCCCCGTCTAAATCAAAGGGGGTCCTTCTCTCCATTTCATTTAGCTGATAAGATTTATGATAATGAAGGGGTCCTATTAACCTCTGGGGGTCCGCGGCTGTCCTTCAGACCGCCCGAGTCAGAGCGAGGCCGGATGAGAGTGCCCGCCGATGGGGTTTCCGAGGCGAACGCGAGTCTGGTGTAATGTCACCATCATCACAAATGCGCACTCTCTCTGCACACACACACACATACACTCTCACACTCACTCTCCAACAGCAGCTCAACTGTTGAGAGTCGAATGCATGTTTAATCTCCCGCCTCTCTTTCTCTTTCTCCGCATTTTCTCTCTTCTTTATCCCCTCTATCCTCCCTGCTCGCCGTCTCTGTTCTGAAATTAATCTGTTGTACTCCTCCACCTCCTCTCTCTCTCTCTCTCTCTCTCTCTCTCTCATTCCCCTCGTGCAATCTCTCCCCCTTTCTTTTACATGTGCATATTCCTGACCGCCTCCCTTTCTCGTTCCTTGCGAAAAGCGAGAGCGAGGATATTAATAATACTCTAGGATTAAAGAGAAATAAGACGTGCGGTCCTAACGTTCTGCAGCAATTATTGATGTTGTGCTTATGAAACATATATTCCCCTTGAATTTTTCAGCCAGAATCTGTATTATTGATCAATGCCGTTAGTACTTGACACACCGCAACCAAGTTGCTAATTCCTTAAGCTGGACTTCTTCCACGCTCACCATATTCACCATGTTGTCCATGAAGATTAGGGGGGCAGAGAGGGAGAGGGAGGGATGATGGAGGGAGGCACAAACCCCTCCTTCTGTACGAGGGCTGCACCCCTCTGTCCCTTTGTCTGTTTGTAAAGAGGAGCGAGGGAGGAGGCGCAGAGTGGGGGGTGCCGAAGGAGTGACTAAGTGACCTCTCTCTCCCCTTTCTTTTGATTCTCCCATGTTCTGTCCATTTTGTAGCACATGTCCCTCGCCCTCCCTCTTCTTTCATCCTCTTTCGTTCCCCCTTTTTTCAGCCTGGTTAAGTCGCCATGGCTGTTGGCCTCATATGTCCTCTCTCTCTCTCTCTCTCTCTCTCGCTCTCCCTCTCCCTCTCTCGCTCTATCTCCTTCTACCTCTCTCGCCCCATCATCGGCAGCAGCAGCCTGGTTGCCAAAGTGTCTTTAGGACACATTAAGGCCCATAAAAGCCTGGACCACGGTCGCACTCTTAACCACCAGTCAGAGGTAGTGTACAAAAGTGTCTTTAAATGAGTCTGTGATTACCTTGGAACATGGAGGGATACTGAAGTGGCCAAGAGAGTGTGAGACAAGGACAGACCGATAGAAAGAGAAAATAAGAACGGCTCTTAAGATTAAAAAAAAAAAAAAGAAAGTATGTTTCTGTCAGAAGTAGAATAACCAGACAAAAACACACCTGATTGGAACACACAACAAAAAAAAAATTGGACCCCCGAAAAATCCCCCCCCCCCCCCCTCATCAAAACAAACCCCGGCTCGCCCCTCCCCTCCCTGTTACCTCCTCTTGCTAATTGGCCACATGCTGCCTTGAGTGACAAGTGTAATCATCAGTCAAATTATGATGGAGGGAGTAGGGTGGAGGCCAGGGGAGTCAGAGGGGAGAGGAACAACAGAGGGAGGGAGAGACGGAGGAGACTGAAAGGAAGTGCTTTGATCAGAGGGGGAGAGAGAGAGGAGGTGAACAGGCGAGCAGACAGAGCTACATGGAGACCTGCTGTCCACACACCTGCTGCTTCATAGACGGGCGACATTAGCACCCTTAGGCCTCAGCGGTGCTATAGAGCGGCGCATAGGCTTTACATTAGCCCAGTTATGGGGGGGGGGGTGGGGGGGGAAGCATGTGCTGATTGGAAACAGCACTGAATTTGGACGAGTGCCTTTTGTCTCCGCTTTTCATTTCAACCTAAGTGACAACAAGCTGTCATTATAATCACAACACAGACTAGAACAATAACGCTCTCCGGGGTGCGCTAGCTTTTCTTTGATTCTCTCCGTCTCGGTCGCGCCGTCTGCGTTTACACCGGGTACGTACTTTTGTCAGCGAGAGCAGATGCGAGCGCGCCAGTACAGTACAGTAATTAGGAGCGCTGATGAAGCAGGGCCCACGGTACTCCCGGCTGTGGTGGCAGCCCCGCTCATTAGCGGCTAGCTAGCTAGCGCCGCGGACCGGGCTGCTCCGGTCACATCCTATTAGGCGGCTCAGTGTGCACTCTGAATTAGGAGCGGGAGATTAACTGGAGATGAAAACTGTCTGCTTACACACATGCACACACACACACACACACACACACACGTACGTCTAAATACAGACGCTCGGGGTGAAGGCCGACGTGCAAACGCTCACTTTTACAACGAGGCTAGCTTGGGGGGAAAAATGCTACGTCGGCGCTAACTTTAAAATAAAAAAACAAAACAAACTGCGCATGTGTTGCACAATCTGTCAAACCTGCAACACACGTCAAGTATGTCAAGTGAAGTAAACCTTTTAACAAGTGTGTGTGTGTGTGTGTGTGTGTGTGTGTTAACCCGGGTCCAATCCAGACTTTTCCCAAACCGTCTTCTCACCATGTCACCATAAAAGAAACAAGTAAAGCTGACTGTCCTTTTTTATTGTGATTAAAAAACATACAAAAAAAACACCCTTGAAAATACCCAGAACCCCTTTCTCTCTCTCTCTCTTCAGCAACCTTGGGACTCGTCGATACTCTCTACATGTTCCTCTCCGTTCTCTCTCTCTCTCTCTCTCTCTCTCTCTCTCTTCCTCCTCGTCGTCTTTTGTGTGATGGAGTGATTATTGAGGAGATGGCTCCTGTGTTTAGCGCTGGTTGATGAAGTCTGCCTTTGTCTGTCTGCGCTGCCCTGTCGCAACCGGGACACCGCTTATAGCAAAATCAATACACAGAGTAGGAGAGAGAGAGAGAGAGAGAGAGAGAGAGAGAGAGAGAGAGAGAGAGGCCGGGGCGAGGGAGGTAGAAAAAAAGAAGGGAGGGAGTGTTAAAAGGTGGAGAGATGCAATGAGACAGAGGGAGAGATGGGAGGAGATTTAAATACTTGACTGCTGAAATTTAAGGCTGGTGATTGGCTACTGTCAGCATTGTTGTGTATGTGTGTGTGTGTGTGTGTGTATGTGTGTGTGTGTGTGTGTGTGTGTGTGTGTGTGTGTGTGTGTGGTGTGTGTGTGTGTGTGTGTGTGTGGTGTGTGTGTGTGTGTGTGTGTAAATCAGGACGCTTGTATGTATATGTTTGCCTTGCCTATACGTGGCCTTGACCGAAGGGTTTTTGTATCACTTGTGGTGTGTATACGTGTGTGTGTGTGTGTGTGTGTGTGTGTGTGTGTGTGTGTGTGTACACCGCTAGGGCAGGACAGCGCTATCTGTGTGTGACAATCGGCCGGTGTGTATGTATGAGCTCGCCTTGTCTCCTTCCACTCCCCAGAGTGAAGAGGAGAGAGCAACAGAGAGGAGAGGAGAAGGAAGGAGGGAGGGAGGGAGGGAGCGATGAAGAAGGGAAGGGAAGGAGGGATGGGGAGAAGGCAAGGTGTGTGTGAGGGGGTTAGTGTGTGTGTGTGGGGGGGGGGGTGGAGGGGCAGTTGTGTGAGAGAGACACAGCTGGGAAATGAGAAATGCAACCCCCTCCCCACACCACTACCACCTTACACTCACACACACACACACACACACACACACACACACATGCCCGATCCCCATCTCTTTATCCTCCCCTCAGGAAAGAAGAGGTGGGGGGGGGGGGGGGGGGGGGGGGGGGGGGGGTGAAGGGGAGGGGGAGGCAGGGGGATAGGAAGAGATGGAGAAGGGGACAGATAGGGGCATTAAAATTCATGGCTTTTTTTATTTTCCCTGCTGAAAATCAATAGTGTTTACTATGAATGAGTGGAACAGTGGACAACAGTGGTGCCGGGGGGAGAGAGGGAGACAGAGGGAGAGAGAGAGAGAAGGAGCAGGAGCAGGAGCAGGAGGAGGAGGAAGAGGAGGAGGAGGAAAAGAGAGCGGGGAGAGGGAGGAGGGGGTAGAGAGGACGAGGGGTGACTTTATTACTATAGGCAGAAGCAGAAGAGGCCAAGGTTAAAGACCAACCGGGGCAGAGAGAGAGAGAGAGAGAGAGAGAGAGAGAGAGAGAGAGGGGTGCTGTCCTCTATAATAAACACGCCCTGGTAGAGGCTCGTTTACTGTATCATAATGTGAAGGCAATCACACCATTAATAACTAACTAGCCTCACTCTGAACAACACCTCCTTTCATCACCCCAATAACAGACATCCTCCTGCATCCTCACTCCCACGCACTTCAAATACTGTGTGTGTGTGTGTGTGTGTGTGTGTGTGTGTGTGTGTGTTAATTGGCAGCCCACAAACACGGCTGATATGTTATCTGACAAACAAGCACACACACACACACACACACACACACACACTCGTAGTCCAGACCAGTTCACACTGAGTTGCTCAGCGACCCTGACCCCGCTCCCTGCTGCTGAAAGCCTGGAAGTTCAGCTTGGCTTACCAGTGTTTTGATTAAGCTCTGCTGCTCCCAGCGCTTGATCAAAGAGGAAAAACACTGTGTTTTTATCACTTTTTAGCTTTTACTGGATGTGGTTCCTACATGTTTCATAGCAATCAAAGCTTTTAAAGCACAGTTATGTCCCTTTTCTGGTGACCAAACTAAACAAAAAATGTATCATTAAATGTTGTTCTAAGTTACAGCGGGGACTTTTTCTCACTGCTTTCTTTTTTGTTGCTATATTTTTTCTTTTATGCAGCAACGTGTCAAAAAATGTAAGTGTGTTGGACTTCATGTGTGTGTGTGTGTGTGCGTGTGTGTGTGTGTGCTGGTAACGTATGTGTGCATGCATATCTTGTGCATGCATGCCCCTGTCATTGTGTACACACCAGGTGTTCTTGCATTGTTGCGTGTGTGTGTGTGTGTATCTGCGTGTATGTGTGTGTGTATCTGCGCGTGTGTGTGTGTGTGTGTGTGTGCGGCGCGCGCTGAGCAGGGAGGTGATATATATTCAGTCGGCTCATGCATTATGGAGAGTGCAGGTGAGAGCGTCTAAATGTGAACTGCTGGTATGTGGAGGGTTCAGGGCCAATCTCACCCGAGTCTTTTTAGCATTAGCATAGCATCTCCATTTCAAATCGACCTGTCAGAACCAAACCATGTTTTATTCACCGACAGATATTGATCACACATAACGCGTACATACCAAATCTATATTGCATGCTAACTCTAACCCTTTGATATGTATATTATATTGCATTGCCTCATGCAGAAAGCAGATATTTGTTATGTGCATATACTCTGCAGCCCTTTGCAAATTTGTTTTTTTGTTTTGCACAGCAGATGCAGTTTTTTTGATATGGTGATAGTGAGTAACTTTGATCAGGTGTTGAGTTTTTTTTTTTTTTTTTTGAGCTGGAAGTTGAGTTGAGTTGAGTTTCGGAAATGCTATAAGCTTAGAGGGTCAAAGGAGTAAAAAACAAGTAATCAAAGTACATCCATCTATGTGTGTATGTGCGTGTGTGTGTGTGTGTGTGTGTGTGTGTGTGGATATGACTCTACCACTATCTGTAGAGACGAGGTGAGCCAGAGTTGACGCCGGTTCAAAACGGTGCGCCAGGTCTCCTCTGTGACCGTGTGCATGTGTGTTTGTTGCGGCGGCGCCTCGACAAAAACCAAAGTGAACCAAAGTGCGCGCCAAAGTTCAATCTCTCCAACCACTTACGCAGCACCCAGCCGTTCGATCGCGACGACCTCCGAGCACCCGTATACATTACCAGCGTGAAGCCCCGCGCTCCACTATACCGGCTTCTCTTTGTCCATCAACATGTTTTTTTCCATCAATATTTCCCCACGTGTTAAACCGGAGACCCGAGGCCATCGCCGCCTCTCTATCATCTGGTGGGGTTTTTTTTTTTTTACCATCGTGCTGCATTGGTGGTGCACTAAATCTCCCCTCTCTAAATGACTGGAGTGGATGAGAGGTCACAGTATATGGGGGAGGAGGACAATGCAGGCTGGAGCCGTGATGGAGCTCGCGTCTCTCACCCTTTATGAGCGGAGGCGGCCTGTTGGTTGAATGGGACAGGTAAGGTAAGCGTTGAGTTGCCGGAGAATGAACATTTCCCCCCCCCCCCCCCCCCATGTCTTTCTATCGCAGTGTGAACATGTTGCTTTTTGTCGTTGTCTGTTTGTTTTGTTTTTGTTGCGGGTGGATTCATTGTTTATTGCAGCTGTTTTTCTCCTGCATCTTAAATCTGTTTTTTTTTACCGTGCCTAATTTTTCTTTTAAACCATCTTCTTCACCTCTCTCTCTCTCTCTCTCTCTCTCTCTCTGCCTCTCTCTCTCTCTCTCTCTCAGTAGTCTGTTCCCTTAGCGACCGTTTCCAAGGTGCCCATTCCCAAGGGCTGGAGGAGGGTCCAGTGATGTCATGCATGCATAGCTCTACACCTGTAATTCATGTCCTGCTCATCCTTTCTGCCTCCGTCAGTCGCACGTTTCTTTACTTTCTGTTTGCTCCTCATTCACTGTTTTATTTATTTTATTTATACTGCCTTTTTTTATTTATCTCCTCACTCTGTTTCTGATGACTTTCAACCCTCCTTTCCCTCCTCATTTTGCTCTTTCCGTGGTTTTATTACACATCTGCCACTCCTTCGTTTGACTCGTTTTTTTTCCCAACAGACTTAAATTGAATTTTGCTTTAGAAATCGCTTTGATTTGTCTACAAAACGGTGTAAAAAATGTGACGTCACGTTTTTCTTCTAGGGCTTTCTAGGACTTGTAATGTTTTTTTTTAACAGTATGGAGCAGCGATGCTATCTTTTCACTGGCTGTTAAGAGGGAGACAGTTGAGCTGCCCTCTGCCCACAGTGTACATGACGCTCTACATCTGCTCCATGTTTAAAAGGTCATTTGTCAAACCTGACATTTTCTGCCCTTACCAAAGGTTTCCTCAGTATCCATCATTGTTCCCCCGTTCAGTTCACGTTGTTTTTTTCCATCTATTTGTTTCCTTTTGTATAAACTTTTTCTGACAATAAGTTTGTCTTCGGTGTCACAAGATATCAAGAGAGTGGGAGGCTGACTTCTATCATCTTGTAATGTTCAATAAACGGAGGAGTGACAGATGTGGCCCCACTGTGTGTGTGTGTGTGTGTGTGTGTGTGTGTGTGTGTGTGTGTGTGTCTGCTGTGGGTCGGGGTTGCCGTGGTAATGGGGCCAAGGATCCAGAGAAATGTAAGTTGGAACCGGAAGTGTGGTGAGTGGGTACTCGTACACACACTCAGTCAGGTCTGATTAGGGATTAGTGTGTGTGCGTGTGTGTGTGTGTGTGTGCGTGTGTGTGTGTGTGTGTGTCAGCAGGATGTTTTCACTCAGCACAGGTTGTCACTCCCCTGTCTGCCTTTTGTTAAACCCCCTTTTTCCTCCATTTTGTTTTTTTGTCATGGACAAAAGGAGGCCCCCGCAGCAAGGCCCCCCCTACCTGAACACCCTCCACACACACACACACACACACACACACACACACTCCCCCCCTCCCCCCCTCTCCCTGCTTAGCGGTGTGTTGTGGTGAGTGGAGGGCATTGGTGGGCTCGCTGAATAAACTGTGGTTGCGCTGACAAATCAATGATAAAGAGTAATGACATCAAGAATGTAATATATCTCCCTGTGCTTTCATTGACTCCCTCTCTCTCTCTCTCTCCCCCTCTCTCTCTCTCTCCCCCCCACTCTCTCTCTCTCTCTCCCCCCCACTCTCTCTCTCTCTCCCTCCTCACCTCTCGCCACCTTGAGCCTTTGACTTCCCGTTGCACTATAAAACCACGTTTGTCTTTCTATGTTTCTGTGTTTCTTTCCTCTGTCATTTATTTCACTCTATCCTCTAACTCCCTCCCCCTCTCTTTCCCTGTGTCTCTCTCTCTCTCTCTCTCTCTCTCTCTCTTTCTCTCCCTCTCTGTCTCTCTCTCTCTATTGATCCAGTCATAGTTTTCTCAGTCTTCACAGTACTGGGCCGCTCTAATCAATACAGATAATTGTCTGCTCTCTCTCGATGCCAAACATAGTCTCCCCTTCTCCCCTCACCCTCCCTCCCTCCCTCCCTTTTTATCAATGAACCCCGGTCTTCCCTCACCCCTCCTCACCCGCCCCACCCCCCCCCCCCCCCCAACCAGACGGGGATTCCCCCTCCCCTAATGACGGGAGATAACCTGCTTTCTTTACCGATTTTCTCCCACCCGCCTCCCCCCCCTCGCCCCCCTCGTCCCCGCCTCACCCGCTCCCTCCCTTTTCCTCCCTCGTTCATCGATTACCGTGAGAGTCGGGGCCCCGGCCCGCCCGCCCTACAGATGTAAACACACACAGCGCTGGTGTTGTGGTTTAGTTGCTCGGGCCCGGTGGTTAATCAGTGACGCCCGCTGGATTTCGACCGGGTCCAGTCTGACCAGCGACCAATAGGAAGACGCGTCACGGTCACCCTCCGGCCAATGGGCTGTCACGACCGATCACGACTCATTTCTGACTTCAAATCAAACATCCTCCATAGTTAAAAGACCCCCGCCCACGTTTTTCCTCCACCCACGTGTCATAGCGGGCAACGTGACACAACACGCTTGCAACGAAAACACATTTTGACCCGCTGACGTCACAGGAAGTGGTTTGTAGACGGAGCTGAGAAAACGGAGCGCCCGGATAGAACGGTTCACGGTCACCGTCCGGCCAATGGGCCGTCGACCTCCGATCACTCTCATTTGTGACTATCAAATCAAAGATCCTCCATAGTTAGAAGATCCCCCGCCCACGTTTTTTCTCCATCCACGTGTCATAGCGGGCAACGCGCTCGCAACGAAAAACGCATTTTGACCCGCTGACGTCACAGGAAGTCGTTTTTTTTAGACGGAGCTGAGACACGTCGGAGAGAGCGGGGCGAGCACATGATGAAATCCAGGTCCACAGTTGGATGCACTGCAGCATTCATATTCTCTCTCTACATATGAACCGCTATGTGTTTAATAATGCATGCATCCAGCCAGCCAGCAAGCCAGGTTACAGGCCGGTGAGGTAGTGTGTGTGTGTGTGTGTGTGTGTGTGTGTGTGTGTGTGTGTGTAGATGCATACATATATGTGTGTGTATTTTTCTACGTATCAGGCATCTGTAGCATCCAGCAGCAAGTCTCTGATGTATAGTCTATCGCTGAACTCAATCTGGAGCCGTGCGTAAACCACACAGGCAATATCAATGACAACATATATATATATATACTGTCACATATATATATATGTATCCAATGTTTACACAAATATCTCATATCCACTCACATCGGCTGCAGAGCTGATAGCCCGGGCGACTCCGCGCTCTCTGTTTGGTCTCGTCCACAAGAGGACTAAGTGAGACGGAGATGAGAGCCG
>JAXDDW010000057.1:2300000-2360000 GCA_034670385.1 Hoplostethus mediterraneus
GTGCGCGTGTGTGTGTGTGTGTGTGTGACGCCGCAAGTCCCATGGTAGCCAACAGTGTAAGTGAGTTTTAGCCCCTGCTGCTTCTCATACAAAAGCTCAACCTCTCTAGTCTCCAAACTGCTAGTCCTACTGTTTATAAACACACACACACACACACACACACACACACACACACACACACACACACCTATACAGTAGACTATAGAATAGAGTCCTGCGGTCGTGGTGTTTCTGGCTTGGCGGGTCCGTGGTTCAGAATAGGAAAATGATGGATTATGTGAATTAGAGCGGGTTGAGCTCCAGGCCCGAGGCTGTGCTGGATATAGGAGGACCGTGGAGGGATGCTGAACTGGGTTGGAGACCACAGAATTGTCCCTGCAATGACCTATTATACATAGTCACCATCCGTCTCTCCCTCATTCTCTCTCCCTGCATCCTCCCCCCCCCTCCTGTCTCCCTCCCCCGGCTAACACCCTTTCCCCAATCCTTTTATCTCGATCCCTCTCTCTCACCTTCATTCTCTCCGCTCTTTCCCCCTCCCTCATTCCCTGCTCTCCTTCTTTTCCTATTTCTCTCTCTCTTTCTCAACACCCCCCCCCCACCCCCCCGCCCCCCCCCCCCCGCCCATGCTCCAGTCCTCCCTCCCTCCCTCTCCCTCTCTATCTCTGACAGTGGAGTGATTGATGGCGCTCTTGAGGCCTCAGCCTCCCCCATCCTCCTCCCTTGGGTCCCACTATCAGATTGAGTGTGTGTGTTTCTGTGTGTGTGTGTGTGTGTGTGTGTGTGTCTGTGTGAGTGTGTGTGTGTGTGTTGTCGTATGAACATAACTTTCAGTGTTGACCACAACACCCTTTGCTTAAACATTCATATTCTCAGATTAAAAACATAAACATGAATCATCCTCACGCTTGAGTTTCCTTTCATCTAAAAACAGATTTATTTATTTCATCTGTACGTTTTTTGGTTTCTTATTTCCGAATGATTTCCCAGCCGATATGCCGCGCGTGTTAATACGTCTACTACAAAAGGCCATTTGCCGTAGGCCCAACATCCTCTAAGTGGCAAGGCTGGTGTGTCGCTAGGTCTGGTCTCCATGGTAACCAAGGCTCAGACCTCCTTGAGGCAGGAAGGCCCCCCTTGGCCGTGGACCGTACACACACACACACACACACACACACACACACACACACCAGCCACCTATCGCAACTACTCAAACAAACAGGACGACACACACATTGGTGTTTATGTGGGTAGATGGGGGTTG
Organism: Hoplostethus mediterraneus; assembly: GCA_034670385.1. NCBI lineage: Eukaryota > Metazoa > Chordata > Actinopteri > Trachichthyiformes > Trachichthyidae > Hoplostethus > Hoplostethus mediterraneus. Next base: position 2,301,265 of record JAXDDW010000057.1, read on the forward strand.
GAACAAAGGTCACGGCCAAAGCCAGGATGCCCAGACGACCTTTGACCTAGAGACACGCCCCCCCTCCCCACACGCAGTCTGTCAATGTCCGCAGACAGGCACGGCCGTCGGGGTCAGTGTGTGCATGTGCACTTACACACACACACACACACACACACACACACACACGCTAAGACTTGCTGATTACTTGTACGTACACATGAAACCCAAACAAATCTCCGTCTGAAAGGTTTGTGGCCCACCTCACAAAGTATAAATTCACCGAGTACTCTAGTAGTATGTGAAAGCTGAACTACATAAACTTCCTGTATCAGTATCGTCGTCATGGTGATTATGCTTTTACAGGCTTCACCGGCCTCCTGCGTGTATTCTGTCTCCTAGGACACCCGGGTACAGATGGCGCCGTACTGTACACACTTCTTAGTATGTGACGGTCGATCCGGCAGTACATCGGTCACTTGTAAATCACCACATAAAGTATTTATAAGGTTAAACTTGGGAACTCTGCTGCCGTTAGCTTTTGAATTAGTGAACGCCGGGACCGAGGGAGAAGGAGAAGGAGCCCCCGCGTGTGATCGTCGGTATTAAAGAACCAAGAGTGCCACCTTGTGGTCGGTGTGCGCTACTGTCACAGCGCCCACTCTTCAGATTCAAAATCCGAGGTAGTATTTTTTTTGCAGATACATATCACTCTTGCTTTCTCAAAATCATTCTCAGATTTTCCCTTATTTAGCGGCTTCTTCGTGGGCTGTGCCGATCTCAAATCTCTCTGCAGCTTTCCATCTTCATCTCCTATCCGCCAGTCACCTCCTGTAGCTTGGCCGCGTGGGTGTTCGCGGTACGACAGTGTGTGTGTGTGTGTGTGTGTGTAGCCCCGTCGTGGCGGCGTGGTCAGCAGTACAGTGCCGTGACTGTGTTTTTCCTTCCCCTCTTTTGGGGTTGGGTTGGCGCGGGGGTGCGGTTGTTAAATCTGGGGTTGTTGATGATGTCTACGTCTCCCTCTGCCCTGTGACGACCTCCTCCCCCCCCCCCTCCCCTCCCCTCCCCCCCCTCCTCTCGCAGACCACCTTTCACCACCCACAGCTGTACTAGCATCAGCGCCGCACTCAGAGATAAGCCCGGGGAGGAGAGATAGTCGATTCACGATAACATAAGAGAGAGAGAGAGGGGGGGGGGGGGGCTGCTAAAATAGCTTAGGCTTGAGTAAAAAGTCCTGAGCGATTGATTCTTGAATAGCTTTTTTTTTTTTTTTTTCGAGGCGCACCTGTTCGTGTGCAGTGCAGATGTGTCATGCACTCTTCCCTCCTCGCATGGTCAGAATGTCAAGCCCGCTGTTTTTCTGTGTGAGCGACTGTTTCCAGCCACGCCATCACTTTCCATCGGCACCGTCTTCCCCCTCCTTTTTCACCTCGTCTATCTCTTCTATCTCCTCGCTCACTCACTCTCTCCCACTCGCTTAACCTCTCTGTGTGTGTGTGTGTGTGTGTGTGTGTGTGTGTGTCCCCCCTTTTTCTATTTTTCTCTCTCTCTCTCTCCTCTGCCAAGTTCCTACTCTTTTTGCGGCTTACTTCCTGTTGTTATTTCATAGTTGCAGGATGTGGGGAGGAGGCGGGGCTTCACTGGGGGTGTGGACTCTCGTGTGTATGTTTGAGAGAGTGAGAGAGAGAGAGAGAGAGAGAGAGCGCGCGCGAGAGAGAGAGAGAGAGAGAGATAGTTTTCTTTAGAGCCAGCGCACACACACACACACACTCACACACAGACACAGATATGACCAAGACGGCAGCGATAGCAGCAAAGGACTTCTCCAGTATGTGGTTGCCAGGTGAGTGACTGTCTGTGCAGCCCTCTCTTCTGGCCTTCATCGCCCAGACCAATTAAGCGTTTGCGTGAGGGAGAGGGCAGTGTGTGTGTGTGTGTGTGTGTGTGTGTGTGTGTGTGTGTGTGTGTGAGAGAGAGAGAGAGAGAGAGAGAGAGAGAGCGAGAGAGAGAGAGAAAACTGTGGCTAAGCTGTTGATTAATACCACTGGATCTAACAAGCTTGGGTAATTAGAGGACATCAAAGAGCCAGAGATGGTATGGAGAGAAAGAGAGGCAGAGGAGAGGGATGGATGGATGGATGGAGGAATGGATGGATGCCTGTCGCAGGCAGAGGGAAAGGTCAGATACCCCGTCAGTCGATAGCATGCTTATGTGTGTGTTTGAATGTAAGAATGCTTAAGAAAATAGAGGGAAAATGTCTTTTGAAATGTCTCTTGTTGTAGCAAAAAGTAGCGTTGGTAATAAAAAACTGGGCTTGCAGTTTATTTATCTTGCCGCCAATCTCCTATATTGTGATTATGTTTTTTATCTTTCATCTAACACCTTGTGTTTTTATGGCCGGGCATCGCAGTAGAAGCTAGTCTGCTGCACTGGAATAGTTACTGTGGCTTTTAGTCATTTACTGGATATTTACTTCATAGGGCGTTTCTTCCTTTGCAAACTGTTCTGTGAAAGTAATCTCATTTTCTGTGTGTGAAAAAGACAGAAAACCAGAAGGGAAAATGTTTAAAATCATGGTGGCTCTGATAACGTATCAGGAATATGTTGTCAAAATAAAACACAACAGATTTTGACATTTTGCCGTACAACCCCGTGTCGGTGGTCAGCTCCAGCCGTGAGAAGTACAGAGATAGTTTGAGTGGACTGCAGACGAATCACACACAATAGTGCTTAGCTGACTCACCAATTACTCGAAATCAATTTGTAAATGTCAATTTGTCGTTAGTTGAGGTATTGATATGACCTCTAAGAAGCAGACGTCACATAGACGTTGGAGATGTACTCACTTTAAGACGGGTGATTCATGGATTAAAATCACCTAGTCAGTACTTACCCTGCTGTGGTCAGTGATGTGTGAAAACTTGCCCTCCTGTACATTCCTCTGTCCGGGATGACAGATACTGTTCTCCACAGAAGACATTAACTAGGTTTCATACACTGGATCCTTCTGTGTATAATACAGAGATCAATATGGCGTGCTGTAGTGCTGTAGTTCAGAAAATAAATGCAAGGAAAGTGAGAAGAAATGTGATAAAAATGTTGCTCAGTGTAAAATGATTAAGGCCATGTGTGCAATCATTTTCACATGTTGCCATCAGCAACAAATCAGCAATGTTAAAGTCGACTTAACAATTGAATGTAAAAAAGAGAAGTAATGGGGCAGATACAGATACAGTGTGGGCTATCACAACGGAACAATGGGGTTCCCATATGTTGCTTAGTGTTCGGGTCAATATTGTTCACGGTCCTGCTGCTATCCTGCAACATATCTAAGATCCTAAAACATGAATTATTATCATTGAAAATGTCCAACTTTCCAATCCAACTTTATTTATAAAGCACATTTAAAACAACACAGTTGACCAAAAATGTAGCAAATGTCTTTACATGAAGTTGTCTGCATGGTTCTCTTTGTCTTATGCTTCTATTTACAATGTAGTTTAGTACTTTATTATGTAGTAGTTTGTGCTTTCTTTCTTGTTGTCTTTTTCCAATCACTTCATAGACTGACAGTGACAGCAACAAGGTGGTTTATTCTCAAGGTGGTTTATTCTCAAGGTGGTTTATTCTCAAATTAGTTTATTCTCAAAGTGGTTTATTCTCAAATTAGTTTATTCTCAAATTAGTTTATTCTCAAGGTGGTTTATTCTCAAGGTAGTTTATTCTCAAGTTAGTTTATTCTCAAGGTAGTTTATTCTCAAGTTAGTTTATTAGTTCATATTTAGTGTAATTGTAGTAATTTGTTATTTCTGGTGTAGTTCAGAGACAGGCGATAAACTTACAGTGATATAATAACCATCAGTAATGTCAGCAATATTAAAATGTCAGCCTGCTGCCGTGCAGATTTTGACTTCAGATCCTTAATTTATTCTTAGATTTTGACTTCAGATCCTTAATTTATTCTTAGATTTGATTTTGACTTCAGATCCTTAATTTATTCTTAGATTTTGACTTCAGATCCTTCATTTATTCTTAGATTTTGTGGGTCAGCTCTACTTTATTAGACAGATGTGCAAAAGGACCTTTATTCATGACAAAAACGATAAAAGTGGAAAATATTTCTTTGCAATCAAAATCAGCACAGGACTTCTTGATTTTGAAATTGGTAGTTAGTAGATGTGTTGACTTCAGTTCCCAGGCACCCCCCTTGGCGCCAGGGTCATGTCCTGAATCAGGAAGTGGGGTTGAGGGGTGTTTGGGTCGGGGGGGGGGTTTCATCAGCCAAAATACCCCGAGGAGAATAACAGAAACAATCCAGACTGAACACACTGTTGTTCCTTGTTCCTTGTGTTGCATCATTTACTCATGACACAGGATTATACAGCATTACACTTGCTATTTAAAACAGAGTGGGTATTGCGTAGCGCACCGGTCTCCCCGGGTCAGCGATAAACCCTCGGCTTTGCTGTGCGATTAGAGAACGCTGTAACAGCTTCATGGGCCAAGAAACGGGTGATAGTGATTCAACTTTGTGTTTGTTGCTGATGGGAAAAATAGTACCTCTAGTCTCGCTGTAACTTACTGAATTCAACACTACTGCAAATACAGTTTGCGCCACATATGCAGTGACAAAACGCTCGTGCCTGTTCGAACACAGCCTCTCTCAAATTGTACCTTTTTGCACAACTGTAAATTTTTTTTCAAATGAAAAGGGGTGCACAAAACATCCATGTGTGGGGTTTTTAAGGGGGGTTTTTTAGGAAAGATGAAATTTAAAGAGAGAGAGAAGAGGGGGAGAAGAAGACAGGACAAGAGAGAGAGAGGAGAGAGAGGGAGAGAGGGGAGGAAAAAAAGCAGGCTAATATTAATAGTCTCACTGACAGTAAGTGCTGGGTTTAACATGCCGCGTTCAACCCGGTTCAAGGGGAAGTCGTGAGGGGAAGTGAAAAAGATCTTGATATACTAGCCCCGCCCCCTGTTAATTTCTGAAACAACAAAACCCGCTCTGTTTTCTGTCCATAACGGGGGTTTCCCCTGCCCCAAAGAAAAACCCGTAACCCCACCTTCCCCCACGTATACCCGGGGGCACGGCACGCTTTTGAATACCACAGTACGGGAGGAAACCCCGATTAAAAAGTACACCACCACCCCGCCCTTTTAACTTTTAACTTCACAAAATTTCCCCCATGAGCGTTGCCCTGCGTTGGGGTTTTTTTTTGGGGGCCCTAACATTTGGCCCCCCCCCCCCCTTATAGGGTGTTGGGGGGGAACTAACACCCCCTCGAAATTTTAATTTTCTTTCGTGCGTATGCTTGAGTGGAGCTCGGGGGGACTTTTACAAACCCCCGGGTAGTTGCCCCCGGGTTCACCAAAAAAAGGGAAGGGGAAAAACCCCGCAAGTAAAAGCCCAATCCACCCAAAAAAGGTTTTGCCCCCCAATTAGCCCTTGCGGCAAAAATTTCCCTCTGTGTGGGGGGGAAAAACCAAAGCGGTCGGGATGTCCGATTTTTGTGGGGTTGGGGGTTTTACTCCACCCCCAAAAGGGGTTTTAAACCGTACACTTGAGGGTAGGAAAGCCCGGGGTACCCCCACTTCCCCCCCTTTTTTCCCTAATGATTGCCCTTTCCGAATCCACTTTTTTCCCCGTCTATTTTACTGGAACTGCCCCTGCCTCTGGGTCCACGCATAAACAATGGAAATTCCCTGCTAATAAACGATTTGGCCGAAACCCGGGCGATGATGTGAAATTTTTAAAAACCGTACCGGGCCGGGGGGGCCCCGGCCCCTCCCCTTCAGCAAACGTCTCCCGCCCCCGCCCCCGAAAAGGGGGAAAAAAAACCCCCCGCTTTTAAAGGGGGTTTAGCTGTCAGGCGTGTGCTCTCGTGGTTTGGGGCCCCCCAGGGGCAAATCAGGGGTTTTTGTTCTGGGGACTTTCACATTCCTGATAAAAACAAACAGTAAACTTTCACACAAAATAAGCAAATTTACCCCGCCTGCCAGCCCCTTTTCTTGTTTAAAATGAAAACAACAGGATTTAGGAGAGGAAGATAAAGGGGAAGGAGGGAACTGAGCTTTATTTTTGCAGGGGGCAAAATATTTAAAAGTTGGGCGGTTTTTGGGGAGATTTGCATTTTTTACAAAAGGGGAAGTAAGCCTTTCCCCCTCGGGGGGGGTGTGTGTGTGTTGTGTGTTGTGGTGTGTTGTGTTTTTGAAAGGGAGGGGGGGGAGAAGAAAGACAAAAAGAGACAGAAATAAAGGGGGTTTTAGCAACAAAACTTTTCTCCACTTTCTGGGGTTTTTCTGAGAGGGGTTTTGTGCGAAAAAAAATTTTGGGGTGATTAACCAAAAAAAAAAACTTTCATACACACACGCACATTTTTTTTTTTAAAACCACCCCCAAAACACTTTTTTCCCCAAATTTCCCCCACCGGGCCACGGGGGGGGGGGGCCTTTCCCCCCACACCAAACACCCCCATTTTTTGTTTAATAGAATATAAAACTTATATATGTTTTCAAAACAGTAAAAATTAAAAACAAAAAAATATACCCGCCCCCCTCCCCCCGGGGCCGGTTTGGGGCCAAAGGGGGGGCCCGTCCCAGAAAATATCAACCAGGAAGTTATGGTGATTTTGTAAAGAAAAACCCCACACACAAAAAGTTCCCAAAAGGTTTGGGGGTTGCCCACTCAAAAACACCCCATCTAAAATTTTGAAAGGGGCAAAAACTTTCCCTCCTGCCTACTCAGTGTTTAAAAAACCCCAATAAAAGGGAAGAGTGAATGAATGCGGGGGGGATTTGCCCTGTGTGTGTGTTTTTGGGGGTGTTTTGGGTTTTGTGTGTGTTTTGAAGCCCGTTGCAGGGATGGGTGGGGGGCGATATGTTTGGCCCCGGCCCCAACGGAAAATTTTCCGCCCAAAACCCCCCAACCCAAAAACCCTGCCCCGTCCCTTTTTTTCCCCTCTCGTCACCAAAATTGGGCTTCCCCCCCCAAAAGTTTTTATCTCTGCCTCCCATCTTACACCTTCGCCCTGCTTCTCTCCTTTCTGTGCGGAAATTTTTAGAAGGCAAACCCGCCTAACCGTCTGTCCCCTCCTCTACAGATTTTTAGGATGTCCAAAGGGGGGCCCGGGAAGGGGAAAAAACTAGGGGTGACTCTCCATTTTGGGGAGAGCACAAGGGGAACTGAAATTTTGTGTGTGTGTTTGGGGTGTGTGTGTGGGGTGTGTTGGGGGGGGGTTGTGGTGCGTGCGTTTTTGTGTAGTTCGTCCCGATGACATAAACATTGGCCATTTTTTGGGGGGCCAATTTAACCCCCACCACACATATAAAATAGTTAAACAACACAACAACAAACACTCACACACCCACACAAAAACACTTTATTTTTTTTTTTATAGCCCCAAAACATTTAAAAATTTTCAAGTCATTATCCCCATTTTAGCAAAAAAGGGGAAGGGCAGCAATTTTTTCTTATTTCTCTTTTTTAAAATAAAGTGTGATGGGATTTTTCATTTTGGGGGGTGTGTGTGTGTGTGTGTGGTTTTTGGAGGCCTTTTTGCGTGTGTGTGTGTGGGGGTTTTGGGGGGTGTTGGTTTTTTGTGTGTTGTGTGTTGTTTGTGCGCGAGGGTTTGGGGCGTGAGGGGGGTTGGCGGGGGTTCCGGGGGGCCAAAGTTGGCGTGTCCCCCTTTTTGGGGTTTGTTTAAAGGGCGCTTTTATCCCCGTCTCACTTTTTTTTCCCCTCCCCCCCCCGGGAGGGGAAAAACGGGGAAAGGGGCCCGAAACCCAAAACACCAGGAGGTCTGACTGCTTCCCGTGTCGCTTGTCTCTGACCTTCTCTACCGTGGGCCGGGGGCCCCACCACAATAAAAAAAAACTACCCGTGAATTTTTTGTTTTTGAAAAATACAAATCACCCCAAAGCAATTACTTCTGAAGGGATTGTGGGTTTTTAAATTATGCCCCGTTTCTTCTCCCGCCCGTCAAAGAAAGTCCCCCCTTTCCTCTTTCACCAACCCGAAAAACCGCAGCCCAAAGGGGGGAAGGGGGGGGGTGGTTTTGGGGGTTTTTTGTTGTGTGTGTGTGTGTGTGTTTTTGTGTGGGGTGGGGTGTGTGGTTTTGGGGTTTTGGTGTCTAAATCTGTGCCTTTTTTGTCATGTCTGGGTCCATGTTTGTGCATCCTTGTGTTTCAGTGTTACACGATAGCCTGGTACAGCTTTGTATTCATTTCTATGGATTGAATTACCTTTTTGTTTGACGCCGACGTTGGCACGTTTTTCTTTACAACGCGCTTTTAAGAAGTGAACTCAATCCAGGATGCCAAAACTCACCAAAAGGTGAAATCCTCCTCGTTTGCATAGTGACCGAGGGCTATGCAAAGCAGAGGGCTGTTCGAGTCCCCCTGCCAGTTAGGACACGCCGAGCCAGGGGAGGAGAGAACAACCCTTTTGTACACGAAACATAAAGAATGTGGACTCCTGTTCCCACCACTCACACGAGACAGACCAGACATACACGACATGACCAAAAGTATCTGGACACCTGCTCGTCCAACATCTCATAATATGGATAATGTTGGAACATTGCTGCGGCGATTTGCTTCCGTTTGCAGCCACAACAGCATTAGTGAGGTCGGGCGCTGATGTCGGGGCGATGAGGTCTGGCTGTGTTCCAGTTCATCCCAAGGGTGTTCGATGAGGTTGAGGGTCAGGTGGTCTGTGCAGGCCAGTCAGGTTCTTCCACACCGATCAGGACAAACCATTTGTGTCTGGACCTCGCTTTATGAACGGGGGGCAATGTCGTGCTGAAACAGGGGAAGGGACCTTCACCTTAAACTGTTGCCACAAAGTTGGAAGCGCAGAATCGTCATGTGTGTTGTCGCGTTAAGATTTGTCTTCACTGGTCATAAGGGTCCAGGACCATGAAAAACAGCCCCAGACCATTATTCCATTATATATATATAAAGAGTGGTGGCCAAAATTATTAGAACACTTGGCATACATTTAAGAGGTTTCAGTTGTTTTTGTTCAATTGGCCATTAAAATACCCATAAAACGAATGAAATATATACAAAATCATCATTATGCTCTATAAACCAGAATAGAGCCATCATAAGGAGATTTACCTCATTTTCCTTACAAAAAACAAGCTAGGCCTATTTCACTGTCAATGTCACACAATCATGTTCCTTCACAGAAGAAGCCAAATTACTTGTGTAATCATTGTCAGGTGTGATGGTGGTTAAATTGATGGTGATCAAGAGTCTTAGGACACAGCTGTGTGATTCTTTTGAATTGCTGCAAAAGGTGGACATACCAAATATTAAAGTTAAAAGTGGATAAAAACAGTAGGACTCACTTCATCTGATATTTGTTGTGCTCAGAGCAACCATCTGCATGTTTCATGAACATTATGAAATGAAATCATGTTTCAGGTGTTCTAATAATTTTGGCCACCACTGTATATATATATATGGTAGATATTGCGTCCACATACTTTTGTAGTGTAAATCCCACCAGGGCTTAGTTGTGATTCACATAAGCGTTATCTCAAATAACCAGCGTAGTATATTATGATCTCCAATAGCCAGGTGATTATTTATCTATATTCTTGAACAGTTCAGACTCTCTTGTTTTTCATGTTTGCTTTCTGTGCGTATGACTTTTTACTGCAAGCTTGGTTCATTACAGCAAGAACTTTCAGTGGCTCGATGTTGAAGAGGAATGGTTCAGTAAACTGTGGTCTGGGATGGTTTAGTCTGTTTGGTTGTATTTGACATGTCATCTGCTGTACTAATGTGACGTGTAGGATGAATGTGTGACCAGGTGTTACTGTGTTGTTGTCAGAGTAAAATGGAGGAGTGTGGTGAGATGTCCCCGGCCCTCCCTCACTCTCACGGCCCGACCCCCCTCGCAGACCGCCATGCAACATACACAGCTCATGCTGACCGGCTCCCAACTGGCAGGGGTAAGACACACACACACACACACACACACACACACACACACACACACCCCACTACCTACCTGTTGGAGGAGCTTTGCTATGCTTCGCTGGTGCTGCTTTTTGAATACTCCTTTTCGCTCTTTTTCTCTTCTCTATCCTTTCTTGATTTTCCTCCTCTCCTTTCCTCTCCTTTCCTCTCCTCTCCTCTCCTCTCCTTTCCTCTCCTCTCCTCTCCTTTCTTCTCCTCTCCTCTCCTTTCCTCTCCTCTCCTCTCCTCTCCTCTCCTCTCCTCTCCTTTCCTCTCCTCTCCTCTCCTTTCTTCTCCTCTCCTCTCCTCTCCTTTCTTCTCCTCTCCTCTCCTTTCCTCTCCTCTCCTTTCCTCTCCTCTCCTCTCCTCTCCTCTCCTCTCCTTTCCTCTCCTCTCCTCTCCTCTCCTCTCCTTTCCTCTCCTCTCCTCTCCTCTCCTCTCCTTTCCTCTCCTCTCCTCTCCTCTCCTCTCATCTCCTCTCCTTTCCTCTCCTCTCCTCTCCTCTCCTCTCCTCTCCTCTCCTCTCCTCTCCTCTCCTCTCCTCTCCTTTCTTCTCCTCTCCTCTCCTTTCCTCTCCTCTCCTCTCCTTTCTTCTCCTCTCCTCTCCTTTCCTTTCCTCTCCTCTCCTTTCCTCTCCTCTCCTCTCCTTTCCTCTCCTCTCCTCTCCTTTCTTCTCCTCTCCTCTCCTTTCCTTTCCTCTCCTCTCCTTTCCTTTCCTCTCCTCTCCTCTCCTCTCCTCTCCTCTCCTCTCCTTTCCTCTCCTCTCCTCTCCTCTCCTCTCCTCTCCTTTCCTTTCTTCTCCTCTCCTCTCCTCTCCTCTCCTCTCCTCTCCTCTCCTCTCCTCTCCTTTCCTCTCCTCTCCTCTCCTTTCCTCTCCTCTCCTCTCCTCTCCTCTCCTCTCCTCTCCTCTCCTCTCCTCTCTCCTCTCTCCTCTCTCCTCTCCTCTCCTCTCCTCTCCTCTCCTCTCCTCTCCTCTCCTCTCCTCTCCTCTCCTCTCCTCTCCTCTCCTCTCCTCTCCTCTCCTCTCTCCTCTCTCTCCTCTCCTCTCCTCTCCTCTCCTCTCCTCTCCTCTCCTCTCCTCTCCTTTCCTCTCCTCTCCTCTCCTCTCCTTTCCTCTCCTCTCCTCTCCTCTCCTCTCCTCTCTGTCAGTTGACAGCTCTGTTGCCAGCCCAGCAGCAGTTGTTGTTGCAGCAGGCTCAGGCGCAGCTCCTGGCTGCAGCTGTGCAGCAGTCCAGTGCAGCCCACGCCGCTCACGCTGCCCATGCAGCCGCCCAAGCCAATCAGCAAGCTCAGGCAGCCGCAGCGGCGAATCAGCAGGCCCAGCAGCAGCAGCAGCAGGCGGGACAGACGGGCCAGCAGGCTCAATCCCAGTCCCAGGGTCAGGGGCAGAGCACACAGGAACAGACAGGCCAAAGTGTCCCTGTCCCGCCTCCTCCGCCCCAGCTCACCCTCTCTCAGCCAATCCAGCTCACCGCGCAGGTACTGACTACCAATCAAAGCCACTTCCTGATGAGAGGCTTGATTGAGGAACCAGTATCAAGCCATGTACTAATTTCCTGCATGTTTTCTGTAGGTTTCATGGTTGAAGGTTTTCCACTTGCGTCTGCTCCTCTTTTCTCTTTTGTATTTGGTTATAACATAACCGTTGAGCTATTTCCTCTCAGTTCACACCCCCCTGGTTCATTTCTACATCTCTTGCTCCTCTGCTGGAGATAGACCACACGTAGTGCATTTCAATCTGAATTGCCCCTCTTTATATCCAATTAAACCTCCCCTGCCGTGTCCCTCTAATCTCTTCATTCTGTCCATGAGCAGGACATCCAGCAGTTGCTGCAGCTCCAGCAGTTGGTGTTGGTGCCCGGCCACCCGCTCCAGTCTCCTGCCCAGTTCCTCCTCCCACAGGCACAGCAGGGCCAGCAAGGTGGGCGGGCTTGTTATCGGAATAGTTACTTATGTTTTTGGCACAGAAATCATATTAATTGATTGGGATATTTTGTTATAATGATAGTGGATAAAGGACTCTGAACTTTTTTTTTTTTTACCAGGACTCCTATCGACACCAAATCTAATTTCGCTACCTCAGCAAAACCAAGGGGGCCTGCTGTCTGGTCCAACCAGGCTGGGACTCCAAGCACAGGTAGGAAATGCCCAGGCTTCAACGGGTCACAGGCTTTCATGAAGACCACTCAGTCCCTGCCGTAACCAGCCGCCAGTCGTAATCCTCTGTCTCTTGCTGTTGCGTTCATTCCTCTCCCTTTGTACCTCCCGTAGCGAGATAAGAGCATGGAGGTGAGCGGTGGTGGAGGCATGACTGCGGTGCCCTCAGTGACCTCTCACCCCGAAGAGCCCAGCGACCTGGAGGAGCTGGAGCAGTTTGCCCGCACCTTCAAACAGAGACGCATCAAGCTGGGCTTCACACAGGTAGGGAGAAACACTGTGCGTACGGGTGTGTGTTTCTCAGTAATTGCTGCATTTTGACTTTTGTCTCAAACAAACCATCTCGCCCTTCCTTCGTCTCTCCACCAGGGGGACGTCGGCTTGGCCATGGGGAAGCTGTACGGGAACGACTTCAGCCAGACCACCATCTCCCGCTTTGAGGCCCTCAACCTGAGCTTTAAGAACATGTGCAAGCTGAAGCCGCTGCTGGAGAAGTGGCTCAACGATGCAGGTGAGATGGGAGGAAGTCATAGCGTCCTTGTCTCTCATCAAACCTGAGTACTGTATGACTGGACATCTGGGGGGGAAAAAAAAAAATTGAAAATGGTTTCAAATGTTTGATGTAGTTCAGTGACTGTTTTATGTTTGAATGGCCATTTGACAAAACCATGGTAAAACTATAATTGATAGTTTGTTGAGAGGATTACATTCCATTTTACTCACGTCTTTTCACCTTCACCAACCTGTGCAGACTATAATTTTCTCTAATTTTCCATGCCATGATGACGAGGTATAGACAACCTAAGAAAAACGTACCAATTTGATAAAATGGCTTGATACTGTAAGATTGATATTTTATCTTTTCAGCAGTGCAGAGAATTATTTTCCCATATGTTTTTATGTGGTTACTTTGTACTATTTTCTATTCAGGTGCATTGTATTTTTATTTGTGTATTTTATCCCCTTTGTCTCTTGTTTTGATAACTGGAATGTATGTGGTTCTAATCTAGTATAGGGGGTGAGGGTGAAAAGTGGTATTGGCAAATTTCTCAAGTTTTGCCATGGAGGCCCAGGAATATGCAGGTTTTCATTCCAACCAAACACTACAGCAGGTGATGTGGTGATGTAGTCCCTCCTCTCTGGTTGAACCCACTGAGCAACTGTATATCGACTAGCCGTTTAAAAGGTTTATAACAAGGCTACATAGGGTTTTAAAGTGAAAGCAAAGTAAACATCAAGAAAACTAAAGCGTTATTTCGTACATGTGAACTTCTCTGTTCACATAGCAGAAGAATAGTACCGGGTGCAAACGTGCAGAGTCCCTCAGAATTGACCACCAAGTGCATCAGCAGAGGTGAACTCCCCCGATTTTGTGACGTGAGAATGAGAAGAAGATGTGTTAAACATCCCGGGTTGTTTGGGAGTAAAAGCGTAGACGCGACATTCAAAAAGACGTCTCGTTGGGAAGTGATCGGTGAAATCTCCCGGTGTACTCGGCTGCGTACCCTTGGCCCTCTTGGCACATGGTTGCTGATCCTTGAACTAGTTGAAGTGAGCTTAGTTAGTCTTGCCTGACACCAAAAAAAACCACAAACAGAGACAGATCACTTTCAGATGAGATCCAGAGGGGGTTTTTTCTGCTCCCACTCCCACTCTGCTGTGAGTCAGATGAGTAGAAGCACGGCCCTGTAGTAGAGGGTTTTGTAGCTTAATGTGAACAAAACAAAAGAGACGGCAGTAGATTTCAGGAGGGGTCGATTGTGGATATGTTGGTGCTGATCGTGTCGGTGACGTCTCTGTAGTTTTTTTAATTGTATTGTTTATTTTTCATGTCTTCTATTGTGGATCTGTGTTTTTTTTAATTTCATCTTCTGGCTGCAAGAAAAATTGACCCTTTAGGGATAATAAGATTTACTCTACTCTACTCTACTAAATATCGTGCAGTGTAATTAGTCTTACTCTGTGTGTGTGTGTGTGTGTGTGTGTGTGTGTGTGTCTGTGTTCCCCCTTCAGAGACCATGTCCATAGACAGTACCCTGCCCAGCCCCAGCTCCCTGTCCTCTTCCTCCCTAGGCTTCGAGGGGCTGCCCGGTCGCCGCAGGAAGAAGAGAACCAGCATCGAGACGAATGTCCGCGTGGCCCTGGAGCGCGCCTTCATGACGGTGAGGGAAACGAGTCCATTCATTTATTCATTTGACTTTTATGAGGAATATTATCTCGGTTTTGACGACAGACCTGGAATGATCATTCAACCATCCGCTCTTCTCTTTTCCTCAATGTGATAATGATTTGATATACACACGCGTCGTGGTGTTTTCAACGCCTTTCATCACGTGGTCTAAATCTAGCTCTCTCTCTCCTAACCCCTGCAGAACCAGAAGCCTACCTCAGAGGAGATCCTGCTGATCGCCGAGCAGCTCAGCATGGAGAAGGAGGTGATCCGCGTCTGGTTCTGCAACCGCCGGCAGAAAGAGAAACGCATCAATCCCTCCAGCGCCACACCTCCCCTGCCCAGCCAGCCGCCCGCTGCCCCGCCCACGCACAAACCCCCCTGCTACAGCCCCCACATGGTACGGCCTTCCTTAGCACCTACGGGTGTCTGACCGCCGATACATAACTGATGCGTGGTTTTCCTCCCACGCCGCACACTCTTCCTGGTGTCTATCTCTTCTGCATGTGTCCTAATGACTGGGCTACTTCTGTCAAACATACTCCTATTAGTCAGCTAACGGGCTATCTCTAGTTATTGAAACCTAACTCACTTCCTTCCCCTCTCTCTCTCTCTCTCTCTCTCTCTCTCTCCCTCTCTCTGTGTCTGACAGATTTCCCAGGCCGTGACCAGCCTCAGCAGCACAACGGCGACCACCATGTCCTCCATCTGCCCCCTGACCTCCAGCCTCACTTCCACCCACCACTCCCTCAGCTCGACCCACCCCTCGCTCAGCTCCGCACCCTCTCCAGTGACTCCTCCCCCTCCCCGCAGCACAGCCAGCCCAGCCACTCCCAGTCACAGCACACTCAACCTTAACACAGGGTGAGAGCACGACACGGTGTTGCCCCCCCGACGCTCCTCGTTGGGGCGAATTCTGTCCAAAGCATTAAGATGTTTGGTTTTATGAGGGAAAATTGAGTTGAATTCAAATATTTTGTTGTGTTCTGTCAGTGGTGGTAAGAGTCTTGCTGCAGTGACCCACCGCTGTTGACCCGTGTGACCACACACAACCACACATTTCCATGAACACCACTGCACTGCTCGGTTCACCTGCAGTTTGTAGTTAAATGGTTGATACACACACACACACACACACACACACACACATTGGGCCTCATTCACAAAACGTGTGTGCGATCGTTTCTGCGAACATAGTCGGATTCATCATTTTGTTCGTATCTGAATTTGGTACGATGAAATCCTGCGAGAGCTTGGGAACATGCAGGTCTCTCCTGTTATGGATTGAACCTCGGATAGCGGCTCAGTGCTCTGCCGTCCTCCTGTGGCTGATAATACACGTCTACTTCTCCTTATACTTTTTTGCAATCTAGTTTCATGTGAAACTGTTTCTTTTTTTTTTTTTTTACCTCAGCAACGGTGTGTGTTTCTGCTGAAACAGCATTTACTTTATTGCCGTACTTTATCAGGTCTTGTGATTCTGCTGCTGATGCTTCTGAAAACTTTTTGGTTTTGTTTTGTTTTTTTTCTCATGCGCGCAACACTTTCATTTCGGACTCCGCCAAGTTCCTCTCTTCCCTCTTTTCCCTGGTTTACTTGCACGCCTTTTCTGAACGAGGCCCATTGTTTGCGCGCGCACACACACACACACACACACACACTGATCTCCCAACATGTCGTTGGGCGCCGCTGCTTCCCCCTTGTGCAGCAGTGCATTCTAACCCTGTGTGTGTATATGTGTGTGTGTGTGGTTCTTGTGTTCACAGCTTATGGCGTATGGGTAAAAAGAACGGTGACGTGTCTAACTACATCACCGATTTTGCTGCAAACTTGAGGTGAATACGACACGTGTTGCATTCAGGAAAAACCCACTCAGATACCCGACTACATTCTTGTTCAGTACATCGAAAAAGCTGTGTTACTAAACTGGATCTGTCTTGTTTTTCGTAGATTTCTAGATGCTCTCTCTTGCTTTCTGCGTGTCTTAACCCCTCGGATGCGTTTTTGCTTTGTATGTGTGCAGGACTGATTTCGCCCTCTGCTCGTCCTCTCTGCTAAAACTGCTTCTTTCTCACCTTTTCTCCTCTGCCGTGTTCGTATATGCTTGCACGTGTATGCTTGTGTGTGTGTGTGCCCGAATGTGTGTGTGTGTGTGTGTGTGTGTGTGTGTGTGTGCGTGCGTGTGACACAACAGGAACACTGTGATGGGAGTTAACACAGGAATGAACCAAGCTCTCCTCGGTAACAATCTCCTGGCTACTATCCAAGGTGTGTGTGAGAGAGAGAGACATATAGAACGCACATAATATAACTTAGAGGTCAAAGTCAAGGTCAAAGTGGACTTTATTATCCCATTTATTTGTTTATTATTTCACCACAGAGACAAAAATCTGACATATACAATCAGTTACAGTAACCCAACACACTCGCTTGCATCTCTCTCTCTCTCTCTCTCTCTCTCTCTCTCTCACACACACACACACACTCATCCAGGCTCACTCACCCATCCCCTTTCATCTGTCCCAGATACACACACTCACACACACACCTACACATAGCACAAGATTAGTAAAAGGGGGGTGCAAAAGTGCAGAGTCCCTCAGAAGTGGCCAACCCCGATAATCCCTACCAACCATTCCAGGTGAACTCATCCGTTTTTTTTGCGACGTGAGAACGAGAAGAAGGTGGGGAAAGTGTGTGTGCGCGTTAAAAAGAGAAGTGCGATGAGTAATAGTTGTCGTGCGGTAGGCAAATCCATTTGGTTTCACACTGATATAGACTGGAGACACAGATGAATAGGCTACAAAAGGAAGCACAAAGCGCCAGACAGATGAATCGATGTAGAGTAGAAGAGCGCCTTACTTCCCCTTCCCCTCCCATTATGTCGTGTCTGTTCCCATCTAGACGCCACGAGTCCATCCCATCACGTGTCTGCGTGGGAGTGAGGAGGATGCTTCATTGTACATGTCGGTGTGTCTTTGTTGTCTCACTCAACCCTTCATCTCTCCGTGTCATCCGGTGGCAAATCAGACATGTCGATGACTAAAACGTTTTTTCACCCTTCCGCCTATTCTCCGCTCTCTCTCTCTCTCTCTCTCTCTCTCTCTCTCTCTCCCTCAGCACTAGCAGCCAGTGGTGGCCAGCTGCCCCTTTCCAGTCTTGAGGGGGCGAGCAAGGTGATCCTGGGGGCGTCCGGAGGCCAGGGAGGGCTCCCTTCCTCCCTCTTCCTCAACCACCCGGCCCTCCTCCACATGGGCCAGAGCCCCGGCGCCGGAGTGGTCGGCGCCGCCGTAGCCAAAGCCTCCCAGCCTTCCCCGTTCCCCTCGGCCAGCAGCATCAGCCCCACCCCCTGCTCCCCCTCCCCCTGCTCCAGCCCCGCCTCCTCCTGCTCCTCCAGCGAAATGGCACACAGCCCCGCCCTCTCTGGGAGGGGCCAAGATTGAGTGACCGCGCCAAAAAAAAAAAAAGGGCCAATCAGAGAGGAGGGAGGGAGGGAGGAGGGGGAAAAAAAAACGAGAACCTCGCCTTTCACACCAAAGCTATCTCTTTCTCTCTCTCTCGTGCTCTTCTTCTCCGTTTCTTTTTTTTTCTCGCAATGGCTCTCTCTCTCTCTCTCTCCCGGTCTTTCGATGCCAAAAATACACAGAATGAAAGAGGAGAGAGGGAGGGAAAGACGTGAAAGAGGGGAGAAGGGGTCGGGGGGGGAAAAGGGGAAGATTGAAACCAAAAATCTTTATCTATCCAAACAGATGGAGAGGAGGCAACGTGGGACCTTTTTGTCAATAACGCGCGATATCGACGCGGCACCTCTTTCTCTCTGAAGGAAAACAAACCAATGACTCGCTCACAGAGAGACGAAGAAGAGGGCAGAGATACGTGTCGCAATGCATAAACCAAAAATGACAAAAGATAACTTTTACTATGTGACGAGAGGGGAATGGCGGTAAGGACAAAAACGTGGCGAGAGAGAGGAGGACTGGTGTTTGTTTATGTTTTGTTTTTTCGAAAAGCTGCGGGTCTGAAGGAAGAGGAGTAGGGAGGATGAGTTTAAACCAAAAATTTACCTGAGGAGGAGGAGGAGGAGGAGGAGGAGGAGGAGGAGGAGGAACACACAATGACAAAAAAAAAAACGACAACCATACCAAAATCCCAAATACCAAAAACCAAAAATAACGGAGAGAAAAGCTTTATTCAAAGGACGTGTAAATACTGAAGCTATCCAGGACCAGGACTCTACTCACTTCTGCTACTCACACACACTCTCACACACACTCACACACACACACACACATCAACAGCCAAAGCATCCTGCCATCCACTCATCTTGTCCCAGGTCATCATCATGTCTGTCGTAGGTTTTCATGCTAGATATTTTGGATCGTTTTGTAAAGGATTGTTACTGAATGAGCCAAGAGCCAAGGGGGGGGGTGTGGGGCGGGGTTGTGTACTACTACCAATACTACTGTATCAATGACTCCATGTGTTCAGCCTCTTTACCTACCTCTGGTTCTAAGAGCGTACAATAGATTTTCTCTCTACTTGTGTTCTTCAGTATCTATTTTTTTCATGAAGTCCAAATTTTTTATTTTGGGTTATTTATTCGTTTCCCGTTTCTATTTATTGTCGCAGCTTTTCCGTGTTTGACTCATCATCATTGTCTTCATCATCATTTCTTTTTATTAACGTGACTATTCTAAGAGAGCTGAGATGAACTCACGAGGTCTCCGAGTTGAAAACAACATCCAGACCGAGTCCGAAGAGCTGAAGTCTGCAGGTGTACGTATCTATACACGCTCTTCATCGCCACGACTCTTTGATCGCTCTCGAAATATCGCATTATCAACGAGTCCACGGCTAAATAAACACGCCCTGGAAACTTCTACACACCGAAACGCCGTCCGCTAGCGTTTGAAAAGTATGAAATAGGGCCGTGATTGGAGATTTGAAGCAATCGCCTTTGGAGGCCGACGGCTAAATAAGACAATAAAGCCGAGTTTAGTCACAGACGGCTCTCGTCCCTGCCTCATCAATCAGCATAGACGCCCCTGTCTGTCTAGACGTGTTTACCCCGTATTTGTGTGTTTTCATCATCACTCCATCAATCACATTTCACTGTCATTTTCCACCTCAGTCTGCCCTTAATTCTCGTTGGAAACCAAAGCATTCACAAAGACATATGAACATAATACGACACTCTGGGGGGGCTGGGAGCAGAACTTGACTCGGACCGTTGAAAGCCCCTCTGGTTTAATCCCCTCCGCCTGACCCCCTTCCCGACACCCACGGGGGGGGGGGAAGCTTTAATAGGGGACTGGTCCTTACTCTGAACCCCCCCCCCCCCCCCCGGGAGAGGGGTGTGTGCTGGGAGGGACACGCTGTAAGTGAGGGGGAAGAGCAGGCGTCACACTTTTGTAAGAGGATACCAAAAATAAACCCAAACCAAAAAAAAACAACAACAACCCAAGGAACGACAGAAGCAAACCAAAAAGAAACCCCAACCAAATATGGCTGGAGGGAGGAGGGGAGGAGGACCGAGCGCAGGTTTTGACTGGAGCCCTCGCATCTCTCTGTCTGTCTCGTCGTCTGTCTGCTAGCTTAGGGCCGCAGCAGCCGCCGCCACTCCCGCTCTGAAACTGTGTAGCATGGATAGACGGAGGGATAGACAGGCAGACAGACAGGCAGATAGAGGGACAGAAGATCCCTCCCCTCCTCTGCCTCTCTCTCCAGCTCAGCTCTCTGGTCCTGGATGGAGCTAAACGCAAATGACCTCACTGAACTGAATCTTCTAAATCTGTTTTTATTTTTCTGTTGGTCGGTTCTGATTGTTTTATCTCTGCTGTGTCTCTTGATGCCGTTTTATGTACTGTACTTTAGTGCTTATACTCATTTGGAATAACGTACTCGCTTACTACAAGAGCTCCTTATTTTTTTCGTAGTCGTGCTAGAGATTTTTATCAGGTGGTTGGAAAAATACTGTGAAAATTTAGCTTCCAGATTTTTATTAGATAAAGAAACAGACTGTCTTGGCAGAAAAAAAAAGACACACAAAAAGCCAAAAACAAGAGTTGAAAAGCAAAACCTTAAAACACCAAAACCAAATATCGAACCAAAACCAAAAAAAAGGTAGAGTGGAACATTACCGATGATCTAACTGCCCTCCCCGCACCGGCACGAGGGCTCGGGAAAAGGTTAGGTGTCAATTTGTCTGAGGTGTATGTGTGTGTTTTTCTGTATGTTCGTGTTTAAGGAAGGCCAAGTGGTAAAAGAAAACAAAAAAAAAGAAAAAGTGAGCGGGGTCTGCAATGATGTCCTGTCATGACTTTTGACCCCAGAGATGGCAAAGTAACATACGATGATACACATAGCACCGGCCTCAGCCAAGTTGGTGTTTGAGAGTTGGGACTAAACGCATCCAAAGAATATTTTGGGTATTGATCCACACCGGAAATACAGCTGACACACGAGAATCGTTCACGAACCAAACCTAGATGTGGGGGTTCGAACCTTAAAGGTGAAACCTGTTCTCCACATTGACTCTTAGACGGAATGTATCTGTTAGTGCTTCTATAGATTTTGTAGAAAAAAGATCTATGTTCTACTGCTTACTTATCGCTAATGTATTAAAAGAAAAAACTTACAAAAAAGACTTTGAGAAAAAGATCTTAAAAAACATTGATGATAATGACTTGATTTTAGACCAAAAATTTTAACTATCTCTCTTTGGACTTTTTATTTCCTTGTCAAGATGAGTTAGACTTTGATTGTACTATTTATTCAGGGTAGGGTCGGTTGAGTTGTTCGTGTTATCTTCTCTTCTTGCTATTTATTTGTTAATTTATTTCTAGAGGTGCTTTTCTACTGGGAATATATTTTGGGATATATTTGTGATGGATCTTTTTTTTTTTTTTTGCCCCCCTCCCCCCTAAAATACTTTCTCACTTCTTCAAACCAAATAATACCAGAAATGCAACCACAGGTCCCATAGGGCCTCAGAGAATATGGCTGACTGGTTGGTTGGCCGGAAACATATTCTCTTCCTCACTGAGACCACTCTCCTCTTAAAGGGGAGGGGCTGGGCTCACAGGGATGTGGGGCAGCACTGTGTGGGCACCTCGCAACCTTACCAACCGTCTACAGCGTCTATTACGGTAACAGATGATGAATGTTGTTTCGGGGATCATCGACGTGCATTTGTTTCTCCTCATAATAAGAAAATAAGGAGAAGCAAGTTGAACTCAGACTTGAGGAAAACAAGTTGTAGCATCCGGGGTGCTTTTTCTCGAGACACACAGCGCTGCTTCTGTCCTGTTTATTTTCTCCACATGGAGAACACACTGAAAGCTTTACAGCTACACAACCAAAAAAAAAAAAAAAAAAAGAGTGAGAAGATCATCTGGGGCAAAGGTAGGAGATAGAGGGGAAAAGGGAGGCAAGGGAGAGAGGGTGAGTTTTGATTCTCAACCTGAAATCCTCCCGTCTCCCACTTTGTCTCTTTTTCTGTTCTCTACGTTTTTTGATTTCTTCCATTTTTCTATGAGTTGGTATTACCTTGTTTTCCTCATCCGCTGTAGGATGTAAAAGAGAGATAGTTCATCATATACCTCATATTCTTTGATGATAAACCAAATAGATGAATGCTTTAAAAATGGCGGGGTTCAAGTGGGGATCGGGGTACCGGGCTGAGACGTGTGGACAATGTGCTACGTGTGACCGGAAAGCAGACGGAGTAAGGCTGGGCCCAAGCGAAAGGTCGGAGGTCGTAGTCCTAACGGAGTAAACACAGAGGTCAAAAGTTTGGGGATTGATCAAGGAAGACACAGACCAGGAGTGAGAGTTTATTTTTCTCCACGGGATTCAGAAGGGCCTTACTGGTTTGTGCTCCGGTCGACACACACAGCCCTTGTCCCCCCCCTGGAAAACAACCCCCCGCTGTCTGTGTTGAGCTTCGAACAAGGCCTCTCCTCACGCCTGGCCCTCGCTGCTCCCTCCCTGTCAAACATGGACCATCGTGGGGTTAAAGCTGCTCTTCGGCACAGATCTAGGATCAGTATACGCCCCAAGTGTCCAAATTCATTCTGGATCCGTTTGTTGCAAAAAACAAAAAAAAGATCTTCCAGATCCGTGTCCCGGAGCAACTTGATTCCTCTCCTCAACACAAAGCTTTATTACACGGGTCACCCAAGCCCCTGCTCGCCTTTTAAGGTTTTTATTACGCCACATAGAGGAGGGGTAGGGGGGGGCATACTGACCAGATGACGTGCATGTGTAGCAGGGGAGCGCAGCAGGGCAGGCGGCGGGGAAATGGCCCGAGACTTGAGGTTGCTAGGTGACGCATCCAGACACTTCTCACGACTTGGTGCGCGTGTGTGTGTGTGTGTGTTGAGATGGTGGACGTCGGAGGAAGAGGTGTGAGTATGATCAAGCTCTGTCCTCTCTTCCTGGGAGAGTCTGTTTTTTCTTGTTTTGCTCTCTCTCTCGGCTCGGTGGGTCTCCAGGGAGGAAGTGGAAGGGGGGGAGCTGTGTTTCTGATGAGACATGTACCCGGGCCTCGGGGTCTCGGGGACCGGGTGTAAAAGCGCTGGTTTCCGTGGCGGGGATACCCCCCTTAGAGAATGATACCAAAGTCAATGCCCTGCTGTGGGACCCAGCGCGACGCACACGCTCCCTAAAACCCTGATGTCCACAAACTCCACTTTCTGCCAAATGGCTTTGATGACTTATCTTAGCATTTCTAACTTCTCCACACAGTTGCATTCTCTCTGTGGGCAAAGATAGTATACAAACAAACTCCTCAGAAACGTACTTTTACAACTATGTCCAAATAAGCAACCGTAAAAAAAATGCAAGAAAACTCGCTTATTTCAATTTGAAATGTCGAGACGAGGAGAAATACTCGGGCAACAAATATTTGCGGACGCCGAGGCGCGAGAGAGAGCAAAGAAAATAAAAACAAAGAAGCTGATATTTATTCCTCCACCCACTCTCATCCACACACACACACACACACACACACTCTCTCTCTCTTCCTTTCATCCCTTTTCTTCTTTCTGTCGCCTTTACAATACAGCTTTAGTCCAAAGGTTTCTCAAGCAAGACAGCAAAGCGAGTCAGACGATAAAGAATAAAACCAAAGAGCTCTACCTTGACCTTCTCTTCAACACACACCCTCCACTGCATCCCCCCTTCTCTCTTTTCTCTCCTTTCCTAGCCGTCTCTCTCTCTCTCCTGTCACCTAGCGAGCCGGTCTCTGAAGCGTTGACCTCAGCTATCCAAAGGGAAATAATAATAATAATAATAATAATAATTAAGATGACGATGATAATGATGAAATGTATATTTTTAAGTATTTGTCATTGGAAAAATAACGTTAAGCTTCTCGTAATTATGATGATCATGGTGATGAAGATGATGATGACGATGATGACGATGATGATGATGATGATGATAATGACGTTTCTCTTGGTATCTCTGTAGCTGTTCTGATCCTTCTTAAGTTCTTGTCCTTTCTGCTCGTGCTGCCAGAGTACTGCTTAACTCCCATCAGCCACCCTTCATTTGGTTTACCCCCGATGTGTGGTCCTGTCTGTCTGTCTGACCCCTGTCTGTCTGCGTGCGTGTGTGTGTGTGTGTGTGTGTGAAAGATGGGAGTAAAAGAGGAAGGAGGAGGAGGAAGGGAGAACAAGAGTCAAACGTTGACCAGGAGTTTCCCCTTGGATTGATATTTTTTCTGAAAGTTTTTATTTTTTTTATTTTTTTTAATTGTTGCCAGCCATTAAAAAGGGAGGGAACTAGTGAAATAGATCCCTACCTGTAGAGGGGAGGGGGGGGCGTTGGGAGGAAGGAAGGGCGTGGTTCCCCGGAGCAAAAGGTTCCTTTGTTCCTCCTCGGGACAAAAAGCCTCCACACATGACTTGTACTGTCAACTGTAACGTACTGTTTGCCAACTTCCTACTACATGTAGCTCATTGCCCCTGTTACAACAGTCAACTTGTTTCCCATATTGAATGTGTGTGTGTGTGTGTGTGTGTGTGTGCACGTGTGTTGCCATCATTCTTCCCTTTGTGTCTTCCATCCTGTGAGCAGTCCTCGTTTGCCCCCATCCCTCCTCCCCCCCTTTCTGTCTCTCCCTTCTCCCTTGTGGTAGCAAGTTAGCCTTTTAGTGTATTTATCTTGAAAACCAAAAAAAAAAAAAAAAGAAGAAAAATAACTCTGCTTGTTCATTGTACAGTGTTGTTCATTTTAAGTCATTTTTGTAACTGAAAGTGTTTCATTCATCCAAATAAAAACAGGAGACAAAAAACTGTACAGATGATCCTCGCGTCTTGTCTTTTTCTGCAAGTCTTTTCTGGACTCTCTCTCTATTTCTAGTTGCATCTTCTCCACGTCGAATGCAGGTTTCACTCTTATCTCCGACACAGGAAGATGCCACTATTTGGCCACAAGAGGGAGCTGCAGGCCTGGCATAGCTGAGAAGTTACCCACTGTACATCTACCGTTGGGAGTCCAAGCCTAACTGCCCCACCAGCAGATTTAAAACCCCCTCTGCTCTTTGAACTCCCGTCAAAAAAAACCTAAAGATCCTCGCGGGCCGTCGGTCGCAGGCGGCATCGATGGAAACGTCTGAGATAACCAGCCGTTCTCAGCGAGAGAAACAGATGCGGGCTAGTGCCGCCGAGACTCATCCTGTGTCACCACACCGGGAGATAAGTTCTCACCCGGCAGACTTGGCAGGGGGGAGAGAGAGAGAGAGTCAGATCATCTTTATTCTTCCCTCTGTCTCCCTCCATTTATCTGTCAACTGAGTCAGGGGACATCTGCTCACTTACAAATAACATTGCGTTCGTTTGGCCTGCTTCCTCCCTAATTCCTAATCCCTAAATGTGTGTGTGTGTGTGTGTGTGTGTGTCTGACTATTTCGTTAATTTGTTTATCTCTCTCTCCACATTCCTCCCCTCTCCTCCCTCGTCGCTCTCTCTCCCATTAACTCCCTCTCTCTCCTTCAGTCTGTCTCCTCTCTCTCCCACCCCCCCCCCCACCCCTGCTGTGTGTGGTACAGTAGGTGGATGATTAGGTAGGATGCTGGAGTGTGTGAGTGTGACAGCTTTCAGACACCCACCTCCGTGTTGAGTCACGGACGGCGGTGGCGAGCATGTGATCCTATCACCAGGGTGACTTGGGTAAATCTGCCTTGCTGTTTGTCACATTAACTACTAATATTTGCAGTGATGCTGTATATCCAAATAATACCTGAAATGTATAACTAAATATCTCTAGATATCTCTAAATATCATCTCTATTATACTTTAAAAAAAAACTAAATCTGTTTTAATTCTCTTTAATTGCAGCAATTGTAAGTATTTATATTGTTATTCTTAAATCAAATGTTGTTTTGTATGTAATAGATAGTCATATTGAAATGGGTTCACTAGTTATTGTACAAACCAGTATTTTCCCAATATTATTTTCCCAACTGTGGTAATAGAAAGCGCAAAGCCATATCATGCGGGAATGTCACCCCTGGGAAGAGCAGTAGAAAAAAAAGAGAGATTTCTCCTCTAAACCTAAAAAAGCGAAACACATTTAAGATCAAGTCAACTTTACTTAATTTAACGCCTGTTCTTTTACTTAATTAGACCAATAAAAATATGTTCAGCGTGGTGGGTGATGACCTTACCGTGCAGGGCCGCCGCGGTCGAACACACACAGGGGAAACACTTGTTATAGCACAAATTATTTACTGTGGCACTGATGGGCACAACCCTCGGCATGCCATTGTTGGGGTACTAAACGTTTGACATCATCCTACAAACAATGCCTATAGTCATTCTGCATGCCTGGCAAACTGGACTGTGGCATAAAGCGGGTAACTGGAGAGCCGCATATCTGGTTAGGTGGGGAGTCAGTTAACACAGTAGTTATTCTACTGGGGTTGGAAGTGGCCCAGTAAAGGTAGAATTGGCTCGCTATGTGGTACGAGAAAACAGAATGCCAGCTGTCACTTCAACCAGGAACCATGCCAGTGTGTGTGCGTGTGTGTGTGTGTGTGTGTGCTGTGTGTGTGTGTGTGCATGTACTGGTGCCAGTGAGAGACAGTGCCAGTGGTGAGGTGACGCTAGACAGATCTGGTTTCCCTGTGCAGCGGTGTGTGTGTGTGTGTGTGTGTGTGTGTGTGTGTGTGTGTGTGTGTGCTGTACTGGCTACTATTTCCTCCCCAGTCGAACTCCTATGCCCTCTCCAAAAGCACAGAGGTAGAAAGAGTATTGGGATTGTAGTACTGTGGTGTTGAAGTACTGCTACTTGAGTTGAGCACTACCCAGTTCAGAGTTAAAGTACTTATCCAGATCCTGCAATTTCAAGAGCAATAAACATTAAGATTTGATTCACATTGCAAGATGATCTCCCCACTGATTACCAATTTTTTCTAGCATATTCCCTGAAAATCACTGGTACATCTCAGGCCTCGATCTGTGCATGACCCCTTTCTAGTCATGTCAACAGAAGTATCCATTATGGTGTCCAGTAGTATTTATTGTGATTTTTACTAGAAATTAGAGATTGTTCAAAAGTACACGACAGGTCTCATGGTCAACTGATGTATAAAAGTAAATCTCACTCAAGTAAAAGTAGTATAAAAGTATAAAAAAAATACTCGAGGCTGACAGACCTTTAAAAGCAGCATCATTCATAAAAACTTTCTCAAGTACACAAACTGTTATTTGTTCATCTGTATAGTGTTGCAACTATTGCACAAAAAAAAGAATAGAAAGAATAGAAAGAATAGAAGTGTGTCCATACATACATGGTGAGACAAGGACAGCTTCATTGTCAGTGGCATTGTGGTTCATGGTGAGATCATTATGGTGAATAGGATTCAGCTGTGCTAGGAAATATTTGATGGTTGCTTTTACAAAACCTATTGGGGATCATTTTTTTTTAGCCTTGGTTTAATTTGTGAAACTACGGCAGGAAGCTGAAGAACCATAGCACTTAACTTTTCAGCAGAAAATGGATCAATTTACTTCTATTCATGTAACATCTTTCTTTGAATAGCTGAATGTTCAGTTTGACCTTGCCTGGCTAGTAGCATATTCAGTCACTTCTGCGTGTTAGTAAATACACACAGAGAAATAATGCCCCGTCTTTCTGAAGCAGTCGCATCGCTTCTTAACACATCAGCGCCGATAAACTCATTTGTGTTGACTCTCTGCCGTCTATTCAACAAGACGGAGGTCACGGCGCACGTTTCGGTTACTCCGGTCCCCTTCCCTCCTCTTGTTATCTTTCCTCTCTGCCTTCACCTTGTCAATAAAATGCCAAAACAATGAATGAAGGCAGGCTGCCCACACTCACAAAATAAGAGCGCAAGGGAGAGATACGGACGTGACAGTCATTTAGTGCCTCCTCCACTCCGTGACAACAGACTCCTATGGGATCTGAAAGACACACACACACACACACACACACACACACACACACACACACACACACACGCGCACAGTGGGCACAGCAGGGATGCCGTCCACCCAGGCATAACACATCACTCAGAGCTCCCACTGCCCAGAGAAACCCTCCGCAGCACTCGTGGTTCCTCTCTACTGTCCTCCGCTCACACATGACTCTCACCTTCCTCGCTAACTTGGACAACAAGCAAGACTGATGTGACGGCAAACTTTTTTGGGATCCGTTTTACAGCAGTTAACTTCTGTATTGTTGGTGACGGGAGTGCGGGAGGAGACCAGGCAAGCCTCCAAATACAGGAAGTACAATGGTCAGATGGTGCACCGAATCATCACGGTCGCGTTGCTGAAATGTGTTTTTCGGTGGAATGCGCGAGTCAAACACCTCCAACACCGAGTCACAGGACGGTTTATTCAACTGTCTATACACTCAGAAGAGATCTACTGTACACACAATGCATCCCCGGAGCAGGCTCAGCGTTGAGTTGAGGACTCACCCAAGGTAAAACGTTGACCTCCACAGTACACAATAGAAATGAATCGATGCTACCGTACAGCAGCAGCACCCACACTGTGAATGGCACTTCCACACGGCACCTAGAGCAACTCAAAACAATCACACACACACACGACAAAGCAAAGCAATAACGACGAGGATAATGATGATGATGATGATGATGAGGATCACGACCATGATGATTATGACACATCGCTGTGCCACCCACTGCGGGTGCCTGTGCGAGGGCAGAGCACATCAAACTGAGCAAGTGTAACACATGCTCTGTGTCAGTCCTCCCCTGCACTGGCATGTAATGCATGACACATAGCTGAACCACCCACAGGCCTGCTGTCTCCCTGCCCAGCTGATGGACTGGGTAGGGTGGGGGGGGGTGGGGGGTGGGAGATGCTGAGGGTGCCGCGGCCGGGGAGACGGGTTCTGCTCGACGTGACCGCGGGAGGACGCGTACACCCCCCTTCGTTATTTACGAGGTGTCGGTGTGTGTCAGCGAGAGGGCGTGACGAGTGTGTATTTTGGATCGTTTCAAAAATATCCGCAAATATCATGAGAATATGCGCATGAACGTACCGGCCAAACGTCATGTGCACCCCCCTCCTCCCCCCTCTCCTCCCCCTCTCCCCCCCCCCCTGTTAAACACGTGAATTCATGTTTGAAACGAGCCTCCGGGTGTTATGTGGCTGGAGGGGCATATGTCCTGGGTTTAGGGCTATTCTCAGTATGTGATGAGCGTGTGGTATTGGGGTAGGGGGGGGAGGAGGGGAGGAGGGGGGAGGAGGGTGTGGTGGTGGCCAGGCATCTGGGGGCGGGGGGGGGGGGGGGGGTGGCGTTGAAGAGCGGGTGAGTGACCCCGCCTCAGCCCGGCGTGAGGACGACTAATTGGGGATGAGAGAGGGAGGAGATGCTGGGGCTCCTACTGGATCTGACCCAGACCTCTACCGCAACATGCATGCATGCAAGAGAGCGCGCACACACACACACACACACACACACACACACACACACAAAAGAGAGGGAGTGATCCAGCAACCTAATCTAATTCTGGACTTGCTGTGACACATATGGGGGTGAGAGGGGAGGAGAAACACGAGTATTTGGATTGTAAGGGGGGAAGAATATGAGCCGGAGAAGATGAGCAGGAGGGGAATGTGATTGCACCGGGTGGAAAAGGGGCGCTGGAAAGAGAGAGAGAGAGAGAGGGGGAGACTGAAAGGGGATGGAGAGGCCGGGGCGGGGGAGAGGAAGGGGAGCCCGTCGGTCAGCGAGGGGTGAGACAGGGAGACACTGTGCCAATAGGAAGAGTTTGTTCCTCAGTAAGATACAGGAGACAGTGTCAACACACACGCTGAGCTCAATATAGCTGCTGTCACACGGCCAGGCATACCTCTCACTCCTCTCCCCGCCTGACTCCCCCCCCTGCACCCTCCTCAACACCCTCCCCGCCTCACGTTCTGCCTCCCCTCCCTCCCCCTCCCCATCTGAACAGGTTACATTCTCCCTCACCACCCCAACCCCGCCTCCCCCGTCTATCAATGTCACGTCTCCCTGTATAGCGAAATGAACCGGGCTCCCCTTCCTTTGCTCTCTCTCTCTCTCCACCACCTTCCTCCCTTTCCTCCCCCCCCCCTCCGCTCTCTGTATATATTACAGGCTTGACACCCGGCCAGACATTGGTTTAATATAACACATTCTCCGTTTGCCTTTCACCCGCTCTCACATTACCCTGTCTTTCCAGCTCCCCACCACCCCACTTTCATACGGGCACTAGCCGCGTTGCTTTTTTTTTTCCATACTTTACCCACCGCAAAAGGAGCTTTTGTTCTTGAATAGCTCCCTCATTGCCATGGTAATCCAACAGAAAAGAGAGTGTGGTTTTTCTGTCTAGGGCCTCGCTGATGAAAATAGTAACTCATGCTGGGTTTCTTTAAGTGGCCCTCTTTTTTTTTTTTTTTTTTTTTTTGTTGAAAAATCATCGGCGCAAATTTGAAGCTGTCACAACATTAACGGGGAGTTTACGTGTGTTTGCAGACGTGTGTGTGGAGTGTGTGTGTGTGTAACATGCGGATGTCAAATGTCAAAGTAACTGCCGAGAACCCCCCCCCCCCCCAATATCCCACGTTTGGTCTCGTTCTTCTTCTACCCGAGTGGACCTCTTGCTGCCATCTCTGCCCTCCCACTGATCCCCCTCTTCCTCTGTCTCACACTTGTCCTCCACCGCCCCCTTCCCTCCTTCGTCGCACCACTCACTGTGGTAATCCCATTACTCATGTGCGAATACCAGCTGGGGAGGAGAGGAGGACGTGGGGGGGGGGGGGGAGGACATGGACAGAGGGTAGCTGGTCTGAACTAGATAATAATAATAATAATAATAATAATAATAATAATAATAATAATAACAGGATGAGACGGTGGGGACTTTTATTTTTTAACGTCTGGATAGAAAACTACAAAATGATGACTGACACAAACACACGGACAGACACACAGCAAATTATTTCAAGGTGATTTGTTGAAGTGTTGAAAATCTGACCCCCTACAAAGGGTCTGTAGGGGAGGAGAGAGAGAGGGAGAGAGAGAGAGAGAGAGAGAGAGAGAGAGAGAGAGAGAGATGTCTGACTGTGTCCCCTGACGGTTGGAGTGGCAAGCTTGAAAATAAACAAGTTCTTTGATGACAAAGAAGCCATTGACTCTCTTATTCCCTCTCTCTCTCTCTCTCTCTCTCTCTCTCTCTCTCCCACTCCTCACTCCTTGTTCTCTGCAGCTTTGTGCTCTCTCTTCCCCTCTCTCTCTCTCTCTCTCTCTCTCTCCTTCTCTAAGCTACAAGTTCTGCTCCCTTCTTTTCAGGAGGGGGACATTAACCGCCACGCCACCCCAGTTGCACTTGTTGTCCTGTCAGCCGCCAGCTTTTTCTTTCATCCGGTCTGCTCTCTCTCTCTCTCTCTCTCTCTCTCTCTCTCTCTCTCTCTCTCTCTCTCTCTCTCCCTCTACGCCTTTCAGTCTACACTCTTCTCCTTTCACCGTCAAGTTAAACCTTTTTTTCTCCTGATTCAAGGTCTTGAAGTGAAGACTTGAAGTGTTTTACTTTGCAGTTATTACACATAATACCCTCTGCACTTGATTATGTATAAGGACAAAAATCAAGTTTAAGGTAATCATGGCTCTTAGAGAGAAAAACTGGTTGAAGGAGCGATGACGGAAAGAGAAAGAAAGAGGGTTAAAAGTGTGTGTGTGTGTGTGTGTGTGTGTGTGTGCACGTGCACGTGTGTGTCGGCGCGTGTACGTGTGTTTGTTCATGTCACCGGTGGTATGAATCACCATGTATGTACATATTACACCTCTGCTGGTTGTTTAACGCCCCGTCCAGGAATTCTCCATAATCCCGCCTGGCTTCCACCGGTTGCTGAAATCGGTTTATGCGTGTACATGCATTGTGTGTGTGTGTGTGTGTGTGTGTATGTACGTGTGTGTGTGTGTGTGTGTACGTGCGTGTGTGTGTATGTGTCTGCGCTGCCTGTGGTGGCACTGGTTAGTGGCCTACCACACCCATTGTCCACGGTAATTACACTGACTCGAGCCATCTGTGTTGTAGAGGCACAGACCAGAAGAAACCGGTGTGTGTGTGTGTGTGTGTGTGTGTGTGTGTGTTAGTGCTGACTGGATAGCACTGCCTTGCATTGACGCCCATTGAAGAAAGTGTGTCGGGTGTGTGAGCCGGCAAATCAAGTAAGTAGACCAAACCAGACCGGTCCCGTTTGGTTGATTATCTAAGGAGGGTGTCGCTAACGTGTCGTTCTCAAGTCGGCCTGCAGGACTTGGGTTGACTTGAGTTCAGGACATGTAAGGTGAAGTGGCACGACGGTTAAGGGAGAGGGGGGGGGGGGAGCTGTGTGGGAAAAGGGTTGCATCTATGGGGGAGATAACTGGGGATGATGGTTGTATACACCCACACCCACACCCACACACAAACACACACACACAAAAAAAAAATCTGACAAAATCTCTCTCTCTCTTTCTTTCTCTCCGTCTTTCTCTCCAGAGCGTCTGTCTGTCACTCTGATTAGGAACGGAGAGAGTCACATAAAGCGTGGCGGGGATGAAAAGGGCGGGTCGGGAGAGAGAGGGAGAGAGAGAGAGAGAGAGAGAGAGAGAGAGAGAGAGAGAGTAGGGGAAGATGGGCAACCGTAAGAATAAGGGCTCATCATCCCGCCAAACACATCAGCAAGTTCATTTGAGTTCCAGTCGGGTCAATTTAGTGGTGACAGTTACAAAATTATAGGAATCATTCAGTTGAGAAAATTGGTCTTCTTCGATGAAAAAATCCCCATCAATATTCTGTCCTAAATAAAGTCATCATAATCAAACCTAACCTGGGAAGATGTCAGAGGGAAATGTAACAGATAGGATTGTTCTTCCATTAACAACCATCATCATACAAAATAATCAATGGCCAAATGAAACTAAATATACTCGCAAACTCCACTAACCTTGAGATTGTTAAGAGCACAGCTGAAGTATTTACCTGAGAGGAGAGAGTGAGGGAGGGAGCGTGAGGGAGGGAAAAGAGATGTAGGCATGGAGAGAGGTGGCAGAGGAAGGAACGGGAGGGAACATGTAAGAGGCGAGTGAGAGAGGGAGGATGATGGAGGGGTGGGAAAAGATGACGGCGCTGCAAACCAGCAAAAAAAACTGATAGAGTGGGAGCAGAGGCGAGAGGGAGAGGGGGGACACAGGACGGGGGAGAGAGAGAGAGGGAGAGAATGAGAGAGGTGGATAAAACAGTCACTGTGAGGGAGGAGGAGGAGGAGGGGAGGGGGGAGTGTTGAGTGAAGCACTGTATTTATCGGTGTTCAGAATGTACTGTGCTGTAGATCTGTCTGTAAATGTCATCTCCTCTGCTTGGGTTACAATGGTGCACGCACACACACACACACGCGCGCACACACACGTGCACAGGAAAATGAAAGGCGAGGAGCTATTTATCCACCCTATACTGATCGTTGAATCTTATTTGTCGGTTTTTCCTCCTCTTGTTCCCTCTTTGATTTCTTCCCTCCTGACTCTCTCGTGCCTCCAGCTCTGTGAAGAGCCGAGGGGATGCTGGAGAGCTCTTCAACTCAACACAGAGATCAGAACATGATAATAGATACACAGTGGATGAATGCCAAACCACAGACAGGCAGAAAGACGGGAAGACAGGAAGACAGGAAGACAGACAGACAGACAGACAGACAGACAGACAGAAAGACGTCCACTTTGTCCAAGTAGATTGTCCTATTGTCAGGTTAACTTCTCCGCGTGAGAAGAAGTCATGCCGGTGTTTCCAGAGTTCTTCCTGCTCGGGAGAAGACAGGACGGGATGGTGTTCTGCGTTTCCTGGACGTGGAGATTCAGCACCCGGGGCAGAGGCTCCCAGTCTCTCGGTCCACTCCTTATCAGACAGAGCAGAGTGGGTTTCCTGAGCGTGTCAAAGAATGGCCAGCGGAGGGGAGGAGAAATCCTGTTTGTAAATCACATAGCGGGAACATTGTTGTTGTGAGGGGGACTTTGTTTACTTTGTTTTACCACCACTGCCTTATCCTGTTGACGAGGCAGGGCATGGGTGTGTGTCGCTGATGCAACGACATGCTCAACAGCACACAGATGCACACGTGCATGCGCACACAAAGGCACAGAGACGCACACACACACACACACATACACACACGTGCATGCACACACAAAGGCACAGAGACGCACACACACACACACACATACACACACACAAGCCCTCCATCCAATGCCCCAGGTGTCAGCGTAAAAAGGGGGCAAAAGAGGAGATACACTTCACCTCCCATGTGTAACGCCACACTCTCACATGCACTTATCAACATCATGACAGCTCCATGTCGGTGGCACGTGAGGAAGCAGAGTGTCACGGTGATCAGAGACATGACCGTAGTCCTGGCCAGTCAACCCAGCCAAGCTGGACATCTGATGAAGTGAAAGATTTGACATTTCTGACATGACCCTGAGGGGCCAGCTGATATGAGGGCTGTGGGTCAGTGTGTGTGTGTGTGTGTGTGTGTGTGTAGATTAGGCCAGATACAGTTGGTTGGCTGCACCTCAGTCAGTAGAAACTAAAGAGGAAAAGAAGTTCACGCTCCATGTGAGGTTGGCAGCAGAACAGGATGCAGGTTCATATTCAAATTAACTGCAAGATATTTTTCTTTCTATTTTTTCAGTAAAGTCGTTTTTGAGTGTTCAGTTAATATCCAAGAGTAGAAAAGACAGAAAGATGTTCAATGTTCAGTGCAATGTCTGCTAAAATCGAAAGCAGTATTGTATTGATAATCTGCAGTGCATTGCACCTGTATTGTAAACCAACTGATTGCTAAGCTACACTACGGCATTGCCTCGTGACAACTGAGTTTGAGATTCTTGTTCCAGTGCTAATCAATAGCCGATGCTGTCACATGTAACAGCGCTTTCAATTCAACCGATCTAATTATCATGATATGAAAAGGGGTAATTACAAAAGTACCCGTGATTGACGTAAAAGAACATGATGATGCGAGACACTCTCGCGCCTCTCTCGAATCGTAGGACGCGGATGTGATGTCACCACGACAGTGGCTGTGGCGGTCTCCAAGGCAACGCCGCGTGCTGCAGTGACGCCAGCCCCGGCTCGTGGTGAGTGGGCGTGACCCACCCCTTTAGCCCCCCCTTCTCCCGTCCGTGTGGGCGGCCCCGTGCAGAAGAGAGCGAGCGAAACACGACACCCCGAGGTCAGAGAGAGGCACGGGGGGAGGAGAGAGAGTAACACTGAGTGGTGTGTGAGTGAGTGGAGGATTAAAAAAAAGTCTGTAAAGAAAGAGAGGTTCCTCTCTAATTGGTGATTCTATTAAAGAAGTAAGCTTTTCGACAACGAGATGTCAAACAGCGACGAAGATGCGATCGAGACGGAGTAAACAGCGACCGGACAGTTAACGAAAGTAGTTGTAAACACGCTAAGAGAGAAAGGGTTTTCGGCTAGACTCGGGACGGTTGACCGTTTTCCGCTGCAACTTGAGCTGATTCAACGCTGGTACGGGACGAGGCACGAGCAGCGAGGTCTCGACCGTTCAACTCCGTGGAAGCAGCCCGTCGGTTGGCAGAGAGCCGGGAAACGGAGCGAGAACGCGGCGGCTCGAGAAGAGAGCCATTGAAGCAGAACAAACTTTGTCCCGTGTCTTTCCAGATCGGGAACCAGAGGAAGAGACCGAGAGACTGACTTTTCTTTCCACAAGCAACTTGTGGAATTCATCCAGTTTAGCAAACTTTAGCTGCTTAGCTAGTCTAGTTTTATCAAAACAATGAAAACACCTGGAGACTCTGGTAAGTTTGCGTAAATGCTGCTATGAATTTATACACTATTGTCTTTTATGTTTAACGTTACTGGCCGTGGTTGTTGTTGTTAGTAAAACGAACGCGAATAACTTTGCGAATTAACCAGACAGATAGTTATTCAACTTTAGCTGCATATCGAGCAACAGCAAAGCACGGTGGGAACTAGTAAAGTTGTTTTCAGCACGAGTGCCGTGGTCCGTGGCTAGATTAGATATGAAAATCTGGTGCAGGTTAGTACTGTACTCAAGATCAAGAGGAAGTGGTTAGCTACTGTACAGTTGTTACAGCGTATCTAGCAACATCCTCTGTCACCCTGACAGCCTAATTTTACCGTCAGTGCCTTTCAGGATTCACAGTGAAAATCCTAGAAGCACTTAGGCGCGCGCGTGTGTGTGTGTGTGTGTGTGTGTGTGTATGTGAAAGCGAGAGAGACAGACGTGTTGATACTTGAAGAGTTCTCTCCTCCTGGTGGTGTTGTTGAGGTGATTGGGTCTTGCCAGGTACAGAGGGAGGTAGCTGATATTAAGCTAGTGGCATAGATTTGTCAGGTTGGCCTGTCAGCATGCTGAACTGAGACCGGGTCGGGGGGGTGGGGGGGGGTTTCCAGCAGTCAGTCAGCTGAGTTCCCTACGTGTGTATGCAATTCCTGAAATGCTTGCATAAGTTCGTTCTTGCCCCCCTCTCTCTTGAAGCCAGTGTATTTCTCTTCGGAAACAAGGAAGTGCAAGTACCTCAATTTATGCCAGCTATGTAATTTATTATTTCAGCGGCACAATAACAAACTGTGTGCTTGACACGATTCAGGCTTTAAGTGACGCAAGTAGCTCTAATATTTCGCTGTGCACGGAATAAGAAGTTGTTTTTTCCCCCCCAATGGGAACAATATGATGCCTTTCTTAGTAGTGGCTGGTATGGATTTGGCATGGGGCCATGTGTCTGTGACTGACTAGGCTGTGTGGGACCCTTTCCACTCTGGGCCGCACCCCTCCCCCACCCTATCCCCTCCTGACTCCCTACACCCAGCCTTATTCCACCCCTCAACCACATTCCTGCACACCCCCTCCCTGGAGCAGCCCCGAGGAGCGGGCTATGACATCACACCATGTCCCACCACAAGTAGACCTTTTTTTTTTTTTTTTTTTTTTTACAAGAAATTGTGTGTGTGTTTATGTAGTAGCGGATAATGTGAGCTGTTCTGGAAATGTGCTAAAAATATTGACTGGGCTTAGGCTATAGGTTACTTGTGTGTAATTAGTGTCTGCTGGCATCTGACCACTCTTGTTCACCATTCAACTGTGTTGGTAAACACAGCTACTCGGCCACTGAGGCATAAAAATCAGATCTTATAATGGGGTCTAAATAGTTGAATTATTGACCTGGTTAATCCCTGGCACTGTTTTGATCTCTATTGCTGTTGTCACTGTGTCTGCGCGAGTTTTAACCCTTGCCCTATGTAGATCGGCTCATTTAGAGAGGGCACATTTGCAGAATGACATAGGATATATATTGTGACAGTGTATCTGTAGGATTAAAAAATGTAATCATACTTCCCTGGTGGATTTAGTGAGGTGGGATTATGTCCTGTACCGTAAACCGCTCCATCCCTGGGGCCTGTGTCCATTCTTTCCATCATTGGACACTTCCCCTGCACTCTCCACGGTCACTTCATTAGCCTGAATGGATGATAGGATTTCTGCTGAGAGAGAGATTTTATATGATGAAGTAGGAAATGGTTGAGCTATAGCGGTCTCTGATGTTGCAGACAGAGGCAGGTTGGTGTTGTGTTTGAGTCCGCTGAAAGTATCCTACTTATTCCCATAAATATCCAATCAGTGCTGTTTACCTGGTCTTTGTTGGTAACCGATTTGGTCTCAGGAGTTAGTTAGTGGCTAACTGTATTCTACAGGTTGCATTAGTCAGCTGATAGGCCATTAGTAGGCAGTATCTCTTCAGCCGTTCCACAGGCCTGTGCCGAGCTTTGTGTGTGGCTCAAAGGTTGTGCTAATGATTGATTAGTCACCGGTGATAAGGACACACACAAAAGAATAATTGGCGTACTGTATGTCTCTCTCTCATTAACACCCCCACAACCGCCCCCCTGCCTCAACTTTTGTCTCTTATGCTCATTTTCCACTCCTCCATCCCTGTCCAAGAGCTGCCATCTTTCTTCTGCCACCTCTCTGTCTTGTTTCTCTCTGACGGGGATAAGGACTGGTTTGTGTCTTTGTGTGATGGAGGTGGCTGGTGGGACCCCTGGCTCTGGAGTGGCCATTGTGTGTGTGTGTGTGTGTGTGTGTGCGTGTGTGTGTGTGCGTGTGTGCGTGTGTGTGTGTGTGGAGTAGGGGACAATGGGGGGGAGTGGGGCAGGCCCAGGGGCTGATTGTGTGAGGACTTGTGGGGCCAGGGACCTCTCATTGTACTCATAATGGTGCAGTGCAGCTCATAGTTTGGTGGCGCTTTTGACAAGTGAAGAGACCTCACTCCTGCATGCGTGTGAGAGAGACATTTTGTGTGCGTGCATGTGAGAGAGAGAGAGAGAGAGAGAGAGAGAGAGAGAGAGAGAGAGAAAGGGGGTGGGGGAATCATGGGCATCCCAGCCTATTTTTCATCAGTCATTCTAATGAGTAGCTTGTTGATGACTGCTTTTCTTTCTTTGTGCGGTAATGCAACACAGCTCCCTGCTTCCCCACGGCCCCCGGAGCAGGCAGGAGTGATTGACGTGTTATAGAGCCGTTTTACAAGTTAGCCAAGATACACACATCATGCACACACACACACACACACACACACACACACATACCCACAGTCCTGCTTTATGATGTGGCAGGGCAGGAGACAGAAGGGTGGCTGATGAGTTGGGGGCTGAGAGGGAAAGTTTCACCATTGCCCCGTGTGCCCGCGTGAGCAGGCGCGTATGCCTTTTCAACACACACACACACTAACACACACCACCGTGATGATAAGCGCAGCGATTAGCCTTATCTTTGAAAACTCCCTCGCAGTGCTGACCACAGCAAAACCACTACCTCCCATTATGCCTATACAGTTTTACAACCTGGTTTATGGGACAGTGGCCTGCTGTGATCGGGCTTAACCAACGCAGTTTTAACCTGAAACAACCGAGCCGCATACAGAAATGAGTTATCTATAGTTATCAATAAAGTGAGTTATCAACAAGTATTTCTCTTTTTAAAAAACATCTATTAGTTGTCTGGGGTAAATGTATTTATTGTCATTTATTTACAAAAATGTCTGACATACTGAATTTCAGGAAGCAGATATTTTTCACAATAGCATTTTGGTATTATATCCTTCTATAAGTCTAAATCCACTATTCTAAAACGCAGACTAGTTAAAACATTTCTATTGGAAAGAAAAATAATTCCCCAATGCAGCAGCTGCATGGTCCACTTGGCCTATCAAAACAATTCTCCATAAAAGTTTTGATATGGTCATCTCTAGTGCTAATTTGACAAATGACTTCTGGTAGAGGGGCCTTCAGTTGTGGAAATGTCTGTATTTAGTCAGGAATGTGACCAAAGGGAACAATGCGCTCAGCCACTCGACACTAATGGACCTCCCCACCATTAGCCCTGTGCCGCCCTTGACCAGAGAGACCAGAGAGACCAGAGCCAACAAGGCAGCGTTACCCTTGACCGCTCGGGTGCTTCTGACTGCTGTCCAGCACCACCATCAGCCCATTCCCCCCCCCCCCCCCCCCCCACCCCCAGAGACCCACACATTAAGCCCCGATCTGGCCATCGCGTCCTATATGGATTATCTGCCTCTCAAACTGCTTGTTTGATCAGCTGATCAGCTGCGTGGTCGGGAGGTTGAAAACTAAAGAGGTCCATTTAAAATTCACTTTTTACGCTGATAACACAGCAGCAGAACTAAATGTGTCCTCGGGCCGTGTGTCTGTGTGTGTGTGTGTGTGTGTGTGTGTGTGTGTCTGTGAGTTGGGCCGAGTTTTCCTACGGTCCCATTGGTTGTAGCCGCAGCATGACCCATTGACGATATTGGTTATTGGTCAGGGATGTTAATGGGGGTAGGCATGTGTCGGGATGGGACGCATGAATGGCTTTTTTGACAGATAATTGTAACGCTTTTGCAGAACGTGTGCGAGTACACACACACACACACACACACACACACACACACACACACTCACACACACACACACACACACACACACTGCTGCTTTTTATTGGAATTCCTGGACCTCCCACATTCCTGCTTAGAACGCTAATAGTTGCCGGCTGTGCTGCATTACATGCTAGGGGAAAACACAACAGTTACTATCTCAGCAAGCCTTCTGTGAACACACACTCACAGCAGCATGCACACGCTCACACAAAGATACACTCTTAAAATGTCCTAAAGACAATTGTGATAAACACGATTCAAAAATGTTCAAAACAAACGCAATTATCACCTTTTCACAAAAGTTTGTTTGAAAAAAGAAAAAATATACCAGGTGAAATTCCTTGTGTTTCCCACAGGGAAAGGGTCTCTCTTTTCAAACGGGTATCAAGATTCATTTTGAAAATGCAGTAGGGTGTGGTGATGTGTATGGATTGATCTGCTGTGTGTGTGTGTGTGGGTGTGTGTGTGTGTGTGTGTGTGTGTGTGTAGGGGGGGGGTGGGTGGGATACACATGCATGTGTGTTGTAATATAATATGGGGAGTTTACAGAGCTGCATTGTTACGGAGGTGACTCAGTATGAGGCGTACAAAGGCATATTTTTGTAAAGGAATATCAAGCGAGGTGTGTTTGAGCGTGTGAGTCTTTGGGGAGGGCAGCTGTACTATGCGTCAGAGGGAGAGTGTGTAAAGGTATTATTTGTGAACAAAGTGTGTGAATGTGTGCGTCGGCGCTTGTGGGTGTATGTATCACAGTTTCTTGGTGTACAACGTGACGGCGGCGCCACTGAAACTGATCTGAGTCTGATGCCAAACACACACACACACACACACACACACACCTGTGGGGATCAGGTAGCCGATCTCTCTAGCCCTCTGATCCTTCCAGATGAGACTTTTTTATTTTGGATCCTCCCTTTAGGTCAGAGTGAAGCCTAGAGTGTCGGCTCTCCACCGGTCACTTTTATCAGGGTGTACGATGTCAGGACCACGACAGCACGTAGTCAGCCAGTCCGTTATGAGGCAGGCCTCCTTTACCCCCCTTTTCCTACGGGGTGGATCGTACCACCGCTAGCCACACCACAACCACCTGGCCTGGCCCCCTGGCATGCACACACACCCAGAGACAGACAGACGCACACACACACACACACACACAGCAGTGTTCCCCTAATCCTGTACTGATGGCGCTGCACCCAACAGCGACTGTGTTTGCCAATGGCAGGGTCGGACCCAAGTGGTGGTGTAATTTAGACTCCTAATCTTCCCGGATTAACCCCAGTACCGCTGGTCATGCCGAGGGAATCTTTACAGTAAGGGATCAGCGCACCGCGGGGCTGTTAATGTACATTCCAGTCAGGATCAGAACAGGATTGGACCTGCTCCGCTCCGTTCTTATGTTTTAGCACAGCTTCAGGTGAACTGGAATCAACAGGCTGCTACCGAGACACAGGACCCTTTTCAGTCCACAACTTTTTTTTTTTTTTTGAACTCTCACTGTTCCAACGGTATATGAAACCTCCGTGCACGGGCGTGCTGTCCAAATCCCGTGTTTAGAGTGGGAGAGTGTGTTGAGGCCGTGAATAGCACGTGCGCACTAGGGCTTCACGGTTAATTGTGCACGATCGATTCTTGTTTCCCCAATTAATAATTATAGAATATTGGCATAACCGCAGTATTCAAATATGTAATTTCACTTAGGATGTCTGCTGTAGCTTTGGTGTGTGTGTGGGTGTGTGTGTGTGTGTGTTAGGGCTGCACAGTCATGGCTAAAATGATCCCAATTATTTAGCAAAATATTTCAAAGTGTCATTGATTTGATGAAAGTTTTCTATCGGCTACTTCTAGCATCTTATATCAACATCTTGACTATTTTCAACTACAACAGCATTAAAATAAATGAAATGTGTGTGTGTGTGTGTGTGTGTGTGTGAGTGCGACCGGCCCGTCCTGCCACCCTGGGCCCGGTGACTCTGGGAGTGGAGCTCCTAACCTCTGCGTAACCCCGGTACTCTAGTGCAGCCAGTAGACACTCCCTGCAGAAAGGCAGCAGTGTTTGAATAGTTCCTCTGGCTATTTTTATCTGGGAATCTGCCTCTGTGCTGGACCCACGGAGCGGGGGAGGAGGGCAAATATCTAATCTAATTTCAGAGGATGGGAAGTCACCAAAAGGACTACTGTGCCACTTGCATAGTGTCGATACTTTGCGTGTGTGCGTGTGCGTGTGTGTGTGTGTGTGTGTGTGTGTGGTTGGATGTCGAGTATTGAAATGCCGTCTGGCGCCAACTTAAACTTTCTCTCTCTTCTCACCCTCCTCCCCTTCTCTGTGCCTGTTTCCCCCCCCCCCTCTCCCCTCCCCCATTCCTCCTGCTCTCCTCTCTTCTCCCCTCTCTTTCCTTTTTCCCCCCAAGTAAGGAATGCAAGATCACATTTTCAGGTTTTCTTATCAACTCGTCCCTTCCTCTGTCTCTCTCGCAGTCTTTACCTTGCTCCTTTTCCCCTCTTCCCATGTACAGACCTGTTCTCTATGTACGTCAGTGCTCGTTATGAACTTTGAGCCAACTCATCAGTCTGTGTATGTGAGGAGAGAGTTATGTGTATAGGAAGGTAGGGCCACACAGGCACGAACGCCATGTCAGAGGTGAGAAATGTGTTTGTGTGGGAATAAAACGTGGGAACAAAATGTCCCACGTCTCGTTACTGAGAATGATTTTTTTTTTTAGCACTTTAAACGTAAGACTACATTTTGGATTTTAATTGAACAACACATTGAAAGGTAGGCATGTAGTGCACAAACTCAGTTGGACTGTGTTTAGGCACACTAGACGTCACTTAATCACCAGCCAAGGCCCTCTGTCTGATAGGGAGAGCTGTGTGTGTGTGAGTGAGATAAGTGCAAAGAGGACATCCTCTGCCTTTTATCAGCTGTGGCTGGTTGATCTAATTTAGTCCTTCTGGACAGCCCCATGCGTAAGCACTGCCTTTTGTTACTGAGATTTAGAAACACACACTGTCTCAGACCTAGTCGGACACAATGAGGTAGCTATCTTGCCTGTGGTAAAACGAGGTAGTTAGCCTGCCCGGTGTAAAACGAGGTAGACTAGTTCCTAGATGAGGCCTCTATGCCCTAGGTGACAAAATGCTACTCTTGCTGATCTTCTGACTTTTCAGGCAAATGGTACCTCTCTTGTGTGCGTGTGTGAGTGTGTGAGTGTGAGTGAATCTCTTACTGATTTGTGTGTGTTTGTGCACACACACACACATCCACATGTCCCCATAGAGAAGTGAAACCTTTTTAAGCATCGATTGACTCTTCCATCCCACCATCCTCTCCTCCCTCTCACTATC
The DNA here is from genome assembly GCA_034670385.1 of Hoplostethus mediterraneus. Classification (NCBI taxonomy): domain Eukaryota; kingdom Metazoa; phylum Chordata; class Actinopteri; order Trachichthyiformes; family Trachichthyidae; genus Hoplostethus; species Hoplostethus mediterraneus. Next base: position 2,344,370 of record JAXDDW010000057.1, read on the forward strand.
ATTTCTGTGTCACCAATCCATGGGCCAATACCCCAGTGGCGGCTCCTCTTCCATTAGCCTCCTCCTCTGTTTGCTTCGCTCTCTCCATCTCGCTCTTCCCCTCTCCTCCTCTCTCTCCTGCTCCGGGTCACTTTGCCTCCTCTCTCTCTCTTTTTCTCTTTCTCTCTGTTCGTCTGCCACACGTTCAACCAACGGGAAACTAACTTGTTTGCCCTTCAACAACCATGGCTGGTAAAATCCCAAACTCACTCGCCAGTCTCACAGTTACCTGCCAGAATGACTGGAAGAGTATAGAAACCTACACACACACACACACACTAACACACACGCACACACACTGCAGCCTGCATCAAGCCCTGGACTCCATCCAGGATGTGTGGTTGTGGACAGTAACGCACGATGGATTGCTGTCACAGCAGGACAAACATCAGACTATTTTTACCCCCTGGACATCATCTTCTTTAAATGTTAATACTTCCTTCCTCCAAGATACTGGCATTCTCTCTCCAGGTGTGTGTGTGTGTGTGTATGTGTGTGCGCGTGTGTGTTTGTGTCTGTGTTGGCCTGAGAGAAACTGAATAATGCATTGGATCATTGGAAAGGTATTTATAGGAAAGCAGAGTGGTTAAACTTTAATGACAAAGCTGTAGCATATAGCATATCATCCTCTACACACACTGCGCACACACACACACACACTCAGAGCTGGAAACGGGCCCATGTCATCACTTTTTTTTCTCAAGGAGCTTCCACATCCATAAGCTAACCTGCTAGCCCATCCCATGTGCTGCACCCACTCTCCTTCTATGGGTTCATTGCCAACCCTTTTTAGCGCCTTGACCTCTACATGGCTTCTGGTATTTTGCCATCCGACCCACTAAAGAACGGGTGTTTTGACTCAGTCCTGTCATAAGCCACAAGCCAAATGGGATCAAGCACAATCCGCTACACTGCAAGGTCTTAACCCACCATTAGGGATATGCCATTTAGTTTGGTTTTAATATCTCTGTCTGTGGTTGTTTATTTGAAACTAGTCCAGCCAGTCTTTTTCTTTATGTGTATTTTAATTTCCAAAAATACAACATTTTTGGTAGTAGTAGTGGAGTTTATTCAGTATCTCAAAGATATGAAAAAGTACCACCATTTCTTTTCATCTTCTGCTGTTGATCATTTCATAATGAGGTCATAATGAGGTATCTTCTTCATTTGTTTATTCCTGTCATTTGCTGCTCTCTTATTTATATGTTTAATAATATATGACGTAGCATTGTTCCTCATGACAAGTAGCATTAAGAAACGACTCTTTCTAACCCTTGCGTATAAACCAGTGACTGTTGCCAAACGATCTGCTTCGTGCCTCCTTTCAGTCCAGTTCAGGAGTCCTTGGACTTGATTTGCTGAGAAACTGGAGAAATCCTTTCTAGCATGCTGCCGTTGAAATGTTATCTTCCTTCTCTACTTCACAGCTAAGCAATATCCCTCTTGTTCCTCTCATCACCTTCTGTCGGTTTCCATACGTTACACTTCTGATAAACAATTTTCCCCCCATTCTTATCTCTCTGCCCTCTCCGTCCATCCTAAATGTTTACGTTCTTCCTCTCCTCTGGTTGGTTGAAGATGACATCAGGATTAAGCAGCTTGCCCGGCAAGTAAAGTTTGTGTGTGTGTGTGTGTGTGCACGCCAATGCGTCTGCACAGTAGCCCTGCCATTGGTCACAATAGTTTTATCCATGTCCATTTTTAGCATCAGACGTGGCTCAGTGAAATTATGTAACAACCAGGCAGTTGCATGCGGGTGGGCGCACACACACATATATGTACACGAACACACAGTGATTGTTGTTTTAGGGGATTAAAGCTTTTGATGAACAGAAAAGTGAGCTAGATCCCCTGACCAGTCGGAGTGAGGGAGGGGAAAGTAGGGAAGAATGGATCAAGAGCAGTAGGAGGATTTAGGAAGCATGGGGGAAGGAGGGAGAGGCGATGAGATAAACAGGGACCCACATAAGGGCAACCAAAAACATGAGATGGAGGGAGAGAAAAATGGACGGGGAAAAACAGCGCTTGGCCACGGGGCTTTGTAAGAGACTACTGGGAGAAATGAAATTAAAGACCCCGTTAAACAGAAACACAAGCTCAGGTAATCGTGTGTGTCTCTGGTTAAAAAAGCAAATATGTCTGGGAGTGTATGTGAGGTGAACGGTTGGAGGTGACAGTGCTCAGCAGCAATGAAAACATGATATTTGAAGAGGTGGCGATACAAATCGGAAGAAGGCCCTGTGATTTCCTCACCATATTTGCAGTAACGTGGAGACGAGTTCCCAGTGCAGCACCTTCAGCACGCCAAGAGGTGTCAGTCAAAATGATGCATCCCTCACTGCAGGCGAAAAGGAAGAGCGGAGAAAATGAATTGAATTGCCTGAACCATTATTTTTATTTTTTATTTTTTTAGCCACACATACATATCGTCTTTGTAGTCTTTGACACGCACACACTTTCTCGGCCCCACATCACACACTCACACACACACACACACACACACACACACACACACACACACACACACACACACACACACACGCACGGTAGTCTCTCCAGCTGGCCCCCAGGTATCATCCTCGCTGTGTTTGTGTGTGTTTGTAGGGTTATTTTGCTTGTCTGGCCCAAGTATTTACCCAGTTGCTGTGCAAAGGTACACACTTTCCCTTAGGTTAGTTGTTAAAGGAGGGAAAATGCAGTGGGGTGTGTGTGTGTGTGTGTGTGTGTGACTCATTGATGCCAACGTTGTGAATATGAAATTGCCATGTGTGTAAGATCAGTATCACATCTATTGTCATTGTGTGTGTGTGTATGATCAGGTATGGTTTCGTGGAGGTGTAACTCTGTAACCCAGGCTGATTGTTTCTTAACGGGGAATCCCCCTGCTGCTCCACACCTGATCTGAACCCTTTTGAATTGGCGTCAAAGACAGCAGTTTGTGTGTATCCATGTATGCATGTGTGTCCTTCTGTGTGAAAGGTACCCGACCGGCATCACCAGTGTATGTTCACACACTCACACAGAGTGAGGTGGTACTGCCTCATGTTATGTGTTCCACGGAGCGGAGGTAATTGGTGTGTGTACACTCAGCTCTTACATAAGACCATCCAAGCAGTACACTGACTGAGGGGAGAAAGTTCATTTCTCTCTCTCTGTCTCTCTCTGTCTCTCTCTCTCTCACTCTCGCTCTCTGTCTCCTTTTATCTCTGTGAGCTTACTTCCTTCCTCATCTCATTCGTTTTTCTATTTATTCATTTCCTTCCTCATTTCTTCTTTCTCTTTCTCCTGGCCGCTTTAACACTCAGAGGTAGATATGAGTGGGTTTTTTTAAAAGTATTTTTAATGGGAAGCTTATGTTACCAGCAAGGCATGGGTGATGAATGTCAGGCCAAGCTTGTGTCTTAAATTGGAGGCGGGTGATTGTTTTTCACTGAAAGCCTAAATAATTCATTTTGTCATCACAGGTACATTTATTTTGTTATTTTGTACAAGACCCTACATCTATAATTTAGATAGAAGTACTTCACCAACATCTAATAACCAGTTGTTTTATTTGGAGGAGAGAATCAGAGTTCACAATACGTGACATTAGATTTTATAGATGAGATGAGTCAAGTCTTATAAAATGCTAAAATGCTAAAATGTTTTCTTCATATATTCAAAACTGATTAACAAGTTCACTAATAGTGGGAGTATTATAACTTGAGCAAGTGCAATTTCCAAACAAAGCACAGTATGAGCTTGCCAGCAGAAATCAGTCTCCCTCTGTATGTGTCTGTGAATCGTGTAAAGTTGTTGACAACGAGAGAACAGTAACAAAGTAGAAGTCATCAAAGGTAATTCACAGTGCGGATGTCCATCGTTAAGTGATGCAGGACATTTAGGCGACATCGATCTCATGCTCCCATCCAGAGTCACTTATAATGAATTACTCGTGGCTTCATTCGGATGACCAGTCAGACCCCGGCTGACGGCTGGATCAGGATGTCGCCCAGGTTTGCCATTTGTCTAATCTAGTTTTGTGCGGCGTTGTGACAGGGATGTAATGGAGTGAAAAGGACTGGTCTGTACCAGCGCAGGGCAGCTGTGTGTGCACTGCTGAGCTCAGTGTGCAGTAGAGCAGACCGGCTGCCATTGTCCAGGTGGGTGGTGTTGTGTAGTCCGGCACATACAGTAGGCTGCCCTGGAGCCTGGTCATCCTCCATCGGCCTGCCGCACACCTATAGTTCTCCCTCTCTTCCTCTCTCATGCTCTCTGTTTCTCCATTTTGCTCTTCATCTATTCCTCTCTTTCTCTGTGAGGTTATGTCATCAGTCTCTCTCTCTCCCTCTCTCTCTCTCTCTTTCTCTCTCTCTCTTTTTCTCTCTGCCCGGCTCTTGCGTAACATCCAGCTTTATTTGCTCCAGCTGAGGATTCTAATCTCTCCCGCCAGGCAGAGGGAGGGAGAAAAGCCGGGGAGGGGAGGAGAGGGGAGGGGAGGGGAGGAGAGGAGTGGAGCGGGCCGAGCTGACCTTTCTAACCGGCATGGACGCACGGCCTCGTTAACTCAATCACTCCACCAATTAATGGGATCTAGAGCAGGGCCCTGTTTACAGGCGCCACCAACGCAGAGTGTTTGTGGTTATAAAATAGTTTTCATCATTTATGCACTCGGTAAATGTGTGTGTGTGTGTGTGTGTGTGTGTGTGTGTGTCCCGGCCTACTGTGTTGTGGGCCGAGACACAGTGCTAGTTAGGCGCATGGTGTCCGCTGATCATCTATGCTGCCTGGTGCGAGTGCACATGCTGATGGACACACGCGCACACACACACACAGGGGGTGACCATGATGATGTGCACATTCGGCCATTGTGGCCCGGCGTGTACATCACGGAGATAACGACCACGGGGCGGAGACAACGCGGCAACCTGGCTTCAGTCCAGGAACACATATACACATTACTGTTGGACACGCTGACACACACACACACACACACACACACACACACACACACACACACGTGCAGACCAACGTTCATTGAAGCACACTTTATCTTATCCTCTCTCTCTCTCTCACTCTCACTCACACAAAGGCACATAGACAATATGCTGGCTGGCAGTGATGTCCGTGTGAGGTGAGTGTTATGTAAGGCTGATCAACTCTACTTAATCAGCTTTAGGAGACACACTTAACAAGCTGACTGAAGGGGGGGGGGGGTTGGTGGAGGGGGAGGATACAAGGAGGTGAAGAGGGGTAAATAATAGGGCAACAGCACGAGAATAGGGTTCGCTGGAAAACAGGAGAAAATGAGGAAATGACAGAGGGAAGGGCGAGAGCAGTTGGGGGGGGGGGGAGGAGAGAAAGTGGTGACAGGCGGTGACACGGCATGTGTCCCCAGTCCCTGTTTACGATGGGATAAACACACACATAAACACGCTGCGCTCTGCCCTCTGTGTCCCCCTCCCAGCCCACTGTGACGCACTGTGCTGATTGCCAGGATTCTGTGTGTGTGTGTGTGTGTCTGCCAGTGTGTGTGCGTTTTGTTTTGATGGACGTCTGCGCTGCCCAGTGGAGGCGAAGGAGGGCCGTGTCATGTGACATCAGGCAAGGCAATACAAGTCAGTGTTGGTTGACAGTTGTTTACAGTGGACAGAGGTTTGACCGTACAAACCGTTGAGTGTTCCCTGTGTTATACCCCCTTTTGAAACACCCAGGAGAATGATGGCGTGTTGATCCGGGTCAATCCCATGTTAGAGGCAATTCACACGACGCCCCATACACGGGAATGTGTCACCATTCATACCAGATCCAGGACAGATCTACATACTTCCTCAATAGAAATTTTCAGTACAGGCTATATTATATGTATTACATTACCATCAAAAGCAGGCATGTTTATCTTCAGCATGGCAGACACGACGATCCAGACAATGTTCTGTTAACTTGTGAAGTTGATTTTATTTAACAAATCGCCATCTGTTGTTGTCACTGCAGTGACTCAGCATTATAAACACCACTCTTGTGTAGTGTGCCTTTTATGTCACACTCGTGCCAGAAAAGTGAGCCAATGCGATGTGGGCCATTGACACGGGTTAAGCACCGAGTTTGATCTGGGTCTGAACTCACGTAATTCCCGGGTCAATGGTCTGGTGTTAAAAGCGCACCATAAATAAATTTGACTTTGGAGTAATAATGAATGTGTATCCATGTTTTATCTATAAGTTGCAGCACTAAAACTACACTTGGACACTTTATGATGATAGAAAGCACCTTTTCCAAACAGTTGCCCCATGCACTTGTTTGTGCTCTTCGAGGCAAATTGAGCTAAATTATAGTTTAGTTAATTTCACATTCTCTCTAGTTGTGATGGTAGTTTTGTTGCTTTTGTGGTGCACCACTGCCAAGTAAATGTAGAGGAAACACTCCACTCTAAATTATTGTATATTTCCCATGATGGACTTTTGTTCTGGTTGGGACATGTCTCTACTCTATGTCTTTAGTCTATTTTCTACATTTCCTATTTTTTTCCTCCTCCTCAGGACTCACTCCACTGCCTCTCCTTTCTTCTTCTCCCTTTAACCTTTTCCCAGCTTTCTCTCTCTCTACCCTCGACCCCACCAACACACACACACACACACACACACACCTCTTTTATGGGAATGGCTAGCAGATGTGGACAGAGCTTTTTCCTTCATCTAAAATTAGCCGCAATAGAAGAATGGCAGGAAAGCGCGCTGGGTTGGACGCACAGACGGACGGAGCGAGGGAAAGGGGGATTGATGGAGCAATAGACCAGAAGTTGTGGATAAGGGAAGGAATAGGTTAATGGGTCTTGGTGAAGTAGTGTGTATTTTTGGTGCAGTTCACGCACGTTGCTGACGCACTGGAGCCGCTGGGGGCCCAAACAAAGTTGAAACTGAATATGTATGTATCGAGAGCATACACACTTTGCTGTAAATGGATGATGATGAGGAGGAGATGGGTAGCAGCAGCAGGATCATTCAGCCGTACAAGAATGGATATGGAGCTTTTATTACAGGGACTTGGAAAGACTATGGTAGCGTAACTAACTCCATATCAAATTTCAGTGGTCCAGTAATCTGTAGAAGCCATCCATTTCCCCAAAATATATTTGAGACCTCTTGATCTTCCTGGGACCTAATATCGGTTGCAGCAGAGACTTTGAAAACACTGTCCTGTAAACCCATGTTTACCTCTAGAAAACAAGGTCTATTAGGCTAGGCCTATTTCTATCACCATCATCATGATGCAATGCTGCTGTGAAAACCTCTATCCTTAATCAGTTTAATTACCCATCTGTTAGCACTGGAAGCTAGAGGTTGTTCACAGCTCCAGTGCTGTCTTTCCCCCAAGCAGCAGGAAGGTGTTAGGGACAACAGCGCTGGTTGGCAAGCTACCTCTGTCCCATGTTCACTCAGCACCCTAGGGTCTTCTTTAGAATGCCAGGGCACCGGCCCTGTGCTCCCCCTTAACTCACATTAGCTCTCCCCTGATGATCGCATACTCTACCAGGGAGTTTGGATTTGTGTGTGTAGGATGGGAGCTTGTTGTGTGTACAACTGCTGTCAATATCGTGTTTTATTTTGTAGAAAACCTGTACAGCTTTCAAACTGTTAATACTGTAGATGAATTAACTCTGTGTGTGTCTTACTACTCTTTGAGAATACCACGTGAATGTAAGGCATTGTCAGTGCAGTTACCAGCACCAGAGCAGTGAGAAAAACACAGTTCCCCTGGGCCAGTTACCTATTCCACTCTCACCTCCAGTCTGAACAACATCATGCAGCTCATAACAAGACACACACAAACATACACATATGTCCATAGGCTTCACCTTCGAGTGTTTGGTGCAGGGTATTGAGGCAGCCAAGTAATAAAGGTAGCTAGGTAGTGTAGTGTAGGTAGCTGTGTTTTCCAGGCCTCGAAAAAATTGGAAAATGGAACATGTGCATATAGTTTGGGAAATGTCATGGAAACCAGTGAAATGTTTAATGTCAATGTCAGAAAGTTTCAGGTAGCCTAGGTAATGCAACTAAATAAAGCTTCACGTAGCCTAGGTAATGCAGCTAAAGAAAGCTTCATGTAGCCTAGTTAATGTAGCTAAAGAAAGCTTCAGGTAGCCTAGGTAATGCAGCTAAAGAAAGCTTCAGGTAGCCTAGCTAATGTAGCTAAAGAAAGCTTCAGGTAGCCTAGTTAATGTAGCTAAAGAAAGCTTCAGGTAGCCTAGTTAATGTAGCTAAAGAAAGCTTCAGGTAGCCTAGCTAATGCAGCTAAAGAAAGCTTCAGGTAGCCTAGCTAATGCAGCTAAAGAAAGCTTCAGGTAGCTTAGTTAATGCAGCTAAAGAAAGCTTCAGGTAGCCTAGGTAATGCAGCTAAAGAAAGCTTCAGGTAGCCTAGCTAATGCAGCTAAAGAAAGCTTCAGGTAGCCTAGGTAATGCAGCTAAAGAAAGCTACAGGTAGCCTAGGTAATGCAGCTAAAGAAAGCTTCAGGTAGCCTAGGTAATGCAGCTAAAGAAAGCTACAGGTAGCCTAGGTAATGCTGCTAAAGAAAGCTTCAGGTAGCCTAGCTTATGCAGCTAAAGAAAGCTTCAGGTAGCCTAGCTTATGCAGCTAAAGAAAGCTTCAGGTAGCCTAGCTAATGCAGCTAAAGAAAGCTTCAGGTAGCCTAGCTAATGCAGCTAAAGAAAGCTCCAGGTAGCCTAGCTTATGCAGCTAAAGAAAGCTCCAGGTAGCCTAGCTAATGCAGCTAAAGAAAGCTTCAGGTAGCCTAGCTAATGCAGCTAAAGAAAGCTTCAGGTAGCCTAGGCTAATGCAGCTAAAGAAAGCTTCATGTAGCCTAGTTAATGTAGCCAAAGAAAGCTTCAGGTAGCTTAGTTAATGTAGCTAAAGGTGGCTCCAGTGGCACATGTAGAATGTGTCCAGTAGCAGTAACTCTCACCTGATCTTTCCTGTCTCTCTCTACTGCTCACTATTGAATAAAAGGCAAAAATGCCCAAAACATAATCTTTAAAAAAAAAGTGCTCTCTGTCAAAGTCTTTGTCGAGCAGCGTGTATTGTCAGCACTGACCTTGCAGGCTTGTTGCAGGGCAGCAGGGCTGGTTTATACTGAAGCCTTGTTTGCCTTGAACAGCCCCTGCTTTAGAGGGTGGAAAAGTTCTGTCTCCTCCCCTGCTAAGACTAGTGGGCTGTGCATGTGCACGAACACACACACACACACACACACACACACACACACACACACCTTCTTTTGTCATGCAGCACAGAACTCTGTCTCCTCACGACTACCTGTTGCTGGCAGATTCAACCTCCCCCTCCTTTCTCTCTGTGTCTCTCCATCTCTCACTCCCTCACTCCCACCCTCCTCTTCCCTTTCTAATACCTGTTCTATTTGAGTCCGTGTTCTAGGCATGAAAGGATTAATTGTCGTTTATGCTTTATTTTTTTGTTCTGTTCATTTCTGGGGATTTATTTTTAGGCCTTAAGTGTCTGGTTGCTAGGAGACACTGTGTGAGAGAGGGAGAGGGGGAGAGAGAGAGAGAGAGAGAGGGAGAGGCAAGGGAATGGAGGAGAGTTTGCGTTGTGAAGGCTGAATTACAAACACGCTCACGCACTGAGTCAGCTGTGACGCACACACACATACAAATGTAGACACACACAGGGTGTTTCAGTCTGTAGCTGTTATTGTGAACTTGTTTTTCTAGTTTTGTGTATCTTGTCACTGTGTCTGTTCTCTGTGTTTGTCACTGTCATTTATGTTTGGCAATCCTGGCTCTGTTACCTGCTGTTGTGTGTGTGTGTGTGTGTGTGTGTGTCTGTGTGTGCACACGCAAGCAAGTTGGTGACTGCACGTACATGTCCAACACGCTCTCGTTGAACTCTTGTTCACCATCCCCATCACCTAGTCTTGTGATATTTTTGTTTTTTCAAGCACAAAATAGCATTTCCACATCTGTTAGCATGTTCACAATTCTTTCTGCGCAAACTGAGAACACTATGTTTTAAGTCCAGTCTCTCTACCTCTGGTTTGCCTGTTGGCCTGCATCTGTCTTGATATTAGCCAGATTTTGTTGTTGGCAGAGATTGAACCAGGCTGCCAGAAATGATGTGCATGTGCCCCACCCCCTTCCTACACACACACACACACACACACACACACACACACACAGGAAACAGACCTGTTGTGCATAACAGTTGCTGACTTCCGGTCCTGCTCTAGTGGCACATTCCAGGAAATCACCTCCCACTGTAGTGCCACCTGTGTCTTACCGACACACGCACGCATGGGACACGTGTATTTAACCCTTTTGCACCTGACAGATATACGATGTTTTGATCAAGCCACATGTAGTTTACTCCTGTGCGGCAAACTGACTTCTTGACCTTATACACACTTACACAGTAACAGCCCAACTCTATACTGTGGGCCAACAAACTACATACTCGCTGCCCCGCGGTCACACACACTTATTGATATACTAGCATACTCTTATACATGCACGCACGCACGCACGCACACACACACACACACAGGCAGTAGCAAGAGTGCAGGCAGTGTGTTGTTGAAACGGAGTCGGTGTCACTGACAGCTCTCTGCCAAGCTGTTGGCTGGAGAAGTACATTAACACGAGCCTGTGAGATGGAGGGAAGGAGGGAAGGAGAGCAGAAGAGAGGCGCCTGTGTCCAGTTACATGTGTGTGTTAAGCCTGACAGCTTTTCCCCAAAATCGACTTTGAACAAAATTATTAGGCTATCATGGGAAAATTCATATTCTTTTACCATCACAATTTAGGTGCATTAATACTCTTTTTTACTTTTCTTTTCTGCTTACCATTCAATTGTTGGTTTGATGCCTGCAGAGCAGTGCCGGCTGTAAAGCCCCACATTAAAACCATAGCCATAACCATATAAATCCACACGTTAATGGAGGTGCCGTCGCACAAATTATTTGAGTAATATCAATAAAATATGCTGCCTAACTGTGGGGAGCAAGATTTTAACTTGAAAGTGTTTGACTTACATGGTGCCATTATAATATTCACCACAATAAACAGTGGGCAGTCCACATCTCTGTATCAGAAATGTAGTGGGAAGTAGCGTGAAATGTAGTGGGGAGTGAATACCTTTTGTGATCCTACATAATGGTTATTCTACGTCTAACAGTGATACAGAGGCATGACGTATTATGGCTTTCATACAGCGGTTAACAACATATTTACTGTCTGAAAGGTTTTCTCCAACGTAGTGCACATACATAATGAATTATGAGAAAACAACTAGCTCCTTGGTTACCGGTCCAAGCAACCAATAAAGCATAACTAGCTGTGCATTACAGGAATTACCAAAACAGTACAGTACTAATAATCACCTGTTGTTGTTGTGTGTCACACAGATAAAGTGGAACATGGCAGCAGGTGTGGGGCTGCAGCTGGGCCAGACAGTCACGTTATTAAATCTGATTCTGTCGTTGCAATTTTCTGCAATTCTCTGAAAGATTTGACATCATTTCCAGCTTTGAAAATGAGGTTACAGCTGTAATGTGTGTTGCTGGCCCTCATGCACACCTCAGCCTGTGTGTAAGTGAAGCATATAGATAGGGTGTGTGTGTGTGTGTGTGTGTATGTGTGCATGTCTAATGGGAGGTTAATATCCTGGGAACAGTGCGTTACTTTGGTGAGAGTAAATATACCCAGCAGCACCGTGGGACAGGACTCTTCTCTCACTGACACAATATTATTCTGCTGCTCTTAACACCCTCTGGGGAGATCACACGTGCACACACATGCACACACACACACACACCCACACCGAGCATGTTTATGTGACTGCACAGAGAAAAGTCCAGTTGTCCAGCACACCAGAGAGTGTATCAGGTGCAGCGCCTCGGGGCTTAGTGCTTGTTTGTGCGTGGACTCTGTGTTTTTGTTCACCAGGTGCTCATCCTACACTCGTTTGTGACCGGCAATGCCTTTTTGCTCTTTTAGCCTCTCAGTTCCTGTGTGAAAAGGCTTGATGTGTGTGTGTGTGTGTGTGTGTGTGTTTGTGTCTTTTCTCAGAGCTCCCAGGTGCCTGTTTGGTGTACATGTTGCTAGTTACACGGGTCGCGTAGTGTGTTTAGCTGTCCCTCGAGGTCCGGTACTAGACCATTGGGTCCTCAGAGCCTAAACTCAAACGCTCACCTATGGAAACACCTTGACCACCCCCTTTTTTTTTTTTTAGATGATGAGTCAACTATATTCTCTTTAGCATTTCTTAGCGCTTCATCGGTTTTAAAATGACACCTCTGGCATCAGAACAATATTGAGGAATATGTGTTTGTGTGCTTTGATAAACACTGGATATAACACATGCAGCACATGATAATGTGGGATAAGCAAATTTAAAGGTTTGTCTTTTTAAATATGCTATTCGGTCTGTCTGTAAAACAGCACGAACACCGGTAGGCTTAACATTCCTGAGAAAGTCCTGAGACACGAACACACTCCAGGCGCACCGTGCAAAGCCTCGCCTCAGCTAAGTGATACTCAACCCCTATCTGTTGGTAGTTAACTAGCAGTTTACAGTCTAGCCGTCGAGCATGGGAACTTGACGTGGAAGGGTTTCAGGACAGGAGCTAGTTCTGGAAGAGTAGATCCCTCTGTATTCTATTTTTTTTTTTTTTTCTTCCTTTTTTTTCTCTTGCTCCTCCCCTCCAATTTCCTGGAAAAGGCGTCTGTCTGTCCGCTGGAGGACCAGCTATAGAGCTCAGTGTGGAGAGGGAGACGACGTCGGTTATCTTACATCATGTCCTCTTCTCTGTCCCACACTGCCCCGTGCCCTCCCTCCCCCCCTCCTCCCCCTCTACTTCTCCCTATTTACCCTGTCCATGTTCTGATGTGTTCTCTCTCTCTCTCTCTCACTCTCACTCTCTCTCTCCCCCGCTCTCTCTTGCTCTCCCGCTGTTGAACAATAACCCCAGTGTGTGTAAGTGTGTGCGGCTATTTTTGGCCCCTCCAAGGCCACTAAGCCCTTCCCCATCTCTCTCTCTCTCTCTCTCTCTCTCTCTCTCTCTCTCTCTCTTCTCTCCCTCTCTCTTTCTCTCCCTCTCCCTCTCCCTCCTGCAGTTATATGGTAGTGAGCTGTAACCTATAGAAAATATAGACTATGGCGACCTCTAAGAATAGTGGAGCAGTCTTCTCTGCCTACATCTTGTGTGTGTGTTTAACTCTTAAGCCCTCGGGTCAGACAGGGCACATGAAAATGTTGTGCTTGTCAGGAACACCAGCGAGGACGACTCCTCCTCGAGAAGTTTGTCTCCGTCTGGTTTATGCAGCAACACCAGCTCTCGTCTCCGTTTGAAATGCATGAGGTTTGCCTCCATAGCTGACGAAAATACAGCTAAATACAGCCGAGGACAGCTAATGATTGTTCCTCTGCTTTTCCTTTCTTCACTGTGTTGTCAACTGAGGGCATTTTTGTAGGAAGTCTTGCAGGATTTTACAGAAACTCTGCCTACATTGAAAGTGATTGAAACAATGAAGCAAAATTATTCATAGTTTACCAGCAAAACACTAAAAAGCACAAAGTACAGTTTTGAGTTCATTGCACAAATTGTGCTTCTCCAATCTTCTTCCTCTCCATTTAGACGTTTAACTGATGCGGTCATCCAGAGCACCTTACAATGAGTGAGAAGAGTTCAGTGTCTTGGTCAAGGACACTTTCACCCACGGCTTGATGGTTCTGGGACAGTCACCCTAACAACTCACAATGGGCAACTTGGCTTGAAGCTACTTTTCTTTTTTCCTATATTCGGTCAAATTTGTGCTAATCTTTCCCAACTTGAACCAAGAGACACGCTATAGTCTCCGCTGTCTAAATCCCAAGTTCTGTTGATGCCCAAAAAAATATATCGAGTACAAAAATGTTCTTTTCTTAATGTAATTTATAATGAATTATTATAAGATTTAATACATAATTATAAAGTAAACGTTCAAAATTTAAAGTTACAATTATTACAAATACATTTCAAGTGAAACTGTTTCTGTTTCTCCCTTCATCTATTCCCTCTCCCACTCTGTCCTGTCCCTGTCTCCCCCTCTCTCCCCCTCTCTCCCTCTCTCTCTCTCCAGCCTTCCCTCTAGTATTGGCCTAATGAATGTTTAATGGACTTTGTGGGAAGAGTCCAGACACTTTGGGATTCAGGCACATGGGCTCTGATTACCCCCTCCTCCTCTTCCTCCTCCTCTTCTTCCTCCTCCTCCTCCTCCTCCTCCTCTGCAGCCCACCCTCCTCTTTTCACTCTCACTTTCTCCATCTCACCCTCCCGTTCTTTCTTTATCCCTCCATCCCTCCCCTCCCCTCCCCTCCGCCTCGTCTTCTGTCTCTGTCCCCTCTGGTCCCCAGCTCGGCGCTTCAGGCAGTGTCACTCATCCAAGCGCTCGTGACAAAGACGTGTGTGTCTGTGTGTGTGTGTGTGTGTGTGTGTGTGTGTGTGTGTGTGTGTTATATGGCAAATGGCAAATGGCAAATGGCGTCTGTTTCTCTATCTCACAGTGTTCAGTGCTTTTACAGACTCTCAGAGCTGACAGTGTCCTCCTCACCCCCCTCCCCCTCCCCCTCGCCTCGCCACCCCACCCACACACACACACACTTGCACTCGCCGTTTTCCCACATCTTCGCTAAAGCTGAGTTGGGTTAAAGTAGTCCAGTGCCAGCCAACTGCTGCTAATGGCTGTGCTGAGGCCCTGGCCCGGGCCCTGCAGAAAAAGCCCTGAGTCGGCAACTCCTCTGTTAGTTTGGCACGGGCCCGTCAGTTGATTTGCTGCTGAGTCGGAGTCGCGGCTCTGGGAATCTTTCCTCCTCATCTCTGTTCGCACTCTGCTCTCCGTCTGCCTGCCTGGCTGGCTGTCTGCATCTCCTCCTTCCCGGCAACTTTCTCCCCCCCCCCCTCTCTCTCTCTCTCTCTCTCTCTCGCTCTCCAACATACACTTGGCATCTTAATCCTCAGGGTGGTGGTACATGGAGTCATTTTTTTTTGGGCAGTGTAGTTGTCAAATGTTTCAAGTTTATTTATAAGCATTTAACAAGCAGGATTGTCACAAAGAAACAGATAAAAAGTGTGTGTGTGTGTGTGTACTGACACAGCAACACCGAGGTAATCCTAGGGTACCCCGTTGCCCATCAGAGTTGACCAAGAAGTTGCCCTTTACCCGGCCTTAACACTCTTCTCACTCTCTCACAGCTCAGCGCTGTCTGCTCTCATCTCCTCAAGCCTTTTGTCATTCCTCCTTTCTCTCCTTTCTTTTCTTTTTCTCCTGTTCTCTTTCTTGCTCTCTCTCCCTCCCGGTTTCTTTCATCTCCTCCATCACCCCCCCCCCCTCCCTCTTCTCTCCTCTCTGTGTGAGAGTGGAGGTCATTGTTGGAATGGCGAGCGGCGCACATAGCTGGAATAGCAGCAGTGTTAGAAGTCTGCTAGGGGCCTGCCACCGAGATCACACAGAGGAAAAGAGGCATCCGCACTCCTAGAGCGAGAGGAGGAGGAGGAGGAGGAGGAGGAGGGGGGGGGGGGGGGGAGGAGGAGAGGGGGAGGAGAGGGGGAGCGGGAAGGAAGGGGGAA
>JAXDDW010000057.1:2362500-2380000 GCA_034670385.1 Hoplostethus mediterraneus
CGGAAAATGTGTAGGACTCCTCCACAGCGTGGTGACTGGATGGAAACCCATTGTGAACGGGGTGGTGGGGGAGTAGCTGGTAGTTTTACTGAGTAAGCAGACAGATTGACAGTTTCCTTTCAGCCCGGGTTTAGTAACTTGGGGCCAAATGGGCCTACGTCTACCGGGTCCCCTACACGGCGTGAGACGTAATAGTAGTGAAGTGGTTTCTCAATGTCGAACCGAAGCCGCCATGAAGGAACGTTTATAGACTGATTCATAGACGTCCACTAAAGCAGAGTTGTTCAGCGCTCCCCGGCAGATGTGCTATCGACATTAAGTGTTATGCAACAGTCGCTAAACGGTAAGAGCAGTCCAGTGCAGCAGAGATTATCTAGGCTATCTATCTCCCCCTCTGTCTGTCATCTCGTAAATCCATTGACAGGCCTACACGTCCGTAATCTGTTGATTTGGGCCTGCCTGTTTATCTCCACCCCGGCCTGTCTCATTTCCACTGTTGCCTTTTACACGCTGTGCGGTGAACAGCTTTGTAAACACCAGCTTCATGCTAGGCGTGGGTCCATCTACTGGTTCATGTGTGTCAGGCCTGTGCCGTATCTTCCCCATGTCTTCTCAAAGTAGAAAGTAATAATAATAATCTCGCGCTTTCTAGGTGCTCGTGTGGAGGGATGGGGTGATAACTCCACCCGTTAGCCCCCGATGCTATGTGGTTAGCGCGGTGTTCGTACAAGAATTGATTCATGTGTTGACCATTTCAAGATTCAAGATTCAAGAGATTCAAGAGTTTTTATTTGTCACATACATATACATGCAGTGAAATGCAAAGTGGCAATGCTCACGGGAATGTGCAAAAGGGCATAGTACAAAATATTTAACAGTAAAAAAACCAGCACAATATTTACAGTGCGAAAGAAATATAAAAATTACAATAATTACAGTAAATACAGTAGAGCTCTTGTATAAAGCAACACACTTCATTTCATTTCATTTAGAAAATCAGTGAGCTACTTCTTGGTATGTGGATGTAACCGCACACCAACCTTGAGTTGGTTGCAGCTTGTTTGACTGCATTTCTCTTATGAAATACAGTCAATACAGATGGCTTTTGCACACCCTAAACAGTGCGTACCGTGATCTGCCTAAGCAGTGTGTATTGCAAAAAGAGTAACAAGCACCGAGCCCAGCTTCTCTAGAGGTGCTTGGCTTTTGCACCCGATAATGTGATTTATTTTTCTTATTGATCCCATTTAGTTTTTTTTGCTGGAGGACATTTCAGCAGGGTGGATGCTTGCCAGTACATGACTTGATCTGGTGCTTTCAGTAGTGCTGTGATAAAGATTGTTGTGATGATGAACCAATACAGGCTATTTCTGGCTGACTGTCAGTATTACAAACTTCAGCTCTGCTAATAGCCCGTATTGCTCAGATGTCACACACACACACACACACACACATACACTGGCACATTAGTTTACTCATGATTTTAATCCTCTCTCACATCACACACTGGCACATCAACTCTTTCAAACATGTACATTTGGGTGCACGCTTGCTCATACAGACAGTCGTGCACCCACACCCACTGTCTGTTTCCTCGTCTCTCACTCGGTCTTTACTTCAAGGACAGAGATTCAAAGGAGGATGGAAAGGAGAGGGGACCGGCCGTGTTGTTTCCTCCATCCGTAGGAAACATTGACTGCATGAAAGAAAAGGAGGTGGAGGAGAGGTGGAAAGCTTTTCATAGGCCTAACTGTTCCATAAGGCCCACTGACACCACGACTGACTTTCACTATTACTGTTTTAGCGTGTGTGGGTCCTGTTGTGGTGAGTTGACACCCCAGTGACAGCAGAGGATTGTGGTTTATACATAAAGCCATAGATGGTGTTAATAACATCGACAGTATTTAGCTTTCACCCGCTTCCCTACATTAGCTATCTCAATCGAGGCGCAGGTTAAGGTGTGTTTACATGCCACCCTGAGCTTCCTGTTGCTCTCCACTGTGCCCATCTGTCCGGTAAAGGGGAAACTGCCTGGGAATAATCCTAGAAAAATGTTCAGATGCTTTGAGGTCAACTGGAGAGGAGGCAAAGGCTGACGGAGGAATGAAAGGAGAGCTATGTGCGACGTGACATATGAGCGAGGACACTCCGTTCTATTCCTGACCGGGCTGGACCGTGTGTGTGTGATCCAGACTTAGCCGGCCAATGGCGAAGGCCCGACAGGTAGACAGGTAGACAGGGCCCCATCACATCAGAGAACCACATAAAGACGCCTGTAATCCTCTTTCCTCTTATAGACCAGACTCCAGTCACCTGAAATAGCCACCACTGCTGGCAGCGGTAGCTAAGGTCTTCATTGTAATCACATCTTAGCCTTGCCTCGAACCAGCTTTCGATAGTGTGGTTTCCACTACAGAGCCAGACGGGGCTGGCCAGGGGCTTACTGTGTGATATATGTTTCTTATTCTTAGCTGCAGTCTTGTCGTCAAAAGAGATGATTTGTCAGTAAGCTATAGGCTGTAGAGCTTGTTAAAACCCTTGCATTGGCTCTTGTCCTGGTAAGACCCACTTACTTGAAGTTATTGGCCCAGTTAAATCAATGGGGAAAAGGTTTAATTTACAAGTACGCCATGTGCTCTCTATATCATCATTCTTGCCAGCGTGATTCATATGTGCTAGTATCTCTCGCTCTCCCCCTCTCTCGGTATCTGTCAGACAGTGCTCCAGTGACCCAGACTAACCCTCACTCTCTCCACTCCAGGGTTTGCCTTCCCAGACTGGGCCTACAAGCCCGAGTCGAGCCCCGGATCCAGACAGATCCAGCTGTGGCACTTCATCCTGGAGCTGCTGAGGAAAGAGGAGTACCACGATGTCATCGCCTGGCAGGGTGACTACGGAGAGTTTGTCATTAAGGACCCAGACGAGGTGGCCCGGCTGTGGGGGGCCAGGAAGTGTAAACCCCAGATGAACTACGACAAGCTGAGCAGGGCTCTGAGGTATGCTGTCGAAAGGACGTTTGAACCCAGATTTATGTGTGTGTGTGTGTGTGTGTGTGTGTGTGTTTCTTGGTGTGTATGGGAATTAGGAATGCAGCAATTAAGTGATGTTACTATTGCGCTTAAAATGCCACCATTTTCTATTTAAGCGTTTTAGCAGCCACGGATATCTATGTCTGCGGTTCTGTGCAATGCAGCCTTGCATTCACACCACGTTGCACCTGTGAAAACTTCTCACAAGAGTGAATCATTTTGTTTGTAGTGTTTGCGTGGGGGCTGCATTAGCTAGAGGAGACGACATCCCAGCCTTATACCCACCAAAAAGCAGCTTTAATCAGCAGTGTGGGAGCATTTTGGATACCTTAAAAATCACCAGGAGTTGTTGAAGAAGCCTGATATCCAATTTAAAAAAACATGCAAAAAGCTGCTGCCAAAGGGTCAAAGACAGCTAACCTGTTACAGCATCCCTGAGATCACCATCCATCCACAATCAAGTCAAGGTAATAAAAGAAACTAAGTTGAAAGATGTTCAGCTTGGTGGCAAGTTGCTTGTTGAAACGTTAAGCTGGTAGGGGATTAAATATAAAATAGTCAGGTAGGCGAGTCAAGAGTTGAGCTTTCAATATAACATTATCCAACGGTGTCCATCAATTTCTTTGCATTTTAAAAACCTCACTAAAACTGCATATAATCTAGTCAAGACAAAGTTAAAGTTTCCCATGGTTTCTTCTTATCAAGGTGTCTTCCAGTTGTTGCAGGGCTGTCTGTGTGAGTTGTGAGAAGTCGTTCAATGCGATCATTGACTTCCTGTGTGCTCATTCTCATCTGTATTGATTTAAATAGTTCCAAGTATAGGCTAGGTGTGAAATACTCACCTATTACATCAAGTCCAATCCATTATTTTTATTTTGTTTTCAAAAGGCAGCTACTGTGATTCCTTAAGACAACTACATATTTTTTTTACACCGTATTTAAATGTTTTTAATAAAGAGTACATATTTTCTTTGCAGAACCAAAAGAAATGTGAAAAAAAATACAATTATCCACTAGAGACCAGTGTGGGGAAAATAAGGGCTTCCAAAAGGCCTGCAGCAAACAGAAAGAAAAGGTTGGAAGCCGCTACAATGCAAAGGGTGAAAGTTTATGAATTGCTTAGTGAGCGCGAGTCAGTGACTAGTGCATAATGAGCAAAATAAAACACTGATAGGCTTCTGTGCTACATGCAGAATAAGCTTAGCAGCAACCTAGTGGCGTCCAATGTTTTCTTTTTGTGTGGGGAAAGAAAGTAGATTTTTCCTTATTCTATAATCATGCTGTGAAAATCTCATACCATTGCATCCCTAGTGGGACTATTTATTATTTGGACATATTTGGACATCAGCTCCTTCATGCATCCCTTTTACCTTTTGGAATCTGATCACACACAAAAACGTTAGTACTATTATACTTGTGAGGACAACTCCATTCATTTATAGTCATTTGCTCTATAACTCCTATTCCTGCCCTTAACACTCAGAACTGCTGCCTAACTAAACTTTACCCTTTATTCTAACCTCAAAACAAGAAACCTCTCCTGTTTGGTAATCAGCAAAAATGCCCTGACAAGTTGCTTCCCGGCAGTCCTAATTGCGGTGTACTACAGTAACCAGGACTTTAATGAGGGTTTGTCGACTAGTTGCGTTAGTACTAGCGCAGACACTTAAACAGGCACACAGACACCCCAGAGGAAGCGTTCATTCCAGAGGAACGTTCAGTAATCCCAACTCTGAACACCAGCTGTGACCCTGGCACTTGACGCCAGTTACAGCACCGACCTGCTGGAAGTGCTTCATTCAGACCCATATTGCCACGGCTCTGACTCACACTGGCTCTGCCTCACCCAGACATTTGATTAGTAATGCCTGCCTAGGTTACAGCACTTACCTGCTGGTGCCTACCCAAGTCCATTACACTGTTACAGCAGTGGCCCTGATCACATGCCCTGTCATGGTGTTGACCTGTATAAGTTCAGATACTATTTTGCGCCATGCAGTGTTGTGGCACTGACCCATTTGGCTGGTGATTCCCTAAACACTCCTGCAGTCCGAGTGGTTAAAGTTAAATCCATGGACACCAACTGAGCCATGCCCCTTACAATGTTAGTGGTAACCTGGCACAGTTGTGGTGGTGACCCACAGGCTTGACTTGGTCCAATGGATTAGTAACCGCACACTGCTTCCCCTGGATATGTCACACAGACAGTGTTCTGATCTGCCTCAACACACACACACACACACACACACACACACACACACACTTTGTGCTTCAGACAGATTAAACACATTAAGGCAACAAAAGAACACAACCGACTCTGGCAGAGCCTCTGGTGTAAGCGTCGTGGCCGTAAGTAATTAGCTTTATATAATATATTTGAATTACATTATACACAGGGCCGCAAGACAGCGAGGCATATGGAAACGGAGGCAAAGTCGATTAGTCTTTGGTCAAAAAATTGTACCAAAATGATCCTGTGATATTGTCGAGAGATGCACAGAGCCGGAGGCCGAATCACTCACAGAGGTCCAACACAAACTCTACAGAAACTGGATTGAAGGGTACATCTGTGCATCCAAATTCTTATATTGTCACAGGATTAACAAAAAAAGTCTGACCTTTAGTGTTAGTAATATGGTAGCATTATGCTGGATATCCTCAGTGGCTCTTCTTGGACAGTCGACTCTGCTAGCTAATGGTTTTGCTGACTATAGCTAGTAAAACTGCTCCAGCTGAAACTGGTTGTTGGCTACAGGTTACACAATGTGACCTAGTTGGTTGGGAGATAAATGTAACATGAACAACATGAAGTAGCTGACTGCTAACACTCAAGATCATGGATGTCCCCTTGAATCCATTTCATTGATTTGGACCTTTGTGGGTTATTTGGCCTCCAGCTCTGCTCATCACTATCTGATATTGATGGATAATGTTGGTCAACGACCAGTTGAGTTTGCCTCTGTTTACATCTGCTTCGCTGTCTTCCAGATAGGGTATGAGCTAAATCAAACATAGTTGCCATCTGAATAAAGCAAATTGCTTCCAGAACAACAAAATAGTTGAGGTATTGCGAGTGAGAATAGCGCCCAAAACATGGATAAAACCTGAGCGCTACAACAGACGCTTTGAATTGTTTTTATGCATTTGCCATCCATAAATAGACATTAGACCACAATATGTTTTGAATTATAGAGCCAAAGTTAGATAATGATCAATTTTATGATCTACTTATGACACATTATAAATGACTCTTCTCAGTGTGTTAGCGTTCAGCATTGGCACCATCACACATCCCCGGTGAACACTTCTCCTCTGACACCAGTCGTAGTAAGGCTAGCATCTCATTTACTGCGTCGTGTGTCCCCCGGCTTGTTATTTACAGCCAAACAGGACCCAGATCAGCCTAAGCACTCTAAAGTGATAAACCACATAGGCTGTTAGAGGAGGGAAATGCATTGAGTTGCTCAGTTTAGGGTTAGGGGGGGGGGGTTGGGGCTTATGCAGGTTCATTTACAGTGGTGAGATTAAGATAAAGTCTGTTACACACGGGGTCCTAAGGGGACGGAGGGAATGTACATGCACTGCTAATGCACACGCACACACGCACACACACACACACACACACACACACACACGCACACACTCTTGGAACCCAGATTGAGCGTTCCAGAATTAGAGAGAGAGAGAGAATGTGGATGGGATACTTGTGGTCAGGCTGTGTATTTATAGTGTGTCCAGCCTCTGGTGCTGTAACCGATTTGGATCTTAGGCTGCAGTAAGTGCTTATATATAGCAGGTCTTAGTGGCCTCTGATCGCCCGGCCTGCGGGGCTGATTACCAACACGTTCGCCGCTCTGGAGTTTCCCTCCTTTCTTTTCTGTTTGGCACCCTCGCCTCCCTCTCACGTCTTTGTCCCCCACCTCCCCCCCACCCCTCCCCGTCCTCACGCTCCTAAGACCAGGCCTATAAATCGAGCGCAGTCACTTCAAGCCCGGAGTAAGGAGGGCAGTCAAAAAAACACACACACACACACACACACGTCCATGTTGTCACCTGATTTGACACCAGAGCTGCCGTCAGTCCCTCACCACAACAGACGCTGTAAACGAAGCCTCTCAAGATGCACATCAATAGTAATGCGGCAAGAGGATTAATGGCACTAAAGATTAATGAAGTTATAAAAGACACACACACACATGTGAGGTAACTATCCCCATATGGAACGCATAGTTGTAGGGCGGTTTGTGCCATATTGTGCCCTTCATATGGAGAAAACCTGGAGTCGGGTAATCACGTCAGTGTGGCACTCAAACACACACACGCACACACAAACACACACTTCAAAAGGCACGCCTGTTTTTGAGTGTGTGTTTTATCGCCCAGCCTTTGTGATTATTATTTTTACCCCCATGATCTTATTCTTTCCTGTCTGCCATGCACATGGTGGAAATTCCCTTTATCAGGAATGCTGTATTGTGTCTGTGAGTGTGTGTGTGTGTGTGCGTGTGTGTGTGTGCATGTGTGCGTGTGCGTTGACTTTCCGTTGAGAGGACACAGCCTCAGTCCATGCGTCATCCTAGTCTCCCGCTCCCACGGCCGCTGTGAAATTCCCACTCCTGTTGAGAGGATTACACTCACACTGTGTGTGTGTGTGTGTGTGTGTGTGTGTGTGTGCGCAATCGTGCCTGTGTGTGTGTGTGTGTGTGTGTGTGTGTGTGTCACTGAGAGTTAGGTAAGGTTGTCATTCCCTGTTCCCTGTTTTTTAATTTAATTTTATCCCTGAATTATTTCATGAGTTTGTTGTTCTGTCTTGTTATTGTTCTGCGTAGCTACACAGAGGGGTGTTATGGGTAAACGTAGCCCGCAAATGCTCTCAGACCGGTAGACGCGCACACACCTCCCAAATCTCAACAACGTGTTGCACATCAAACAAACACTGATTGTTTGAGCAGGGGAGTGTAGCCGGTAGTGTTGGGGGTTTGGCCAAGACCCAAAACTGGACTAAAACAAAATAAATAAATCAAACAGATAATTGGTAATAATAATAATAAATGGAGCCAGGATAAATAGCCCATTATAAGCTATCATACAGACCGATTAGTCCATTATTACGTATCACTAAGAGCCACGTGGGCAGTTCATGTCCTTCCATCAGCAGTACCCCACCACACACACATTTTCGTTGTTAAAAAAAAACAAAAACCGGTGTGAGTATCCTGGGTAGGACTAAGTAGTAACCACAAGCAGCCGAGCCCAAGGCCCTAAACCCCCATCGTCTTACTTTCCTACACCGCCGTGTCTCTATTTTCAGCTGTAGTGAAGAGCTGGGGCGCCCGAGTACGTTGCCAATCACTCACTGCAGACTGCCGGCGTAATGAGTTGTAATCACGCTGAGAGGTCCCAGCTCTTAGCCCCCTATCCTCCAGTCAGCAGCCAGCATTCATGGTGGTCAGAGGTCAGAGGTCGGGAGGGGAGGGTCTTCCATGCACAGCTGGCAAAGAACAGCGTAGCACACACACACACACACACACACACATTCAAATACATATTCACACACAATCTCTCGTTCGCGTACATACTCCTGTGCTTGCGGTGCCCCCCCCCCCCCCCCACACACACACACACAGACACATCATCTGGCCTTCCTGCTCAGCCTCAGAAGCTGCAGTTACATTTGCAACTGCAGCACATTCGTCCTTATGCTGCACCACAATAGAAATATCCAAACGAGGGCCATTCTTAAGCTGCAACACCTACTGGATCCTGGAACGGGTCCAGATGTGAACCAGGAGCCAAAATTAACCCCAGCCCCCACACCTACAGGAAACGCTACTATACACACACACACACACACACACACACTCGGTCACACACCTAGCTGGCTGGGCCTGTTTGTAGGTCAGAAGGCCTTGCACCACAACAGCCCATTGTGCAGGAACACCCAGGGCCGGAGAGAGAGAGAGAGAGAGAGAGAGAGAGAGAGAGAGAGAGTGCGACGGGAGCAGCCAGGGACAGGACCACTGTAGGACGCTGTGTGTACTGTGTGGTGTGTACTTTGTGTGTATTGTCTGTTCATTGTCTGTATCTACGGCACGTATGTGTTCCCCGTACGTCTGCGTTGTGTGCGTCTCATTGTCCCCTGACAGAATGGGCCCTTTATTTGCTGTGAGGGTGGAACATACACGAGCCGTACACACACACACACACACACACACACACACACACACACTCGCCAGAGTATGCTCGAGCACACACTCGCACCCACAGAGCATGTGACCAGCCTAATCAGACCCTGACCAGATCCTTCTCTACCCACATGCACACACACACATATACATACACACACGCACACACACACACACACACACACAAAGAGCATGTGACACCCCGCCTAATCAGACCCCCCAACCCTCATCCCTACACAAACGCATTTTATTCCCCCTTACGGAGAGTAAACACTCATCAAACCTGGCTCCTACACAAAGCACTCTCACGTGTGACGCTTGCACACACACCTGAGTGTGAGCAGCTGGTGCATGTGTGTGTGTGTGCGTGCGTGCATGTTGAAGAGGATCTGGCCAGGGTGTGTGCACCAGCCAACGCTGACGAAAGAGGCAGAAAATAAACATGGGGCTCATGGGGAGTATTGTAATCCCAACTTCCTGTCATAGTCAGCGCCTATTTACAGCCCAACAATAGGCAAGGCACAGCCTGTGTGTGTGTGTGTGTGTGTGTGTGTGTGTGTGTGTGTGTGTTGGTGTGCGTGTGCACGTTTGAGTGCCGTACGTGTTTGTACACGTTTGCACACACACACACACACACTTGGATGTAATTGTGTATGTGTGTGGACTGATACAGAAATAGATTTGTGAGCTTACACAGATGTCATATTATTATAGGATGGAACAAGAAGTTGGCCATACAGAACTAACTGTGTTGGAAACCAGTAAAGTTAGTTTATGTTGTGAAAGTGTTCTAGACGGCAGAGTTGGACTGTAAGGAGTACTTCCTGATGACCTCTGCAACAGCACCTCTAATTGACCACATTAAATAGCATGCTTGGCGTCACCTAGCCACTTGGTTGACTACTTATTAATACTCGGTTATGAGAGGAGCAGTGACCTCTGCCGACATCCAGATTCATCTTTTTTTTTGCCGTGAGCGGTGGCGAGTCTGCGGTCTGTGTTGTTTTATAGTGTGGCCTGGTCATGTGATGCAACGCCCGAGTCGACCGTAGTCAGAACGGTCCGCCGGCAGCAGTAGACTGAATCATCACTTGAGAGTAGAGTACGCAGTACATACTGATTCACATGTGGTAGGTTAGTATCCCCTTTCAAACACTGTGCTAGGTCTATTGTTTCTTAAAAGAGAATACTACTCTGAACTGAAACAACGTGCGTTTATTCTTCAAGAAGTCATGCTGTGTGAAGGTGCATCTTTTTCCAGCTTTGCCTCTTGGCCAATTGGTTTTCAATGGAGCTGTGTGTAACTCTGGCACCGTGGACCTAGGGGCAGAACAGACTGTGCCTTCCTGGCTGGGTAGATGTGTTTTTCACAGACAAGAAGTGAACTTGTGTGGCGTAATAATATTTTGAATTGTTGATAATAAAAAAAAATCAAAATGAAGTTAAGTGGCATTGCCCTTTTTAAAATTGGTACAGAGCACTGGCAATGTCTGCGCTCATTCGTTGTCGTCGAGTTCCTGTGTTCACCTTTTCTCTGTCAGTCGCTCCTCTGATGGTTTTGGGTCACATCAGGTCACATCACATCATCGCAGGCTTAATCCCTGGCCTGTAATCACACATCGCAACAACCGACTTGATACAAAACCTCTACTGTTGGCCAGAAGGCTTTCTCTAAATCCATACTTGGATTGATTTTTCAATCTGATGCCTCGGTTTAACATGGCATGGGATAAAGATGTATGTGCTGCATGGTAACCTCTGGGGGGGTGGGCGGGGAGTTGGGTGTCAGACTGAGCAAAAGAGAGATGCCAGTCATAGACTCAGAGTGTGTGTGTGTGTGTGTGTGTGTGTGCGTGTGTGTGTGTGTGCGTGTGCAAGGCGAGTGCGGTGGGCAGCTCAACACAGGCGCTCAAAGAATCTCTTTCTTCTCTTTTGAAGTGAGTTCAAATGCTCTTCAAAGACAGTCTGTCTGTATGACAGCGCCGAGAGGGGGTGACCATGTGCTCTCAACACTTTCAGCGGCGTGGCCTGCGTGCTCCCATTACTCCGAGCCGCTTTCCTCCACCTATGCGTTTCAGCGTTTGATGTGTTCGCAGCGTGTGTGTGTGTGTGTGTGTGTGTGTGTGTGTGTGTGTGTGCGTACAGTCAAATGAGAGCTGCTGTTTAGGCTTCACTTCCTACTAGCCCCGCTATCGTGAGCCAGCATCTGACGGATATATCAGTGGTTTTATTGTCCTTTCAGAAACATGTCGCGTTCATACCACCGATGCACAGCTGCAGTCGGTGCAAAAAAACAAAAACAAAATTTAAGATCGTCACATTTACTGTATGCAGCAGTGGTTCCCAACCAAGTGCCATTGGGGCCCCCGAGGGTATGCAGGTTTTCCTTCCAGCCAATCCGGACTAAAAAGGGGTTACAGTGATGTTGAGGAACAATACCACAAAATGAATTATGGGTAGATATATTGGATATTGTTTGTTTTCCTCCCCAGCGATCAGTATTGATATTGAACCCTAAGCACCGGGCCTGGACTTCGGCATCTTCGTCTGATTTGATCACCGTACTGTTGTGGTTGTAATTCTGCGTGACTGAAGAACCATACTCATCTCATCTCCCTCCCTGCCTGCCTCTTACCCGTCCCCTCCCTCCCTCCCCTCCCTCCCCCTCCCCCCTCCCTTCCCGGCCCTTGTGAGTGTCTCCCCTAGAGCAGAAATTACATGCTGCTTTGTGCCTGGCGTAAACAATGTTTTCAACAGTACAGGCCTGTCCTGTCTCTGTCTCTCCCTCTCTCTCTCTCTCACCCGCACAGTCTCCCTCTCCCATCGCTTCAGGGGACGAGTGGAAAGTGGAGGGAGGGAGGGAGGTGAGGGAGGGAGGTAAGGATAAAGAGGGGGAGGTGGAGTGATGAGAGAGAGAGAGATGGGGGATAAAGAGGGGGAGGGAGGGTTGAGGAGAACGCGTGAAAAAGAGCAACAGTCTGTGCCCAGAGCACAAAAAGGCCCAACAAGTCTGTGTAATAAGCATAATAAGAGGGGGTGAAGGGTGCCCCCCCCCACCCCCCCACCCCCATCTGGATAACTACCATTCAGCGTAATGATAGTCAGTGGGCTCTGACTCACCCAGCATTACCTACAGACCCGAGGCACACACATGTCGGTGGACGGGACGGGGGAGCTAGTGCCATAGAGACTCGCTCTCTCTCTCTCTGTGAGGGTCAGCGTCCAGGGATGGGGGTCTGTCTGTCTGCCTGTCTGCCTGCCTGCCTGTCTGTCTTTCTCCCTCCCTCTCTGTCTCTCTGAGTGTGCGAGGGTCGGCAGCCGGGGATCGAGAGGTTACATAAAAGTAATGCGAAGCCGGGGAAGAAAGCACAAAGATGTTACATAAAAAGCTGCAGCCGGACAAAGGTTAATATAAATGGAGCCTTATACTGTAGGCAGCAGCCATGGGAGGGAGAAAGGGGGAGAAAAGGGAGAGAAATGGGAGAGAATGGGAGGGAGAAAGGGGAGAGAATGGGAGGGAGAAAGGGAGAGAATGACCATTACATAAACAGATAAAGATGGGGTGAATTATTGGTGGCTTTGCTTTGGTGTTATATAAAGAGATGGGTCCATCTAGCAGAATGAATGACAGGGTGTGTGTGTGTGTGTGTGTGTGTGTGTGTGTGTGTGTGTGTGTGTGTGTGTGTGTGTGTGTGTGTGTGTGTGTGTGTGTGTGTGTGTGTGTGTGTGTGTGTGTGTGTGTGTGTGTGTGTGTGTGTGTGTGTGTGTGTGTGTGTCTATCTGACAAAATCTAACCTGATATGATTAACCGATATGGATTACTAAAGATAACACACCATCTGACATGTTCCAACATGGCACCAGAAAATACCACACACACACACACATGTGGGCTCAGAATAACCTAACCTAGTTACACCACATGGGTTGACCTCTGACCCCTTTGTTTATTTACCCCTCCATGCAACGTCACTCTGTCACTCTAGGACTCAGACCATCTACTGCTCTCTGTCTGTCTGTCTGTCTGTCTGTCTGTCTCTCTCTCTCTCTCTCTCTCTCTCTCTCTCTCTCTCTCTCTCTCTCTCTCTCTCTCTCTCTCTCTCTCTCTCTCTCTCTCTCTCCCCATCCCCTTTCTGGGTCTGCTTTGTGTGGATGTCATACAACACTCTGTAATATCTATCATTAGCACAGGGAGTGACATGAAAGACCTGTGATTATTAAAGTGTGTGTGTGTGTGTGTGTGTGTGTGTGTGTGTGTGTGCGCACGTGTCTCATAGTCTCAATGATTTGAAGAACTAAATAATTTTCCTGCACCTTTTGGCATCTGGAATCAAGATCCTGAGTATTTCCAACCACAGTGTAGACATTTTAAATTGAATGTTTCGGTGTTGTTGACAGGACGATGTTGCTGCAATTCTTGTTTGCACACAATAAATGAGGCAACCCTAATGTGTGTGTGTGTGTGTGTGTGTGTGTGTGTGTGTGTGTATAGTGTGTGTGTAGTGTGTTGCCTCATATCCCCCAGTGTGTTTTTTACCAGGTCTGTTTCACCCTCCCAGGTACTACTACAACAAAAGGATCCTCCATAAGACCAAAGGCAAGAGGTTCACCTACAAGTTCAACTTCAACAAGCTGGTTCTGGTCAACTACCCCTTCATCGACATGGGCTCTACTGGTAAGCCTGGACTCTGTGTGTGTGTGTGTGTGTGTGTGTGTGTGTGTGTGTGTGTGTGTGTGTGTGTGTGTGTGTGTGTGTGTGTGTGTGTGTGTGTGTGTGTCCGTGTGTGTCCGTGTGTGTCCGTGTGTGTGTGTGTTCAGACATCACCTAATCCCACAATAGGATAGCTAGATCCCATAGGATTACACAGAAGAAGACTATATATTATCTCTCATCATCAATCCTCCTCCTCTTCTTCTTCTTCTCTTCCCCCTTGAACGTGTGTAGGTAGCGGCGTCCCTCAGAGCGCCCCCCCGGTGCCCAGCGCCGGCACCCACTTCCGCTTCCCCCCCTCCACGCCGTCCGAGGTGCTGTCGCCCAACGAGGACCTGCGCAGCCCCGGGGGCGTGTTCAGCGCCGTGGCCCGGCGGATGGCGCGCGGCTCGGTCAGCGACTGCAGCGACGGCACCTCGGTCAACTCGGAGATCGAGGACGGCAACGGGGGCGGGGGGGAGGAGAGGGGAGGCGAGAGGGGAGGAGGTGGAGGAGGTGGTGGAGGTGGAGGAGGAGGATACCGAAGCATCATCCACCCCCGTCTGTCTCACGAGTCGCTGTTCCGCATGTACGGGCCGGGCAACCCCGCGGGCCACCCGGGCTCCCGCGGCCACACGGGGCACCGGGTCCACCCGGACTCCCTGTCCCCGTTCCCCGTGTCCCCTCTCCCGGGGCCGGGCGGCGCCGCCACCCTCCTGGCCCCTCCTCCCCTGTCCCCGGCCCTGTCCATGACCCCGTCGTCTCACCTGCCCTACACGCCCTCCCCCACCCTGTCCCCCATGCTGGGCTCCCACTTCTCCTTCAACCCGGAGGACATGAAGCGCTACCTGCAGGCCCACACCCAGTCGGTGTACAACTACCACCTCAGCCCGCGGGCCTTCCTGCAGTACCCCAGCATCGTCATCCCGCAGCCCCACCGGCCCGCCGCCGCCGACAAGCCCGGCCTCTCCGGGGAGAGAGGGGCGGGCGAGAGGGGGGAGAGAGCGGCGGCGGGCGGCGGGGGAGGAGAGAGGGGAGGGGAGCGGCACCACCACCCGCCTCTGGCTCACTCCGCCCACCACCACCACCACCACCACCCCCACCCGCACTCCGCCCACCCCCACCCTCACCCCCACTCCCACGCCATCCACCACCACTCCCTCCACCTGGGGGAGGAGCCCGCGCAGCACATGTCCCCCTTCAAGTTCAAGCTGCAGCCGCCGCCGCTGGGCCGGAAGCAGAGGGACGGCCAGGGCCAGGGTAACCCCCGGCTGAGCTCGCTGTCCTCGGGCTCCGGCTCCATGTCGGGCTCCTCCTCCGGACTCGGGTCCTCGCTGTCCTTCGGCAGCGACCTGAGCTCGGCCGGCGGCTCGGGCCTGATCTCCGGATCCTCCTCCACGCAGTCCCTGAACAGCGCCGGCTTGCCCAAGATCAAGGTGAGACACACACACATCGTTTTTTTGTTTTTTTTTCCTTCGTGTGACGTTACGAGGTGGAGGAGCGGTGGAGTAAATCACCGCGAGACCTGTGTGGTATTTACTGCTTCAGTCTTAAAAGCCTGTATTCAACCTTCTCTACTGACAACACTCCATGCCGTCTCTCTCCTTCTGCCTCTAGGAGATTGGAGGGAATGTTCACACAAAAAAATCGACTTGTTTTTTGGATAGTTGATAGAATTGTCTTTAAAAGGTTCAGTCGTATTTCCTCTCACATTTCTTCAGAGCAGGTTAAAAAAAAAACACTGGACTCAAATGTCTACGCTCATTTATTGTCATTAAGTTGTTCTCCATTTTTCTCCTGTGCTCATCTCTCTCTCTCTCTCTCTCTCTCTCTCTCTCTCTCTCTCTCTCTCTCTCTCTCTCTCTCTCTCTCTCTCTCTCTTCTCTCTCTCTCTCTTCCAGGTGGAGCCCATCTCCGACATTGAATCGGAGGAGGAGGTGGAGGTGACCGACATCAGCGACGAGGACCCAGACGAGCGAGACGAGGAGTTTGAGCTCTTCTCCCCCCGCCACTCCCGAGCCCCCGTCCACCACTTCGCTAACGGCACGGCGGCACCCCAACACCAACACCACCACCAACACCACCAACACCACCCACCAACACCATCCCGACGAGGACCTGGACGAGGACGTGTTCAAAGCCCCGGCCCCGCCCCCCGCCGGGCCTGATGCCCTTCTTCACCTCCCAGCACACGCACTCCAACTCGCACCGCGGGCCCCCCACCCTCAAGAGCGAGCCCGTGGACCCGGGGGAGGGCAGCACCCCCCCCGCCCCAGACGGGCTCGGCGGGTGGAGGAGCCCCCCACACCAAGTGCATCCCCCTCAAGCTGCGCTTCAAGAGGCGCTGGAGCGAAGACCAGCGCATGGAGGCCTCGCAGGAGGAGTCGGACGACAAGAAGGTGCGAGCGGAGGAGGAGAGGGAACGGGAGAGGGAGAGGAACGGGAGGATGGAGAACGGCGGGGGAGACGGGGAGAGCCCGCCCCCGCTGGGGTACGAGGGCTCCTTGGCCACGCCGTTGACCTCCCACCGGAGGGTGAGCACCGAGCTGCACCGCGCCACCGCACAGCTGTCTCTGGAGAACAAGGACTGCTGATGACACACACACACACACACACACACACACACACACACACACACACACACACACACACAGCCGAAACACTAATGTTTTTTAGTACCTGTAGGGGTGATGCAGGAACATGTACATGGATCGTCTATAGTCCCTCCCCCTCACTGACAAACTTAGCAAGATTCCTGACGCCTCCGATGAACTGGGAGCCCAACACACACACACATGAACCCACGCCTCAAATACATCCTGACTTTTGTCGTGTCGGACCTCCAACCCTCCGTCTGGATCGGGGTTCCCAAGAACAGTGACTGAATCGGGGGGTAAAATCAGAGGGAGGAAGACCCCCCCCCCGCCCCTCCCCTTGGCTCCAAGTTCAACCTCCCACCTGGCCAGTGCAGCTCCGGATGCAAGTCCCGCCCCCAGTAGCACGTCTCCTGCCTTCAGGCCCCGCCCCCCACACCCCCCACCCCCCATCTGTAGGGTGGACCAGTCAGTCACTCTCCTCAGGGGACCCGCCGCTCCTTCACAGCCTAGCAACCAACCCGGGAGGATGGGGTGCACACGCTCTCCCCCCCCCCCCCCACACACGCTAGTTTTCCTGTAGAGATGACGGGGCTTCAACAAGTGCCTGTATCTAAAACTCACAGCCCTGCGGTGACGGCGTGAAGACGACGACGAAGAGGGGAGAGTGGGAGGAAGAGGGAGTAACAGAACTGCTACGGTTAACCCTCCTCTCACTCCAGACGTTCCTAGAAAGTTGGGGCAGGTGATGGGAAAAAAAATTGGGGGTGAAAGGAAGACTGAAGGGCGGGGGGGGGGGGGGGGGGGGGGGCTGTTGTACGGTGTCTGACTGACAGGACAAAACTGGCCCACTCCACTCAGGGAAGCCTATCGCTGTACGTTTATTGGACACACACACACACACACACACACACGTCAAAAAAAAAGACCCCGCCAATTGTGAATTCACAGTTGCAGCTTTGCTCATGGACGCTAACCGATGTTCACTGCTACTCAAGGACC
>JAXDDW010000057.1:2385000-2525000 GCA_034670385.1 Hoplostethus mediterraneus
GAAACAGAATTTTCGTATTTCCTTTGGATTCGGTGATTTTATTTTGTTCACAACATTACTTTGAGTTATTAGCAACTCAAAGTAATCTCATGATCCAGCCTATCCGTATACATCTGTAAGGTTACAACATAACGTACCCTGAGCCATGCTTGTTTTATTCCGTCTAAAGATGAGAACGTGGCAGGAATCTGTGACAGTGGGTTGCTGCCCGTGCCCACCGAGTCCCGTCGACTCCCCCGTGACATGACGTGCACCACCACCACCCCCCACCCTGGAACAGCTGGGTGGTGTAAAGTTACTGTGACAAAGAATGCCGGGAGCACACAGGGCCTACTGTTCTCCACGCCGCGGCTCGTGTGGACGTTGGCCCCCCCCCTGTCCCTCCTCCGTTAGGCTTTAACCGCGCTCTCGTGTGCTTTCCGTACCAGCCTGTTTTTCTAACCCTTCATCAATGTCAGGGAGCCGTAGCAAATCACTGATGAAGTTTCACATCGACATAAGCTGCCGAGGCTACACAGTTTTATTAAGAAAGGTGTGTGTGAAAGGGTGAGGATTCATGAAAACACACGAGCGTGCACGGACATTCTTTCACTCTGGTTTCGTCTCCAGGTTTATCTCTGTTAACCAGCGTGTGCTGACGTATGACTGCGCCTCTCCTCTAAACCTTTAACCCTGCAGAGTTTAAGTGGGGGCATTCATCAGACCTAATCGTTCCTAGCTGCCAGTGCAGTGTGGGTGCGTGAACATGTGTGTGCATGAACAGTGGTTGTGTGTGTGTGTGAGAGGGTACATAATGTGTGTGCATGCTGCCACCCACTATAGAAGCTACTGTAGTGCTTATTCAAAAGGAGGCTGTGTCTGCTGACACTTGATACACAATAAGCCCCTCCCACAAGAATGCTGTCCTTCCATAGACGCCCGAGGTAAAGAGTCTGGAAGTTGGGCAAGAAGAACTAACAGCGCATATCTACTGAAAGGCTCTTGGCCCCTTTTGTAAGAGCCCTTTCATTGACTCCTCAGAATCTCATTGGCTCCAGGTATCTATGGACTTTTGAAAAGGTGACAAAAACCAGAAGTCTTCGCAGTCCTATAAAGAACAAACTGTACAGCGATGCACAGAATTAAGACAATTTATGATCGCATGAATCGAAACTGAAAATGTTGAAGGTGCTCAGTGGTACAAAAAAAGTGCTGGCATAAAAATGATGAGCCTTGAGCAGCAAAACGAGCCACCTCACCGTGATTCGTCTTTGATGGATGTTTGAAACCCGAGGCCCCGCGTGATGAATCCATTCCCATGGTAACAAGACTCCCATCGCTACAGGGTGCATGACTTCATGGAAGTTTCCCCAAACCACCCTGTCCTCAAAACCAGAATTGTTGCCGTAGTTTTATTTAAGCGCGCCCCGTCATCGTTTTGAAACCAAAAGAATCTTCCACTTTGCCATTTTTAATCATTTCTTCCCTCACATGCGGAGACAGAGCTTCCACACATTGCAGGGTCCAGGGTCTGACTTGGCTGGGGGTCAGAGGTCAGGGTCAGGGTCAGGGGTTATGCTACTGTGAGCGTCTGCTGTAAAGGACCCCGAGCCGAGAGACAGTCCAGATGTGTGTCTGCGTGCAGTGACTTTACAGACTGGTTTATTGTTGTGTGTCTGATCACAGGGCACAGCGCTTAATACGCATCACCCGTTCCCATGCAGTGACCTCTGTCTGTGTGCAGACAGTTATTCACAGTTTATTGTTCTTCAGTGCATATTAGTAGTCTAGCTATGTTTCATGTAAAGTTTCCTCCTCTGTTGCTTGTCATTAACAATTGATGTCAGCCTCTCCCCCTCTCGCGGCCCTCCTCCGTTTCTTTCTTCTATTTACTTTCTTCAACTGTTGTCTGTACCTGAGGCCAGTCTGACAACAGAGCCCAGCAGGGGGGAGGCGGGTCTCTGGCGTTTGATTGACAGGCCCGTGATAAACACGCAGAGAGGAAGGTGAAGGGTGAAGGTCAGAGGTTAGGGTCCCATGGAGAGGGGGAGTGGTGAGCAGGGGAAGGAGAGAGGGAGACTTGCTAACAAGGAAGGGGTTGGGGGGGTGATAGTTATGTATACTCCCCTAGTCACCAAGAATGTGCCACAATCTATCTATCTATCTGTCTATCTATCTATCTATCTATCTATCTATCTATCTATCTATCTATCTATCTGTTTATCTATCTATCTGTTATCTATCTATCTATCTATCTATCTATCTATCTATCTATCTATCTATCTATCTGTTTATCTATCTATCTATCTATCTATCTGTTTATCTATCTATCTATCTATCTATCTATCTATCTATCTATCTATCTATCTATCTATCTATCTATCTATCTATCTATCTATCTATCTATCTATCTATCTATCTATCTATCTGTCTGTCTGTCTGTCTGTCTGTCTGTCTGTCTGTCTGTCTGTCTGTCTGTCTGTCTGTCTGTCTGTCTGTCTGTCTGTCTATCTATCTATCTGTTTATCTATCTATCTATCTATCTATCTATCTATCTATCTATCTATCTGTTTATCTGTCTGTCTATCTGTCTGTCTGTATATAAGAAGTATACCAAGAAATATATATGTGCAGTACAAAGCAAGAAAAAGGGAAAATATAATTTTAAAAAAACTCCAGATGAAGGTAAAATATGTACAGAAAACTCTCAATGACTGCGGGGATCATTGTTGTTGTTGTCTGGCATGGAGTTCAGTTTTGTCCTCATCCTACCCTCCGCTACTGCCAGGTTCAGACCGAGAACAGAGCCAGCCTTTTTTTTCTCCACTTGGTTTATCATGCCTGACCCCCCCCCCCCCCCCACCTTAATGCTGCCTGATTACCACTAATTCACAGACCAGATAGAGTAGTCGGATGCATACATTGGAAGAGCTGAATAACAGTGCCTCTGGGTGGTCAGGCCAGTTGAATCTGTCCCCTGGACTGTTGGACTGCATCATCTCAGGTGTCAGAAATCCACGTCCAGCTCCTTCGTCTCACTGGCATTGAGCTGGACGGGCACGTACTACTGGAAACACTGATATAAACATACACATAAATAAACACTAAAGACTAAACACATTGAAACCTAACAAAAGCATAGAGATCCTATTTAGATGCATCCACTGTCTTTAAGATGTCTGGGGGAAATCAAGTCCTGCAGTAAGCTAGCTGTCAGAAACCAAACTGTCAGGGCTCACCTTGTAAGTTGCAGTGTTAAACAATTACAGCTAGATGTCGCTCTAATTCAACACTTAATCGGCATTACGCATGTTCTCGCTCCTTTACACACACACACGTACGCACGCACACACACATATAGCCGTGTTAATACAAGGACTCTTTCAACCGATCAGCACTTTCGTATCTCTCAGTCTACACATTTCTTCCCTCTCATCACAAAGCTCCGGTGAGAAAGGAACACGCATGCATCCGACGACACCGACAGGGGGCGCTGCTGCGAGACCCTGCCTGGCTGTCTGTCTCAGCATGAGTCTGGCTGTCTACTACCGACAGAGTAAGGGGATTATGTAATGTTTACTATTATGGCACTAGCTTTGGCAGGCTAGTGCGCGTGTTCTTCCTCGCTACCGGTGTCAAAGGCCACGGTGCAGATCCTACACATCAGAGTTATCAAGAGTATACTGCACATTCCACTTTTGTCTCATCTCAAACATCCCCATCTTTGTCAGGACAGAGCCGAGCTGCCTAATTATGGGATGCCATAGTAGCCTCCCTGCCGCCCTGCTCACGCGGGCGCACGGCACACCGCTTGTCTCCTACTACTTGCAGTACAAACACGGGGTTAGCCGAGTTTACGCTAGACCACGCCCCCTCGGTCCAGCTGGTGGCAACACTTGTGATGACATCATCGCCTCGCTCGGCTATTGGCTGGAGGACATCTCACACCTGCCCAATCGCCAGTCGATGAAGTGACGTCAGCCAAACTCGGCCCGTTCGGCTCTATGGGATGGGCGGGGCAGAGTAATTACCGACGTCAGAGCGAGCGGAATACAGGGCCGTGATTGGGCGAAGACCGCGAAGTGAGGGTCTGTTGCTGAGAGAAAAGAAAGAGGGAGAGAGCAGTTGCGAGGAGGACCGATGCCTCAGCTGCGCCGCAGAAGAGCTCTCCATCTCTGAAACAAACTTTTTTGAACACGCATTTGTGTTCAGACTCCTGCTCTGACCGCTCTGTTTCCATCATCGTCTTACTTGTCATGATTTGTCAAATTCAAAAAGTGGTAATAGGTAGGCTACTACACAAGTTAGAGTAGCAGAATAACCGCATTGTGGGGCTTTAATCTCGTTGTACCAATTTATATCTTGACAAGAAGGGTTGATGCATTATCACCGTCTGCCCAAGGATGCCACTTGTGCTGTCAATTATGGTAAACATACTCCTTTTCAGAAGAGGAGGGGGCATTTGTGCCTTTCTATTGGCTTTCACTGACTTGGCCCCTCCTCTTGACCCGCCCACATACTGTTCCTATGGTTCCCAAAGCCCTTATTGGATACTGTAAAGTTTGGGACAGTGCACCGGTTTGGCCCAGCATCTTTCTACCATTCGCTGGTTAATCCCGTCAATCAACTGGATTTTGACAGCTCGCCACGCCCTTTACTTCGCAGCGTCAACGCTGATACGCTACTGTACCTGTCACCGACCTCTGATTGGTCAACTTGCCCAGCTGTTAGTGGTTCATTCACCATTTTGTGACTGTAGTGGAAAAGAGACTGATAGTTTTTTATCCTTGTTTGAGTTTCTGTGGGGAAAAGACATGTTTTGCGGAGGAAAAGTAAAGTGTGAGTGTGGACCACATAGTCTTCGCCGACAGCCAAGGATGTTATCCGGAGTTGTTCAAGCCTCCTCATCTGCAAAATAGGACCATAAATCTTTCTCTCACGAAGTGAAACGTTCTGTTTGGGTGAGTCGAAACTAAGTTAGCAAGGCAGTGAAGCTCAAACCACTTGAATTTTCTATTCCAGGATCAGCAGTCTAACAGTAGATATAACCAACTACCCACGGTCGGTCGGTCGGTCCGATAGCGTCCAAAGAAATGGAGTGACACAGCTTGCGAGCCAAGGAAGAGACGAGAGACAGAGAGGAGGGGTGGGGGGGGGTGTACAGCCTAAAACTTTGTCAAATGTTTTACTGCAGAGTCTACTGGACGTGCACGAGACGTTTTAGCCGTTGTCGGTTCGCTCTGCAATATTGTGGTTAACACTGTACACTTTTCATCGAGCTTAGTTTGTGAGTTTGCGTAGAATAATGCTAGCGTAGTAGAATAATCGACCTATTTGCAGCATTGCCCCTTTCCGTGCAGCCAAATGTTTACCAATAACCACGCTGTGTCGATCGGTGTGTTTAAAAATGCAGCGAAGGAACTGAAACACAACATCAGAACACAGCGTCCCATTTCCTTGTGGTCTGGCTACTGACGTTGTCATTATCTTGGTACTAGTCTACCCGCGCTGCGTACTACGACTACTACAACCACCACCACTACTACTAAAAAGCTGACTTCTTTATTCAACTTTTTCATGTACTTCAACGTTGCTGGCGTGGGGAAGCTTCCCCGGAGTGGCTGCGTTATCTATTATCTCTATCGTAATAGATATTTGCGTGCCAAACACCGTTGTATCAGGAAGAATTAGGCCCTTTCTAGTTGGGGTAATAAAACGTCACTCGACACCGGTTGTTTGTGTTTTCTACCGAGCTCCATACGCAGAGCAGACCGACTGGCTGCCTCGAGTCATAATACTCCTTTGACATTGTAGCGCCTCTCGTAGTACTCGCAAAGATGAGCGCAAAGAAGCGTACGGGCAGAAAGACCGGGAATGCATTCGCTGTTTTCTCGGCTTTCCCCTCGCCGACACTCCACTTTTCTGCATTGCAAAACTGCAATCAGTGTCGATGCATCTTTGGCATCTCTGAGCGAGCAGTTTTCATAGTTTGTCCTATTTTTGCTGGTGCATATTTTAAGTGGTAGAAATAGACGATGTTTTTGGGGGGTTTTTTTACGTTCACTTTGGACTTCGGTGCATGTGACCCCATCTATCCTGCAGATGCACACCGATATGCATGCATTTTGTGCATTTATCATGTCTCAATTATTGCACTTGTGTATGCAGAAGATAAATCCCCAATGGTCTAGGGCCTCTTTGCACAGCTTGTAGAGTAGTTGCCCATTGATGTGGCATTGGCAGTCCTGTCATTTGGTCCCAAACAGGAACAGTCACCTCTGATCTATGCTACAGCCTCCTGATCAATACAGCCCAGAATGCACAAATCCCAGGCCTCAATATTTCTCTTTTATTGATAATATGTACAGTCAGATATGCCAGCCAGAAAACAGCTGCCAGTATTCATACTACGTCACAACGGATGTTCTCCATAGTGTGCAAGCCCACTCTCACACTACGTGCATGCACACACACAAACACAGTTCACAGCTCGCCCTCTCGCTACTCCAAATATACCCTAATGAAATGGTTTATTTTACTCATGTCATGTTGCACGTTGTACAATCACATCCCACTCACTCATTGGGAGAGCATCAACCAAAGTCACTTGTGTGTGTGTGTGTGTGTGTGTGACAGAGTATATACTGTTTTTTTTGCTGTTTCACGTGTGAGTGTGTGTGTTCCCTGATGACCCAGTTAAGGGCAAAGCCGCCCTGTCACAACGCTGGAGTGTGTGGAGGCCACGGTAGGCTTCACTACTACGGTAGTCATACAGCTTTCCTCCATTGTATCACTGTACTACCGTGTAGCCATTCTGCTCTCCTCTCGCCATCCCTGTCCCCCTCACTGCAGCCCTGTGCCCGTACAGACACCCATAAAACCCTTTTAGGAGAGGGATGAACCGCAGTGTGCCTGGTAACCACGCAGACACACTCTCACACACACGGGTACACACTGACACATAGTTTGTAGTGCAAGTGCAGCGTTGAGCAAGGTAGACACAACCTGAAGTCACGCACATATGGCCTTATACACTACATACGACATGCTATATGCAGTTCTAATGCCCCCTTCACACACACACACACGTGCTGTGCCATGTTGCAGTGGGGCATAGGCTAAATCCCCCGCGGGTAGTTGGGTAAACTCATAGTGGTAATGGTTTATTAGGGTTGTATAGTACGGTAATAAATTGGAGTGTAATAGCAGCATACATGTTTACTCTCCCCACTGGATGACTGCTGCTTCCTATAGCGATGACATTGAGATGAGATTTCCTTATGAGTGACTCCACTGTGTGTGCGTGTGTGTGTGTGTGTGTGCGTGTGTGTGCGTGCATGCACATAGTGCATGTGTGCATTTGTATCCAACCTGCTATGGAATTATCCTGTGAATAGAGCAAAGTGGGATTCCTGTGCGAGTGCGAGTGTGTGTGTGTGTGTGTGTGTGTGTGTGTGTGTGTGTGTGTTTATAATCTCAAAATTAAGACAAGCTGTTTTATTTCATTCATTTATTTTTGTGTTTTTACAGCAAAGGAAAACTTGTACTGGTCCAAGAGTGAGTTCCTGCGTGTGTGTGTGTGTGTGTGTGTGTGTGTGTGTGCATGTGCGTGTGTGTGTGTGCGGATGAGTGTTTATACAGCACAATGAATGTATGAGTGTGAGACAATATATGAGGCCAAGGGAGAATTTAACAGTGTGTGCATGACTGCACTGTAAATTCCAGGGAGGGCGTTTAGTGTGTGTGTATGTGTATGTGTGTGTGTGTGTGTGTGTGTGTGTGTGTGTGTGTGTGTGTGTATGTGTGTGTGTGTGTGTGAGAGAAAGAGAGAGTGTGTGTGAAGTTTGATGTTGCTACGCTGTGGACGTGTTACTGTGTGAAACAGCCTCTTTCTGCTGTTTAAGGTGGAGTCCAGTCCAATGCCATGGAGACGATAGCCGTCGATCATCTATCTAGTCAGGATTTACCGTCCGGCAGCCCATCCTGCATCTCTCACTTCACCTGATTATCTCGAATATGATCAATTCTTCTCTGCTCATTTTGATTCAGGCCATGAGACGATTTTACTGTAATTTCCTCTGTATCGTTGACCCTAATTTATGATTGACAAGTTGTCTGCTGAAAAGAAAGGTTTTAGTCTAGGTCTTGGCGTGTAGGCTTTTAGCTGACGAACGATAATATCCATGGGACTACTTTCTGCTAAAATCTTAGTTAGGTTAGATATGCATTATCTAGAATAGATCAGGTACTGCAGCTTTCACAGTAATCAGCCAATTTAAATCCTGACGATTTGTCAAGCAAAAATGGTACAACCACGTTGATCCCTTTGGAGGGAGGATTCTGATTATTTGTGTTACATTTGTTTAAATATTGTTTAAAAAACCCTCATGATGCTTTCCATGCTAAATTGATTTAGACATTAGGGCTGCCTCCAGCCATCCACAAAATACACAGACCTGAAAATAAAAAATAAGTCAATATTTAATTCTAAATAGTTAGTATTATCTACAAAGTTGTGCACGTACCCTATTGTGCAGGCCAGTACCTTGAAAAGTTCAGACCTCCTAACAGAATGTGAACACACACACATGCTTGCTGCTTGCTTATCAGCCAATGCCAAGAGCATTTGGGAGGCTATAACCATGACCAAACACATTTTTCTAAGCTGAGATCAGATCCTAGCCAGTCAGCCAGCCAGTCAGCCGGCCAGTGGCCCTGACTCCTTCCTCTCTCCACCAGTGCACTACGGTAACTCTACAGTACTGACATTCCCAATCCAGGCCCCGGCGTCTACACTAATGAGTGAGTACTTGGCCTAGTACTTGTAGAGGCATTCTTGCAGTCTGTGTTTTCTTTATTTTTTTCCCCTTGCTTTGTGATGGACAACTTATACATTGCCATAACAATTCTGTCTTGGCTAGCTGGCTACTCAGTCAGAACGTGGAATTTAGACAAAAATAATGTCAACCATGGGTGGGTTGATAAAAAATACAATAATGGCCTATTTGCCCGTTTATACAGTGAATAGGATGTGAGGGAAGCGGTCAAAATGGAGCATCAGTGACGAGAATGACTCTGGAAGTTTCTTAGTGATACGGGAACAGGAAGAGATGCTATGATGCACAGGAAGTGGAAGCAGGGTGCGACTGGTTTATGTTTTGTTTTGTTTTGTCGAGGCAAACAAACAGTTAAACATATGGTCAGCTAATGCATGTGTGACAAACTTTTCCAATGTCTAGGACAGGATGTGTCTGGGCGTGTGTGTGTGTGTGTGTGTGTGTGTGTGTGTGTGTGGGTCGCGCACGTGCGAGTGTGTGTGCGCATGCCCGCGTGTGTGTGTGTGTGTGTGTGTGTGTGTGTGAGAGACTGTTTTTAGCCTGTACTCTTTTGCATCAGTGAGTGTGCCCGATCCAGCGCCAGCCTTTTTTAATTTCTCTCCTTTTGGTCTCTTTGCCGAAATGTGTGCCAGTGTGTGCCAGCGAGTGTCAGCAGGAGAACGAGAAGAGAAGAGAGAGGAGACAGGGAAAGACCGAGACACTGAGAAAGAGTGAGAGAGGGCCCGGTTGCGCTAGAATGACTGTGGAAATTCCCAGTGACTACACGAGAAAAAGGCTATTTGAACAAACAGCCAAACAGCCGCATACTCCTCTCTCTCTCTCTCTCTCTCTCTCTCTCTCTCTCTCTCTCTCTCTCTCTCTCTCTCTCTCTCGCTCTCTCTCTGTCTCTCGGTCTCTTTCTCTCACTCCTGTTGTAGGGTGACCTCACCCTGGCCACCACCAGCCCTTTCCTCTCGATGGGAGTCA
Organism: Hoplostethus mediterraneus; assembly: GCA_034670385.1. Lineage (NCBI taxonomy): Eukaryota > Metazoa > Chordata > Actinopteri > Trachichthyiformes > Trachichthyidae > Hoplostethus > Hoplostethus mediterraneus. Next base: position 2,394,783 of record JAXDDW010000057.1, read on the forward strand.
AAATAAAAGCTGCGTTGTTGTTGCGATCCCCGAGCAAACGCGCAGTGTGGAGTCTGCACTGCATAACGCCAGTAAGCTACCCTGTCGCATGTCGAAGTAGCTGGAGGGAGTAGTGGGGAGATCAGGCGACCTGTAGTGGAAGGCTGTGTGTGTGTGTGTGTGTGTGTGTGTGTGTGTGACGAGATAGAGGGAGAACGATAGAGAGATCAAGAGAAAGCATTTTTGTCTGTGCATGCATTTGGAAGGCTTCATTAAAGGCAAAGGTTTGGATACTTGAGACGTCCTCAGATGTATCATATGACAAATTGTAGTGAGTGACCTTGGTTATTTGCTCTTTGTTTCTCTTCCTTTCTCTCTTCCTTTCTTTCTTCCTTTCTGTCTTCCTTTCTTTCTTCCTTTCTTCTTTTCTTTCTTCCTTTCTTTCTTCCTTTATTTCTTTCCTCTACTTTACCTCCTTTTATCTTCATTTCTGACCAAGATTATCGGCACCCTTGCATTTTATGCAGATAATGTACAATATCTTCTGAAATAATTGGAAACATTCGGTCTTCACACATTCAATTCACAACAGCACATGATCAAACAATGAGAATACTTTTTTTTTTTTTAATCTTTCATGGTTTCAAAATCGACAAGTGGCCTTGGCCATGATTTCTGGCATCCTTTAGAACAATTCAAATAAATTTTGTTGGAGGAATGGATTATTTTTTGCCGTGTAGTTCAACTCACCTGTGACAGGTTGCAGGTGCCCACATGGTATAAATAAATCAATTATCCATTTTAAAGTGATAAAACTGTTTTGCTTCCCTGGTCATCTGTGAAAAGGGGAAGAGAAAAGAGCTGTCTGAGGATGTGTTCAGAGGCTATAAGGCCATCTCTAGAAACCTTGGTATTCCTGTTTCTACACTTCGCAATATTATTAAGACGTTTGATGCACATAGAGTGTTAAGAATCTCCCAGGATCTCAGATGTCGAAGGTTGGTGCGAGCCATTGCAAAAACACCTCGCATGACATCTAATGTGCCATCCACCAGACACTGAACCAAGAAGGCTTTACGGTCAGAGGCCACGGAGACTCCACTGCTGAAAGACAAACACAAGAAGATCTTTGCCAAGACCCACCAAACCAAAATCCTTATGGGAAAATGTTCTGTAGCCAATGAAACCAAATTAGAGCTGTTTGGCAATGCAGATCAGTGCTTTGTTTACAGACGATGAAATTATGCTTTAAAAAAAACAAAAAACACCTACAGTCAAATACAGGGGAGGGCCCATAATGCTGTGGGGCTGCTTTGCTGCCCCGGGTACTGGATGCCTTGAACATATTAAGGGCATCATGAAATCAGGAGATTACCAAGGCATTTTAGAGCAAAATGTGCTGCCCAGTGTCAGAAAACTGGGTGTCAATTGAAGGTCATGGGTCCTCCAGTAGGACAATGACCCAAAACACATCCAAAAACACCCAGGAAAGATTCAGGAGAAAACAGTAGACTGTTCTGGAGTGGCCAGCAATGACTCCTGATCTCAATCCAATTGAGAATCAATGGTGAGACCTGAAATGTGTAGTTGGTCAAAGAAGTCCTTCACACTGAAGAACTGGAGCAGGTTGCATTTGAAGAGTGGAGAAACTGCCAGCAGGAAGGTGCAGGAAGCTTATTGATGATTACATACAGTCAACATTGCCAAAGGCTGTGCAACTAAGTATTAGAAAAGGGTGCCAATAATCCTGGCCATAGCCACTTTAAAATTTTGAAGCCATAAAAGATTTTTTTATATTTGTATTTGATCGTGTTGTTTATGGTTTGATTATGTGCTGTTAAATAAAACAGGTGAATGTGTGAAGACTGAAAGTTGTTTCAGTTTCCATTTATTGGATATTGTACATTATCTGCATACAATTCAAGAGTGCAAATAATCTTGGCCAGACCTGTTTGTCTTTGTTAGCCCTTTGTTTCTGCGTAGGTGAACCATGAACCATGACTCTCAGACATACTTGCCCATTCAAGGGTTTTATTACAAAATGCAATACCTTCATTTTGTAAAAAAAAAAAAAAGCTACCTGAAATACATCAATCAATATTTAAAAAATAGCATAACTATTATAAACATAAATAAACATAACTGTATAAAGATAAAGATACATAAATATTAGCAAACACTTTAAGAAGAATCGTCATTTTCATAATAACCCATAATAAACATTTGCTTCACTTTCATGACAGGAATCATTTTATAAACGTAGCCATCAATTTTTTAAATGGTGGATAAGAATATGTATTTATTATTGAGTATACACACACACACACACACACACACTCACAAGCACACACACTCTAGTGGATTACGCTGACATGGGGGGTGAATGAGAGAGTGTGTCAGATATTGAGCCAGTGTGATATCCAGTGCAGTGTAGCACACTTTCCAGGTATGACGTCATTTCTAATCTCAGCAAGTTTTGATGATGAAGATAATAAATGACCACCTGTCTTCTCCCTCTTCTTTCCAGCCAGCAATACGTGAAGGACAGAAGGACAGAAAAGGGGGCAGAGAAAGAAATAAAGAATAAGAAGGAGTGCCTTAGAAGCGAGAAAGAGGAGCGCCGCACAACCTGCAGCACTTTGTGAATTGAGAAAAAGGGATGAGACCGTTGAAGAAACACGGTGGGCGTTCTCCCCCGTTGACCAGGGGCAGAGGGGGGAGGAGGAGAGGAAGCGCTCAGGCTCCCCCAGAGAAAGACACCCGAAGAGACCGAGTCCGAAGGGAGACACCTGTCAAAACCCCACAGCACAACCCCCCGAACCCCAGTACTCCCTCCATGCGCAGACAAACCCCGCCCACCACAGCCAGCTCCCAGAAAGAGACAATCACAAATAGCAATACACCTACAAGGGAGGAGTCTAACGAACTGAGGAAACCTGTGGTGTCGGTAGAGAAGGATGGAAAGACGGGCGAAGAAAAGATAGAGGAAGGGGGGAAAACAGTGGGGACGAATGGAAATAGTATTCCCTCCAATGATGCCACAGCTGCGCCTACCTCCGCCCCAACGGCAACCTCCGCAACCGCTCCCACCCTGGCCAATCACAGCCCCGGCTCCGGCTCGGTCTCCAGCAGGAAAACGGCCACCTTCAAGGCTCGCGTCCCCAAGAAGAAGTACACGTATGAGCACTTTGCTAACAATGCGAGTGCCCTATCTTCCACCCCTACCTCCAGCCCTGCTCTCATACACAACAGTTACTACAACAACAGCAGTAAAAACAATGATAACTTGAATATGACCAACAATCATAACAGCATTAGTAAGAACATTAGTGGTAGCATCAACAGTAGTACTAACAGTAACAGTACAAATACTAGCAGCGCTATCAATAGCACTAACAGTAGTAACAGTAGCACTAGCAGTAATAGTATTAGCAATAGCAGTAGTAGTAGTAGTAGTAGTAGAGGTAATACTAGCTCAGGTAACCAGCCATTAGCACCAGTTGTGGATAGTAAAGCTATAGAAGTGAATCGTTTTAGCGGCGTCTCCACGGAGGACGGGACCCTCAGGACAGCAGCTTCCCAGGACAGAGAGACCCAAGCTGGGGAAACCGAGGCGGAGGTGGCCCCTAACTCGGTGCGCTCCTCGTCCACCGACACGGCCAGCGAGCACTCCGCTGACCTGGAGGTGATGGAGGCAACGGGGACAAGCCTCCATCAAAAGAGCCCCCACGGCCTGGCTCCCCTCCGTAACTCCCACCCTCGAGAGGCCAGCCTGTCAGAGGGGCTAGCCGAAGCTCTGGCCAAGGGCCTGAAGAACCAGAGGGTCTTGGCTCGACAACTGAGGACGCCCGGGGACGGTGGGTCCGGGGGTGCAGGGGAGCGAGGGGGCAAGGACTCGGGACCCCTGTCCCCGCTGTTCAGACCGGGGGTGGTACGCCGGGTGAGTGGGGGCAGTGTTGACGTTCAGCTCCAAGGAGAGGAGGGGCTTGCTCAATACCCCTTCCACGGTGGAGTCATGATGACATCACCACCAGGGCCTCAGAGCGCTGTAGACTTCATTTTGGACGCCCCCCCACCCGGTATGGTCCCCGTGGCTGTCGGGACCCAAGTGTGTGTGCCTTTTGGGGGAGAGGAGGGGAGTCCCCTAGTGTATAGAGAGGGGGTGGTCTCTCAGGTGGACCCCCACCCTGCTGTCTCCTTCCCTTACCGGGTGCTTCTGAACGAGGACGTAGAGACGTTGGAGGATGGAGGGATGGGGGAGGAGGAGAGGAGGAAAGCTAAGGCCCAGGCTGTGTGGGTGTCCAGACAGAGCCTGAGGCTGCTCACCCCTCCCTGGGAGGTCCCACAGTTGGATGGAGGGAGGGCAAGGGAGAGAGAATGGGAGAGGGAAAGGGAAGAGAGAGAGCGGAGGGAGGAGATGGAGGTGGAGAGGGAGGTGTGCCAGTTGAGTATTGGAATGGGGGTGCTGGGAGGGGGAGCGAGACTGGGCCACGGCTTTTCTCCTCAAGGGGTGGCAGGGGGGCATCCCTATGGAAACGTACATCCAAGCCCCCACTCCTCCACCGTGACCTCCAGCATAGTGGACAGCACAGTCCATTGCCGTGGCGATAACTACGCCGACGGTGAGAGACAAAAACAGCCAAACACCCCCGAGGAAGACATGGAGGTGTCTCACTTCAACATGGGCCTCTCCAGCGGTCCCAAACCCAACGCCAGGACCCCCCAGCACAGACACATCCTCTCCAAGTCCGCTGGCTACCCTCCATCCTCCCCCCACCTTTCTGTGGTGCAGGGCCTGAGACCCCTGCACCTCTCGACCCTAGCCAGCCCCCAGCCAGCCCCCTCCCCTGCCTTACTGGGGCCTGAGATGAACATCGCCTCCCCGAGCCTACCTCCATCCAAGACCACCCCCACCCAGACCCCTACTCCCACATCCGGAGGGGGCTCCTCGTCTAACTCGTCGTCGCGCTCCCGGACACCCCTCTCCCTGGCCCAGCAGAAGTACAAGAAGGGAGACGTAGTGTGCACCCCTAACGGGATCCGGAAGAAGTTCAACGGTAAGCAGTGGAGGAGGCTGTGCTCCAGGGAGGGCTGTATGAAGGAGTCTCAGCGTCGGGGGTACTGCTCCAGACACCTGTCCATGAGGACCAAGGAGATGGAGGCGGCGGGGGCAGCGGGGGGGGGAGAGGGGAGGGAGTAGCTCGGGGACCGTCACTCCCTCTGACCTGCGGGGTCGAGCGAGTAGTGAGTTCGACTGGGACGACACATCGAGAGAGAGCAGCGAGGCCAGCAGCAGAGGAGACTCCCGACCCCGCCTGGTGCTCCCCTCCCTCCTCCCCCACGAACTCTCATCTCGCTTTGATTTTGACGAGTGCGAGGCCGCCACCATGCTGGTGTCACTAGGGAGCTCTCGCTCCGGCACGCCCTCCTATTCTCCCATCTCCAACCAATCGCCCTTCTCCCCCGCGCCGTCTCCCTCGCCCTCCCCGCTGTTCGGCTTCCGGCCCGCCAACTTTTCCCCCATCACCGCCTCCCCCGTCCTCCCGCACCGGAGGCACAGGCAGCCCAGCGGGACGGGAGGGGGCGGGGGCGGGGGCAGCAAGGCGACAACCCCGGGTGGCGGCGGGGGAGAGAGGGAGAGACACGCTTCAGGCATCCAGCCCTCCTTCCACACCAACCTGACGTTTACGGTCCCCATGAGCCCCAGCAAACGGAAGCCGGATGCCCCTCCGCCCCCGCCTCCTCCCTCGCACCACCACGACTACACACCGAAGATGGAGCTGGAGCAGGGGGACCTCAGCAGCTCCTTCAGGGTGCTGTCCCCGCAGACGCCGGCCTCACACTCCCGCACACACACTCCCACCTTCTCCCGTCCCCGAGGAGTGACCACCCCTTCCTCCAGCAGGCCGCCGTCCTCCACCGCCACCTCCCCGCCTCCTCTGCTGGTGTCCCCCGCTCCTCCGTCTCCTCTCACGCCCGACGGAGGGCCTCGCCACGCGGTCCCCGTATCCCAGCAGGCCTTGCGGGACTCCCCCGTCATTGTGAGGAACCCCGAAGTCCCCCTGGCTAAGTTTACTGAGTGTCCCCTGGGTAGAGGAGGTGGAGACGGAAACGGCGGCGGGACAAATACCTCCTCCTCTAAAGACCCCGGCCTCACCCCCCTCACCCCTCAGCTGATTTCTGGCCTGCAGGTTCCTGTCCCCATCAATGCCGCCGCAGCCACAGTGACCAACGGCACCGTCCTCCTCCGGAGTCCGGCCCAAACCCTGGTGCTGGTGTCCCCGACCCCACCCTGCTCCCTGTCCACCGCCGGCACCGCTACCAACCTCCTGCAAACCCTGTCGGTCACCGTCAGCACAACGGTCTCAGCTCCCACCCCCGGCAGCACGGCTAGCCCCGGGGAGCGAGACGGGGACAGGGGGACGGGGTTCGGGGGCGAGGTCCAGCAGCCGGTTCCCTGCCACCCGTCTCCCACCGCCCTGCTGCCCCTGATCCTGCCAGCTGAGAGTCTACACCCCGCGCCGCGCAAGGATATCATCATGGGGCGCCCTGGCACAGGTGAGCATCGTGTGTGTGTGCATGTGGGTGTGCGGTTGTCTGCGAGGTCGATGTTTAGGGAGGAGCGTGGAGGGTTTTTGGGCAAATTATCTGCAGTGCTGTCAATTGGTGACAAAGGCTACAACAATTACAAGGACAGGCGAGATATGTGGAAGAAGCTTGTTGCACAGTGTAGTCTGTGTGTGTTCAGGGATAGTGCATTCACATGATAACTATGTTTAGCAGCTATTCCAAAGAAAAAAACAATTGCACAAAAATCCATCAGCATCTATCACACACATAGAATATTATGTAGGAATGGTGCAATCAAATGACGATTATATTGTGTAGCTGTTTCAAAGAAAATATCAATTATGGAAAAATCCCAGAAGTGGACTTTCTTTTATAGCATCTTATCACACTGCCTCGCCATACCTTTTCTTGACGTAGGGCACTCGCAAGTCAAAGCATGTTCTTATACTTCATATCGAATTGCAGCACTGTGCAAAGTAAAAGAGGTTCAGTGAGAGGCTATTGTCGTGTTTTCCATTGCCACCAAAACCCTGTTTTTGGAACATGAAGACCTCAGGGGAAAGAATTAGACATAAAAGCTTAGGGACCCTCTGAATATGTTGCTTTTTCTATGTCTAAATGAATGACCTTTATTTTGCTGATAGAATAAAAATATATAAAGACCATACACATAAGCCTGATTATTACTACTTGTCTTAAAGATCAGAAAACTCACGGTTGGCTGTGTGGCTCAGTAGTGTTATGTCGCCTCAGCAGGGATTGAGGAAGTTCTGGTCACTGGCCTTGTACTAGCAGGTTATAAATACAGTATGTTGGCAGGGATTGTTTTTCTCAGAATTTGAAACCGATGAACACACTGTCATAGACTACATACAGAGACAACACAGTGGTACCACATGAGATGAAAGATAGAAGATGCTATTTATTAGTATCAGTGCAATTACAGCAGCAGTCTGTGGAATACGTGTTAAACACACACACACACACACACACACACACACACACACACGAACAGAGTGAGTTGTATCAAAGCCTTATTTGTAAAATATCCCAATAAAATTTTAAAAAGGAAAGGACCTGATTGGCTTTAAATGTTAAAGTATTTTTAATGTTTTTCTTTTACATTGTGAGTGATTTATTTCTATTTATTTTATTACATTACAGCCAGACAGAAGTACGCTGTATTCGATTTCATTCATCAAATAAAACTAATTCAGGACAACAATCATTCAGTCAACAGACATGGCTAAAAACCAATACATAAAATTGATCAAAATAGATTGAGGGTAAGTACAACCCTGTCTGAATTTTAAAAAATATATATATTTTTGACACGTAAAACACATGAGGAAAGCAATTCATGTCTGAGAGAAGGTTAGAGCCACAGAGTCTAATTAGAGGTTAAACCCACGCGAACATGCCACGACCTGTGTGTGGTGATGCCTAATATAAGAAGCTCCTGATAGCGAGCATGCTGTCGTCCCATATGGGCTCCTCTATTCGTCTGTCCACTCGCCTCCTGTTTGCAGGTAATGTAGCGCCAGCGTGCTAAAGCCGGTCACGTGGCCCACGTAAGCCCTGGAAACCGGGTGCTGTGATTCACCGGGTCAGTTCAGGGCCAGGCTAGTCAGGGATCAATGTGGATGACCTCTCTAGAATTCACCACTCAGCACTCGTAGGGGCTAGACGCTAGTCCGTCCAGACCAAACCTGGGACCTGGGAGAGAGGAAGCATACGTGGCATATTGAAGAGCTGAAGGATAACACAATTGGCAAAATATTAATTAAATTGTAGGTTTGGGTGTGAGGCTGTACGTGGAAAAGGGGCTGCTTGAGTTGGTTACAAAGTTAATTGTGTGTGTGTGTGTGTGTGTGTGTGTGTGTGTGTGTGTGTGTGTGTGTGTGTGTGAGAGAGTCTCTCTGATGAGTCTTTATGGACAGAAACTTTTTTGTGGTAACTCTTACAATCACACCTACATAGACGAGACACAGAGCAACAGCAAGGATTTATAATAGAAAGGAATGGGGAATTGAGATAAGAAAAAAAAAAAAAAAAATCCGGAGAAAAGCAAATCCTGGAGAAAGGACGAGTGTTGTTAGAGACTCTTGCTGTATTCTGCCCTAAATCAGCGCTTCCCAAGAAATTAACATTTTAAGGAGAAAGTGAGAGTGGGTATGGAACGTGGGCTAGATGTATGTAGGCCAGTTATGGACTGCTTCCACCGACTCGTACTGTGTGTGTGTGTGTGGGTGCATGTGGCGTGTGTTTGTGTGTGTGAGGGTGTGAGAGAGAGAGAGAGAGAGAGAGAGGGGGTTTAGATTAAAAAGAGAATGAGGAATGCCTCAGATAGGGAGGATGAGAGGGTGGATGAATGAAGATGTGTCCGGCGAAGAAAAGAAGAGATTTCAATAGTGGCTCTTGGAGAAATCTCTCAGTTGTTGGTTTTCTGGAAGATTGTTAGGCAAGACGAATCTCACCAACATGCTGTCTCTCTTTGTGTGTGTGTGTGTGTGCATGTGTGTGTGCGTGTGCGTGTGTGTGTGTGTGTGTGTGTGGGATTTGACTTCCTGACCCTAGTGACAATTATCCCCTTGCACATTTTGAAATATTTCCGCTGACTCATGTTGCGTGCATGTGTGTTTGTTTATTAGTGACTCATGTGAAGTGATAGTGGAAGAAGGTGTGGGTTCTGGTGTTGGGCTCATTCTAAACGTGTGGCTATGTGTAGGCTATAGGCCTGGCCCTATACGTCGAGGTGCCAGGGTGTTGTGTGGGTGTCTGTAGAAGAATTTGTTGTCAAGCTGAATGTGCCACAGTGTGCATGTGTGATGCTGAAAATAAGAGCCCATTTCTCCAATTTTCTTGCATGTAGACACGTAGTATTGTACATGAATTCACTTCACCGGGGCCCTTTGGCCTCAGCATGTCTGTACGTATTGCTGTGTGGACGTTTGCGAGTAAGACAGAGAAATGGACAGCGAAGGGAGTGCTGTGTTTTTGAGTGTACGATCCCTTTCTCAAATCCTCTTTTTGCCGCTGAATGAATAACACCTCTTTGTGTGAGTGCACGCATGCTTGCTTGTGTGTGCATTTATTTTGAAGATCTTTGAGTGAGGAGCACATGTGGGTGTTTTTGCTAGAGTGAGAAAGGGTGTGCGAGCTCTTCTCTATGCTTCTGGGAAAATGTGTCATGGAGGGAAAGCAGGAAACTCTGCATGACTGTGTGTGTGTGTGTGTGTGTGTGTGTGTGTGTGTGTGTGTGTGTGTGTGTGTGTGTGTGTGTGTCGGTCTTTGTATCTTCTTATCAGCGACTGAAATATGAGCAAACCTAAATAGCTAATTTCCTAATGTTTATAAAGTTGTGATTTTGTTTGTTTGTGTTTGTCAAACCATCTCAGAATTTTGTGTCCAAATGTGTGTATTATAAAAGTATACTAAACAGTCTAATGTTAATTGTTTGGGGTCATTGGGATTTAAAAAAATTTTTTTTTAAAGGGGTCGGTACCCTAAACCCTCTGCAGAAATAATGTGGGCAATTCTCAACCTCAAAGTGTGTTTGCGTGTTTCACATGTGTATCAGTGAGTGTGTATTGATAGTAGATAGAATAGTTTGACCCATTGGGATTTCTGAAGGCCGATGCACATTGTTTTAGACTAAAGTTGACGATAATTTATATTTTGCGCTAGTATTCAATATCTTTAAATATCCAAAAGTATTCAGAGTTTTCCACATAATTTTGTTATTGGCAGGGTGGAAAAGCCGATGAAACAGCATTTAAACCAATAACACTTAAACTCCACTGAAACCAATACAAATTATTTTAGGTGGATTAGTGACTCACCACACTAATCAATGGTAGGGAAACTCTGAGATAACAAAGTGTAGCTATTAATAAATAAAATGTGCAAGGAAAATACAATTTCATTGCTGGTTTTACAGTTTTTATGTAACTGTTCAAGGAGGAACCTCCACCATGTCAGCAGTGGACGACATGGCTGATGTTGGTATTTAATAAAAAGACAATATCGTCCTATAAATCAGCAAACCAATATATCGGTCTAACCCTAGTAGATAGCATAGTGAGGCTGAAGAATTGTATATAAGAAGAGAAAATGACAGACTGAGACTATGATGTGGAAGAAGAAGGGAGTCAGTAAATTAGATTTAACTAAGAAAGAGTCATGGTGAGTTGTCTCCGTGTCTCTATTTACAGTACACAAGCGTACACATAAACTGATATTCTTTATTTTTTAAGTCACTCAGAAAGATTGCAATAATTCTATGGCTCAGTAAAGCTCCCCTAAGTGACATTGACACACACTTTTAAACAATGCGGTGTATGTGATTTTGTGTGTGTGTGTGACACACCTGAGACACACTAATGAGTGAGCAAGAAGGTCAATGTCATCTTAGGGCAACTTCCTGTAAAACAGAACTGTCAAAGGAACGGGCAGAAAACTAAAGGTGTTCGCGACAAGGTGAAGGATGAGACCATTTTAATGTTGTCACGTGTACGTTGCATGCAGTGTGTGTGTATGAGAGAGAGTAACCAAGCGTCAATCATTGAGCACCGGATATGATGTGTGAGCGCCAAACGTCTGTTGCCATGGCAACAAAGCAAACATCACACTGATGTAGCCTGTGCATAACACAGAATATTCACAAATAGAAATTGCAGCCAGTGTGTGTGTGTGTGTGTGTGTGTGTGTGTGTGTGTGTGTGTGTGTGTGTGTGTGTATAAACATGTTAGCACACTGCCATGAAGTTCCCCCTCTTTCAGTGGAAAGTGACACACATGCATGTGCATGCATACACACACACTTTTGCTTCCTCTTTTATTCTATTTTGGGCATTTTCGTCAAAATCCACTCAAAACAAAAGTTATTAGGAAAATGTGACGCTAAATAAACAGCCACTAGTGTAAAGTAAAGAACTAAAAATCATGTCATTTCCACACAGTAGAAGTCTTGTTTGTAAAAAGGACAATTTATATAGCAGCACTTAAATGTAAATTGTTGTACAATTCTCTTTTGTTTTTACCCCCTCTTCACTTTCTGTTTTTTTTCATTTACAGACAGTAGTAGTATTATCAAGGGGCCAACTTCCATGACTCCAGTTTGGAAGTAAGCAGGAAGGTGTGTGGTGTCCTTTATATAGAACACCCAGATGAGGTTTTTTGCTGAGCAGTTCTGTAATCAGTGGTCTCCATTTGTTCTCTGGGGGCATCGGAAAGGCCTGGTTTCAGATGGAAACACCATGCAGTGAAATGTAGTCAGACGTTCTCGTCAAGTCCAACTGGGCTCAGCGTCTCACACACTCGGGCTGCACAATTATGGCTGCAATGATGATACCTATTATTATGCTTGATATTCTGATGAGTTACTAATAAAAATCAGTCTTCATTTGAGGAACAAAATTCTTTCACTGCACTTTTTGCATCTTAAATCAACACGTTGACGATTTTCAACTATAGTGGACATTCTAAATTAAATGTTTCAATATTACCAATATAGCAATATTCTACGATTATAAATAATAGAAACTAAAACTGCATGATGATACATGATTAATTGTGCAGCACTTTCACACACACGCAGTTTGTGGAACACTGAGGAAACGCGTCACTTTCCCTTAGTTACACGTGAACACACTTTTTTCGCATGGTTGTTTTGCACTCAGATGCATCTTTTCCTCTGTCCTCTCGTCTTCCTCCATCTCATTTTTGATTTTTCTGAAAACTATGACGCGTTCGTATTAACCCTTCGCTCCATCGCATTGCAGTGGCTTTGCCTCCCCTCCTCTCCACTTCGCTCTCTTCATCCTGGTCTACCCGGATACGGATACCCGGGAATAACATCCCCGCTCCCCCCCGCTCCTCCTTTACGTAATGCTTAAAGCCCTGCACATCCTCCCTGGCCATGGCAACAACCACATCTGGATCACACAGCCATCTAGACTGGCACCGAAGCACACGTGAAGCGCTCTACACTTATCACAAAAGTCATGTGCAAAGATAATCCCATTTCTGATTTGGCAAAGCACACTTTAGCGAAATTCTCAAAATGCACTGGTGCATTGGGACTCCTGAGTAAGAGGTGGCTCCCAGGCTTAGATGTTAGATGTTACATGCATGCAAAGTTGGTAGAGAGATCTGATTTTTCACTGTTTTGTCAGGATTTCAGTGTGTCAGGAGATCACCGTTTTCCTGCCTTTTTGTGTTCTCACGTCCCAAAGTTTTGTCCAGTTTTTTAAAATGTGTTAATTTTTTCTTCTTGCCTTCATCCCACTCTCCTCTGTTTGCTTCTCGTCTTCCAGAGTGTTTTCGCTGGCTGTCTGGTGCTGCCTGTCTGTTGGCCATTTATCTGCAGGCTAGTAGTGCCCCCAGATGGTCACACACATACATTACAAGTTCCATCACAAGTGGATAGGAGGAGGTGGATCTCCCAAAACGGGTCTGAAGTTAGTGTAACATTTATTCTCCTCATTGGTATTGTTCGTGGCTGGGGAGAGAAAGCTGAACCTGCATCTGTAGTCATAGAGTGGGCTCAGGAAGATGGTGCAATGTGTGTATTTTAAGCCAAACATCGAAATAGTCTTATTTGCTTATTTGCAAACCACCTTTGCGTTCTTTTCAAAATTCACTGACGTGGAGATGTGCGAAGGTTTTCAGGACCTTCTTTTGCAACACAAAGGAAGGAATTAGGGGAGGATTTCTGGCATTCAGTGACCCTGGAAAAAGACATTATTGGTCCAGCGTGTTGAAAATCTCCTGGCTCCTCGGCTCCCACACAGCTGTTCTTCTGGATGTCCTTCAGCCACTGATATGTCAAAATATTTCTCTTCGAGTTATTGCTCAAGTTCAGTTTGATGCAGTAGATGGTGATGGTCACTGGTAGACCGGTAGTCACAGGCGACACACGGACCTGTGCCCAACATGTCTGTTGCTATGGTAACTGCAAAGGATTGGTGGATCGAGTTATAATTGGACAGAGCAAACGGTGGGTTGTGGGAGGGAGAGACACAGAGCACAGGGGTGGAAGATGAATTAAGGGATGAGAGAGATGGGATGGGAGGGTGGGAGAGGGATGTGCTCCATCCATGTATTGCCAGCCTGGGTAAATGGGAGGAAGAAAAGTTTCTGTAGTGGGAGCATGTGGTCTCTGTGTGTGTGTGTATGTGTGTTTAATGCACACATTATGTATGTAACCGCAAACAGCCAATGAAAGCTGCTAAACACCTACACAGATCGTGCGCTGCCAATCCCAGGCAGCAGGGACAGATAATTAAGCTCATCTGAGGGGGGGGGGTCTCCCACATGTTTTTTTTTATCCCTCTCTCTTTTGCTCTGTCTCCACTGCTCACCTTTATTTTAATTAACTCAAAATGTTTTTCCTTGTCCTCTGCGAAAGTCCAAATGTTGGGGGGGGGGGGGGGGGGTTGTCATGTGCAGCCCTTTGAGACTGTAACCGTGATCAAGGGCTTTTCACATACACTTGACTACGTTGTCCCGCCTGCCCCAGACCTGTGTGCATGACCCAACAGATCTCAGCTTTATATGGTAAGGGCTAATGCAGGTATACACCATTATCTCCTGACAGCTGTTGTTTGACATTGCAAATTGTCTCCAAGGTGGCAAAAATATGACAAACTTTAATATAAATAATCCTGTGTTAGCAGCAGTTTATAGTGAATCAAATATCCAGGCTTATTCAAAGCAAAAGTCATTGCATTGCTCTGAGCAACTGGTTAGATGTTGTAGGTCATTATCAGCGGCTTGTTTACCCACGGTTGTAACCTCTGAGCCATCACAGTAATCCTCATCTCAACCCCTCTCTTTTACCCTCTTTCCCTCTCTTCTTCAGGCACTAACGCCCATTAGTTTAACTCACCCCGTATCTTCGTGACATAAGATGCTTACTGGTGCCAACACTCTGGGGGTGGGGGTGGGGCAGAGCACGGGAGAATGAACAGCAGAATTAATGGGAGTTGAGGCATGTCACGAAGAAGCCCCCTACTGATATGTTACAAGATTACCCCACACACACACACGCGCGCGCACGCGCACACACACACACACACACACAAACCGCCCATTACATTCTTGTATAGTTAGGAGTGTTAGGAAAATGTGTAACCCAGAACTCAAAGGGTTACTTTTTTTTTTTACTCTAGAGGACAGCATCTGCCAGTGGCTCTCATGACCTTATTGGTCAATTGCCAAGCTCCTTATGTTGACTGCCTGGTCGTGGTCATTAAGTCCCTCCCACTATTGTATTTGTGTGATTGACAGATGAGCTGGGCGGCTTGACTTCTTGACTCATACAGTATGCCGAGACCGCTAACACGCGGTTTCTCTTTGTCTGCGTACAGCTGTGTTATAACACGACCATTTCAGGTATCTTTGTGCGTCTGTGTTCCCCTTGATGTGCCTTTGTGATTGTCTCTCCCATCTCTGGCCCCCCACACCCTTCCTCCCATAAGAGAAGTTCTGTTTTCACAAGTTGTTTTCTCTCCACCCCCCCCACGCCCCTCCCTCTCCTGCAGAGAATGACTCTCAGTCTATTTTTACCCTCTGGTCCTCTCCACTCTTATCCCGTTCCACCCATTTTCCCTCTCTTTCAAACCACCCCTCCTCTCCTGGTTTCAATTCTCTTCTCTCTCTCTCTCTCTCTCTCTCTCTCTCTCTCTCTCTCTCTGTGTTTTGTGTGTGTGTGTGTGTGTGTGCTGCATCAGAACATATAACATATTTTGGTCTGGAGGAGGCACATTTGCATGATGGAAAGGTGGAAAAATGTTCAGGGTTTGAAAGGGCTTTTTTTTCTTCTTTCAAATGGTGGAAAATTACATCACTTGCCTCCCCACTTATAGCTGTGCTCCGAAAAGCAAAAGGTACAGCGTCACCAAACAGGAAGGGTTTACAGTCCTTTTCACATACAAGCATGTACTGCTGACTTCTAACATGGACAGCAGCTCTTTTATTGGTTTAAAGCTTCCCAAAAACAAACACAAATAACAGGTTCATTTGAGGTGAGGTAGGTGGTTGTTATCATGACCTCATTGCCCCCATCAATATCCTGATGTTACGTACAGCATTTTGTCAGATTGCACAGGGTTAATGACTCAAATGGTCAAACGCTGTGGCAGTGTAACCAGTAGGGAGCTTACGAGCGCCATCCCCGCATTTGATGGTCTTCATGGGTACTGAATGAGGAACTTGCCATTTGTAGGGGGGAGGGAGCTCGTCCAACTTGTGTTAGGCCATTGGTTGTCCTACATCTGAGTGTCGGCGTTTGATTCGTGCTTTCACTAATCAGTCCAGTTTTACTACGAAGTGTATACCAATGATATCGGTCTAGGGTGGGCTTACTTAAGAAACTTGCAGTTGCATAATTTGAGGCCATTCATTGAACGTCAGCCAGAATTTCAATGTGGAGCCTGTCGAAAAACCGGCCCGTGTTATTATTGGTGTTGTATATCCAGGATGAGGTCCGTTTCTTTGCTGCGATCAGCCGCTGAACGTGAAACTAAAGTGGAATTTGCATATGACTGGCATTCCAGTGCACACTCTAACCAATCAGCGTCCATGGCGGTGGGATGACAGTTGGTTGCCTTGGCCAATGCCGGGGCGTAACTTCACTGAAAGGGGCGGGACACGGTTGGGCGAGGTTGACAGACCGAGAAGGGGGGGGGGGGGTTGCGAGCAGCCTAGTTTACAACAGGAGGAAGAGGGAGGGAAAGAGAAAGAAAGGACCAAGGCTTGCGAGAGAGAGAAAGGAAAAGAAACCAAGGGAGTAAACTCGGGCTGGGTGCTGAGAAGATGTGATTGGAGGACTTTTCTACACCAAAACACCACTCGTAACATCAATACGAGTACTAACCGAACCGGACGGTGTGCGCGCCGTTGTCGGGGGGACGTCCGCACGAAGTGGCTAGCTAACCTGCTGCAGACGGACCTCACCAGCGGCTGTAACCCGCTGTATATTTTGTTTAAAGCCCTCGGGTTCGAGTCCTGTATTTGAGCATATCCGACTGGCCTCTCATCCACTGCTTTTAGAGCTGGACCGAGGAGGAGAGAGGAAAATACAAAGCCAACCGCGAGCCATTCCCTTTCTCTTCGCAGACTGGAGTCGAGTCCTCATCGTTGTCGCTTTATTGCTGGCTGCTGTGCTGTATTGTAGTCCATCAATAGCTAGCTAACGTCAGGTTGTTGCCGAACTGGCCAGGTAGGATAGGAACTGGTACGTAGGTTAACGAGTGCTCTAAGATCAGATAGCTACTAGTAGAGACTATAGTGTACGTAGCCATCTCGGTAATCTTTAAAATTAACAAACTGGTGGATAGCGGGCTAGTAGGAGATGGGTGATGGATGAATGCACCAGATTTATACCCAACAACATCTGCTTTTGACTTTCCTGCGTAGTTAAGAGGCATACACTCAAGCTCACTGCTTTCCTGTAGTAACGCGAGGTTAATTTGGCTGTTGGCAGGTGTTAATTAATTGACAGCTTAAGACAGGTGTCTAGTAACATTTTGAGATAAGTGATGGGAAACCAACTTGACTTTATTTGGTTCATCAGCTACGGCAAGCCGAACCTTGCCGAATTGTTTTAGCAGCCAGTACGTGTGAATACGCCTTTGTGTTGAGACATGAGAACAATTGCGTTTCTTTTGCCTCTTTCTGTGCGGCGGGTGCACGACCAGGGGCGTTCCCGAGGGGTTGGTCTAATTTGGAGCGGTGCACTCGAGGCTCCAGTTGTTGCGAGAGACAGGCTAAATTAGAATTTCTGCAATTTATTATGTGAACCAAAAATGGTAAACATCAGTGTTTTAGTCAATGGTGTACATTTGGATAACATGAAAAATCCTCACACCGCTGTCCAAGTCAGAAGAATCACTTTATGCTAACCCAAATTTGCTTGTTGCAATGCTGTTAGCCTGATCGATACGATGGCCCTCTTGCAGTAGCCCTCTTGCTGTTTACTCTGGCACATCTAAGCTTCTCTTTAGCTACCGGGTCCACCTACCCACAGCTGTGTTGTAGTGTAGAGGAAGGTTTGACATGGCCCAGAAAGACGCAGTTACCGGACGGATCTTTTAATCCAGGCCGTGGATGAGCGCGAGGCCTCATTAACCAATTCAGCACCAGACTGCCGTAGTAATGTAAACAAACAGAGGAGAGGGGGCATCGGGGGTAATTAGACCAAAGGGAGGAGGACCTTGCCTTTGATCACACGCATCCTTTCGTCGTCTGTGCACTGTTACATTTTGACAAATTGAAATGAAGTTCAGATCGTCTTATAATCCCTTTTAGTACATTTTGTCCACGGATGTTTGACTGTTCTGTGCGCGCTATCAAATTGCGGCATTCTGCGATGAGAGATGGACTCTACTTGATCGATAGATGTCTTTATGCTCACATTGGAATAAAAATATAAATATACTCCACATCGTGAAAACATCGCGGATGATGCAGTGATTATTGTGAATGATGACTGCAACCTGTAGGGAAGAAACGGATACAGGCACCATTGAGCACTTGTCTTTTCATCTATGGAGTTGCCACCTCTGTCAGATCGAGATTTTGGATTAAGGATGTTTTGTCACGTGGATTTCCGTCAATCATTGTGAAAGCGACATTTATTTATAAAAAAAAAAAAAAAGAGGACATAATCGTTGTTTTTGAAATACGTACATACAAAAAATCACGGATTTTATTCAACCATGTTTTCATCAGAGAATCCTCAATATCTCCGCCAAGGATTGAGCATGTTTGGTCAGTCCGTGTCAGTTACTTTACCGTTTGTATGAGATTATACTATCATGTTCGCAGCACTTCATCTTTGTAAACAACCTCTCATTATTTGTAATGCTTAGTTGAGTTGTAACATAATGGAGGCGTACTGCCACGAATTAATATACTGCTAGAATTGTATTGTTATGAAAACGTTCAATAATAGAACTTCGTACATCTATTTGGAAATCCAAATAAATATAGTATGGCCCTATGTAGCCCTATTCACTCAATGATTGACTTCTGATAATGACAGCTTCCTTTCTCCATGAATGAGGCCTTTTGTGTAGCTGCTATTTAATTTAATTAGCCAAGTGGCTAGAGGTGGGCTGGTGTGGCAGTAGTGAGGTCCCAGACCCACAGAGCTGCTGGTTTTCTATCCTACCAGGTAGTTAATTTCATTCACATTACTTCCCAGCTGTAAATCGGTCCCCCATTACATGTCTTGAGTGAAAACCAGTAGACCTGTAGACTATCTTGATTGGAGTAGAAATATATCTTTCTGGTTGGAGGGTTGGAGCAGTGCTCCTCAAATCCAGTCCTCGGGGTTCAGGGTACTGCTGGTTTTCTATCCTACCAGGTAATTAAATGCATTCTCTTGGCATCCCAGGTCTAAATCAGTCCCCGATTAGACAGCTAGAATGAAAACTAACTGTCAGAATAGAAAGCCAGCAGTACTCTGGACCCAAAGGTCCAGGACCACTGACTTAATTCCCCAAATAAACCAGTGGCATCTGGATTATCTGAATGCAAGAGGAAGGCCTGGTTCTTCTGTATCTGATTTCTTCATATTATGAAGTAATACAATGTACTGTTTCCCTCTGCAGTGTGGACCAATGTGGAGCCCCGGTCAGTTCCAGTGTTTCCCTGGCATTCATTGGTGCCTTTCCTGGCACCCACCCAATCAGATGCTTCTGCTCAGCCAGGAGAGGGCCAGCAACCAATCAGCCACCCCCAAGCAGCCATTCTGAAGACAGGTACTGTACTGAATATATGTATGTGGTTGACTCAGTGGCTATAGAAAAGGTATTCTCTCCATTTAAATCTATTTTTCATCCCTGGATTAGATCATTTTCCTTTGCTTTAAATATATGCTCTGCTCCACCCTGAACACATATTCCCTTGCTTTGCTTCCCCAGAGTGTCAGGGGGTCGCAGCACTGACACAGGAGCCTACAGAGGCACCGCCCATCGTGGAGAGGGGTGCCCTGTCCCGGCCTACCCCCTCCTCTGATGAGCCACCCCCAGAGAAGGAGAAGGGAGATGCAGAGAGAGAGAGGCCTGACAGTGAGACAGAGAGTGATGTGGATGACCCGTAAGTGCATTTCTGTTGTTGAGGGTGCTTGTATGTGTAAATCTGTGAGAGGTTTTTTTTGCACATAAACAGACACATAGCAATGTACCAAGTAGCAAAGCAGTGCTGTAGGTACGTGGCATGAAAGAGGTGTATGCAAAAAAGAGGTTATGTGTGAGTCCAAGTCAGCCTGCTCAGTAATTTTGTGTGTGGTGTTGTGTCCCCACACATACATGAGTGTGATATTTTTTTGTATCCTCACGCTAATTTGGGCAGAGCAGCTCAATGCCAGAACAAAGCAGATGGGAACAAAAGCATTCCATCTCTGGGCTTTATCACTATATGAAAGGCAGTGGCCAGGCTGTCAGCCATTGAAATGGATGAGCTATCTGCTGAATCTGCTGATGTATCTCATGGGAGATGAACTACTTGTGCTGTGTGCCTACATCTGATAGACTGACAGTTCTTGTGTAAATAATCCCTAAGACCGAGAGAATTTCTCAATTTTTGAACATTAATGTTCAAAAAGAGGCTTGTGTTGACATGCCAGGCCTACATTTGTATGTTGTGAGGGTTTTGTTTTTTTATTATTACAAAATGAAATGAAACATTATTTTAATAATAAAGATCATAAATAGGTTGTTTTTTACTTGTCTCTTCCCAGCTTTCTCCCAGGAGTCTTACCCGATCAGCCCCTCTCTACGTCACCAGTGAAGAGACGGACTCAGTCCCTCAGCGCGCTGCCAAAAGACGGGGACAAGAACAGCCCTGGGAAGGTACTCTGTCACCTTCTGCCTCCACTGGTAACTCAAAATACTCACTCTCCCATTTACTATGTATAATGTAATGTATCGCTCTCTATCGTTCTCACTCACTCAGAGGGAGAAGGACCACATCCGGCGGCCAATGAATGCATTTATGATCTTCAGTAAGCGCCATCGGGCATTGGTGCACCAGCGGCACCCAAACCAGGACAACCGGACAGTCAGCAAGATCCTGGGGGAGTGGTGGTACGCCCTGGGGCCTAAGGAGAAACAAAAGTACCATGATCTGGCCTTCCAGGTACAGAGGATGCGTGTGCACAAACACACAATTATTAATAACAATTATTTAGGATATTGTGCTTTTGTTTTGTTCAACATAAATGTATACCATTTTGAAAGAACAGGTTACTGGATTCTATGCCTATATATTCCTTAGTCTACCTTCCTCCTTACTTCTCCCTGTCGCCTGTCCCGTTCCCAGGTGAAGGAGGCCCACTTCAAGGCCCATCCAGACTGGAAATGGTGCAACAAAGACAGGAAAAAGTCCAGCTCTGAAGGTCGCGGGGTCCCAGGGGGAAAAGACATCCGAGAGAGGAGCATGTCTGAGACTACAGGTCAGTCTCACACTTACTAAGCTCTCACAGTATGCACCCCCACATATACACACACACTCCAGAAAGCCACAAGGCAGTTCTACTTGTCTATTGCAGGATTACTGTTCAATCATATAAAACTGTCTTCTTCTTTTCCCCCTCTGACAGAGCCCCATTCTGTGGAGCTGAAGGGGGTTGGTCCAGGTCTGGTGGGTGTGTCTGAGCGGAGTGCAGGCGAGGGCCATGTGGGCCAGCTTACCCGTCCCCGAGCCTTCTCTCAGAGTGCCATGCACAGCCTGGAGCGGAGTGAGAGGGGTAACACACAGGCCCTGGCAGAGTTGGCACAGGTAGGGCGGGGCATAGCTCATACACCTAGGAATTTTACTTTACAATGTGCAACAAAAGTGCATGCATCTCTTGGCAAAATGTGAACAGAAATTGCAGACATTTTTTGCTTCATCATAAAGCAATGTTCTGCTAGCATTTTTGTTGATTTTCTTGATTTTAAAAATAAGGCTAGTTTGCACTGCAATCACTGCAACGGAAATTATGTTTTCTCAAGAAACTCTGCCTTTTACAAACATGGAAAAGTGGAAATGTGATAATGGGGCATGTCTAAAATAGATTACAGTATAATATAGCCATTCTATCTTTTTTCATACACATCTCTAAAGTATCTCTTCTCTTCATTTTTTTTTAGATGTGTGGGGATGGGGGCAGTCAGTTTTCTGGCCGTGCCCCACCCCTTGCTCGGTCCCAGCGGGGGGTCAGCGAGGACATGACCAGTGACGAGGAGCGCATGGTCATCTGTGAGGAGGAGGGAGATGACGATGTCATTGGTGAGAATTTTCAGCAGCTGCTTGTGAAATTTCCAGTCAATGGGTTTTAATATTTTATGTCATCAGTGGTGCCTCAGTCACAAAAATCTTGCTCTTGCCTTGAAAATGGCCATTATGTATCTCCTGTGGTTGTATTTATCTGCATTACTTTTTCCCACTCTCCCCCTCCATTTCTTTACATTGCTTGTGTGCACATTGCCTATACAGGATTCTGATCAGAGTGTAACTTTGACTTTCATATCTGGTTTGGAAGATCAGTAGCAATGTGAGCAGATTCAGATTTTTGTACATCCAGACACTCATTGTGTCCTGGCGTCATCGGATGATAAGTTGCGTTTAACTATATGTGTAACTATATGTATGTAACTATATGTATGTAACTATATGTGTAACTAGCCTATATTTCTTTCCACAGAGGACTCTTATCCTAGCAGCTCCATAGACCTCAAGTGTAAGGAGAGAGTGACTGACAGCGATAGTGAAAACGGCTCTGGAGACGAAACTGATCGCAAGGTAACCAGCCTCCCACCGCAGCCCTTTCTTTCATGTTATTGATTCATTTCAAGTGATATAATAGTGTATACAGATATAGACATGTTATTTTCCTATATGCCTCCATGTTCTCAAAATTTCTCTTTTTCTTCATGTTCTCAAAATTTCTTTTGTCTTCCTTTCCAGAGAGTTTTTGCTCCAGTCATCTGCTCCTCCACATCGTCATCCTCCTCTCACCCCACCCCTCACAGCAGGAGTGTCTCACTCTCTTCCTATCCCACCAGCAAGCGCTATGATGAAGGGAGAGCAGGAGGCGGAGGGTTTTCAGACCGCAGGAGGAAGGGAGGAGGAGAAGGAGAGGGTAAGGATGGATTTGGGGGAGAGGGAGGAGGAATGGCAGGTCCTTCTCTCTTGCTCTCTTCTGGCCAGTCAGTCATCTCCAGCTCCCCAGCTGGTGGGCCTGCTCCATCTGCGATGGGTCACCTGGGATTGAACCCTCTCCTGGGCATGGGTGCTGTGAGGGTGGCCTCCACGGTGGTGACCAATGTGGTGCGCCCTGTGATCAGCACGCCAGTCGCCATCGCCAGCAAACCCCGAGACGGAGGCACATCGTCCAGCCCACACCCGCCAGACAGGAAGTCCCTCACCCCTCACCATCAGCAGCAGCCACAACTTCTGATTGGCACAGGAGGCGGGGCAGTGGCCACAGGGGGTGGGTACTACTCCTCATCGTCACCTAATCCTGCAGGTGCAGGGGTGGGCCCAGGTGGAGTAGTGACCAATCTAGTGTTAGGAGGGGCGTTCTCAGCCCAGCCCGCTGTACAGCTCATCACTCCCTCTCCCCAGCCTCAGTCCTCCCAGCAGCAGCTGCCACCCACCACCCATGTCTCAGCCTCACACAACCAAACCAACGGGCCCTTGCCTCTGTCCCTGCTTCATCCCCAGTTTCTTCCCGCTTCCTCCTTGGCACCCCCTGGGGCTAAGGCCATCACACAGGTCCAGTACATCCTACCCACCCTTCCTGCCAGCACCATCCCCAAGAGCCCCCCTCAGCATCTCAGCCAGCCAACCAGTATCTTCAACCTGCCCACAGCTCCGCCCACACACGTGTCCTTGGCCAATGGGAAGCAACAAGGTTCAAGTTCACTGACAGGATATACCTCCAGTCCAGCAGTGGGAGTGGTCAGCCCGGGGGCCAGAGGTGAGGGTTTAGATCAGAGTTCCTCAAATCCGGGCCTCGGGGTCCAGAGTGCTGCTGGTTTTCTCTCCTACCAGGAAGTTAATTGCATTCACCTGGCATCCCAGGTCTTAATTAATCCCTGATTAGACAGCTAGAATGGAAACTACCTGGCAGAATAGAAAACCAGCAGTACTCTGGACCCGGGGCCTGGATTTGACCACTGGTTTAGATGAACAATTAGATGAACATGACATATACCATATAGCTATTATCTATTATGAGCTGACTGCTAACTGATCTTTATCCCTCTTTGCCTCAGTCCAAACACAGTCTCCGGTGCTCCAGGGTAAAATGCTGGTTCCCATGGCAACAGTGCGGACTGCACCAGCCCCTACCCAGCAGTTTCCCATCGTGGCTCCGCCTCTTCCTGTCCAGAACGGTGCTCAGGCAGGAAGCAAGGTCAGTGAGCACATCACTCTTCTACAGTTCTACAGACAATGACATTGAATTTTTCCACATTAGCTTATTTTTGTCAGTAGCTATGAGTGCACTAAAGCCCGCAAGTCATAAGCGTGACCATGTCTCACTCTCTCTCTCTTCCTCCTTCCATCCCCTTTCCAGATCATCCAGATAGCGCCCATGCCTGTGGTCCAGTCCCAGGTTCCTCAGGGTGGAGCAGTGCACCCTGTCAGCCCCTTCTCTGCAACAGTGGGAACAGCTGCTGTGGTGGCTCCAGGGTCGGCCCCCTCCCAGGCCGTTCTTCTGCCACCAGCACCTACCAGGTAGAACACACACACACACACACACACACACACATTTACAGTGAGGGACTTAACAGGGATCCTCCACCTCCTGGAAACAATACCACCCTCATGGGCATTTCATTTGCTTCAGAGCATCCACTGCTGACTTAATCACATCTGTCCAGCTACACACACACACACACCAGATCTAGGTCAAATAGTTTACCTCTTCTGTATGGACATTTTGGCTCTAAATATAAAAGCTATGCTTCTGTGCAGTTACTGTCCTCAAAATGAATGTGTTTGCTTTCCTTTCTAGTTTCTTGATCGAAGTGGATCCAGCTACTTTTGACCCTTTTGTGAAACATAGCATTGATTGAGTTAAGATGGGACAAGTGATGCCATACACCAGGAACTTGTATTTAATCTAATAATGGTGCATTTGATTTCATAAGTCCAGATCCACCAAGCATAGTGGGTAGACAATGTGAGAAACTAAAACTCAAGTAGTGGTGCAGCTGTAGCAGTGCAGCTCTATTCTGGAGCTGGATGTTTAGTGTTAGTCATGCTGCTGGTGGCCCAAGTTGGCTCTGCCTGCCGCCCCCACACTACCTCTCAGCTCCAAACACACACACATACACACAGCACAGCACAACTAGTCATCCAGTGCTGCTCCCTCTAATGTACACTCACCCACTGACCCCCACTGCAGCATTTCTGTCTTTCTCTTTCTCGTTTCTCCTAATCTAGTCTCTGTTCCTGTCATTCCTGTTCTAGTTTATTATTGTCTTTGCGAACCTCCTGCCACTACTCTTGCACCTCATCTGACATTTGTCATTAATAAAATGTCATCTTCCCTTCTCTGTCTCTCTTTGCCTTTTTGTTTTATTTTCATCTCCTCTCTCTGTTCTTCCCATCCAGGATCACCTATGTCCAGTCCACTCCGGGGGTCCCATCCCCTCTGCCTCTGGTCTCCACGACAACAGGCTCATCCCCCACCCAGCAAGGTCTGCCAGTGCCAGGTTCTGCATATGTTCCATCGCCCCTAGCAACACTAGGCTTCACAGCCATCGGGCCCCCTGGACAGACCCTGGTGCAGCCACTGATTGCAGGTCAGTGCGACGGAGAGCTTATTCCATCTTTGTTAGGCATTAGCTAAGGTTGGCCTAAGGTTCCAACATTGTCATATTTGTCTCGAGTCAAGTGAAGTTTATTGGTATAGCTCTTAATGGCAGTTGGTCTCAAAAGGCTTCACAATGCCCATGTTGTGCTGTGGTGTTAATGAAAATTAGCTTTCTGTAGGTTTCTGCGCTTTTTTCTTTGTCTGTTCAGTTATGGTGGCTATCGCTGACTATGCTAACAATCAAGTTATTCTTATATTTATTCCAAACAAACCTGCCGTAAATCACGCATCACTTCCTGTGTGCCGGAGGATTTTTTCCTAGGGACCTACCTGACCCTGGGTATTTAGAACAGCAAATGTAAAAACTTTCACAAAGTCGGTATGGGATATTGAACACTACTCTCATATATCGATCGACGATAGAAGTGGCTACTTTGAGTGTTATGGAAAATGGGAAGAAATCTTCAGCGAAGTGAACCTCCTGTCTCCTTACTCCAGGTCAGCCACCACTACTAGCCACAGCCCAGTCGCCACAGCCTTCCACACCGGCCCCTGCAGCCGGCACCGGGGGCCAGATAGTCACCGCCATCTACCCTCCTTCACCCAGCGTCACCATGGCAACCGGGGTGGTCTCCATGACAACCGTACCCCCCAGCGTGGTGTACTCCGTCTCCAGCCCTTCCGGCGTTTCTCCACACATTCAGCACAAACACACGGCGGCGGCGCCCAGCACAATCGCGCACACGCATCCACAGCCCTACCCGGACAGACAGGCGGACCGGCACCTTCCTCAGGACAGATCTGCAGACCGACCGACCGACAGGCAGGCCGAGAGGCAGACGGAGCTCCTGACACACGCAGACAGACTGCTGGAAAGGCAGAGCCAGGCCTCCAGCAGTAGCAGCTCAGTGGCGCCTCCCAGTGGCTTAGCTGTTTCCATGAGGCCCTGCAGCCCCCCTGTACCAGTCCACACACCAGGTGAGGCTGCGTATATCTCTTCAAGACTCATGCTTGTGAGGTTTTAAGCGCTAATGTCTTGTGTTATCATGAATCAAGAGCTTGTCATCATAGCGTGCTGCTTCATTGATCACATTTGCTGTAATAATGGCTTCATTTGTGTTTTTTTTTATTATCGAGACAATGTTTTTAACTGATATTTGTGTTCCTTGTGTTGCAGGCAGCACACCAGGCACCCCCAAACTTCTCCAGCTTCCAGTCAGGATCCCTCAGAAAGTGAAGGCAACGGTGGCCAACATCCCCGTGGGCAGCTACGAAGGAGGCGGCCGAGGAAAGGAGAGAGACCGGGAGAGGGAGAGGGAGAGGGAGCGGGAGCGAGAGAGGGAAAAGGAGAGGGAGAGGGAAGCAGCCGTGGCCAACAGCCGTTTCTCCTTCGATCCTGACCCGGCGGGGCAGTCGGGGTCTCCCTCCACGCATCCCGCCGAGGAGCCCGCCTCCTCCGACAGACCCGCCGAGGGCTCCGGTGCAGCGGACGACTCGCGGGGCAGGGACACCGCCGCCAAAGAGGTGAGGTCGCGCACAACACCTCTCAGCTCACACAACAACTAGAAGCAACTACTAGTATCTACACAGTATCTTTATGGGATTGTGTAAAACCTCTTCTCTGTATTTATGTGCAGGCTGGATGGAAGGAGTCCCTCCCCTCCTCTCCTTTGCCCCCTCCATCCGCCACAGAACCTGCCCTGCCACCCCCCCAGACTGATAAAGATGGTCCTCCAGCCAAAAAGGTCAAGGCCCGTCCACCACCACTAAAGAAGACCTTTGACTCTGTGGACAAGTGAGTAAATGCCTGTGAATCTCGTGTGTGTGTGTGGTTATGTAAGTGGCAGTATATGGGTGCATACTTGAACCTGTGTGTGTGTGTGATTTTAATATTTGTGTGTGTATGTGTGTGTGTTGATCTGGCAGGGTGCTCTCCGAGGTGTATTTCGAGGAGCGCTTCGCAGAGCTGCCAGAGTTCCGGCCTGAAGAGGTTTTACCGTCTCCGACCCTGCAGAGCCTGGCCACCTCCCCCCGCGCCATCCTGGGCAGCTACCGGCGCAAGAGGAAGAACTCCACAGGTCTGGTTCACCACGGCGTTTCACCATGGAGGATTTTTGTGGTTCTTATTGATAAATGAAGAATATTTCTGCCGATTTAAAAACGTATTACTTTGGTGTTTTTACTCGGTGTAATTCATCATTCTTTGGACCAAACTCGACCAGAATTCTAAGACACATTTTCTTTTTCGAAGGTGTAGTCAAGTCAAGTCAAGAACTTTATTTGTCACATACACATACATGTAGTGAAATGAAAAGTGGCAATGCTCACGGGAATGTGCAAGAGGGCATTATACATAGTATTTAACAGTAAAAAACCAACACCATATTTACAGTATGAAAATAATTAAATTCCAGTAGAGCTCTTATATAAAACAACCCAATATATACAGTAAGAGCACTTAATAAAATATAAAATAAGAGGTAGATGGGGGAAATCGTGTGAATGTGATGAGCTATAAATTATTCACAAAGTGAATGTAAAGGGAATTTGAAATTATTTCGATTTTGTTTAGCTTATTGATACATTATTGGTGGCACAAATGCTGATACGATATGTCAACTGATCGTGTCGGTCCATCGATATACTCGTGGTGGCTTACTGGGTTTGATCCCATTGCGTTTCCTCTGTGTGTCTCCCAGACCTGGACTCGTCCACCGAGGACCCGGTCTCTCCAAAGAGGAAGAGCCGACGGCGCTCCAGCTGCAGCTCTGAGCCCAACACGCCTAAGAGTGCTGCCAAGTGTGAGGGAGACATCTTCACCTTCGACAGAGCAGGTAACGACACACAGGGAAGGACGAGTGTGTGTGTGTGTGTGTGTGTGTGTGTGTGTGTGTGTGTGTGTGAGAGAGATGACAATACACACATTACGTACCTCTGCTGTAGCCTTTTGGTTATCCAGGTACTTGCAAGGCACAGCTGACTTACTAGTGACGCTACCAGCATTACAACGTTTTTAATTCTTACCATTTTACGCCCTACTGAGCCAAAAATATGAATTCTAGCGACGTGAAACAAGTCCCTCACTGTAACTAGTTGCCCAGGAGGTTCAAGCGAGCGCTGTATGTTGTTTCTCCCAGGCACGGATGGAGAAGACGTCCTGGGAGAGCTGGAGTTTGAGAAGGTGCCGTACTCCTCCCTACGACGAACCCTGGACCAGAGGAGAGCGCTGGTCATGCAGCTGTTCCAGGAGCACGGCTTCTTCCCGTCAGGTTAGTCACTCGCAAGCTCGTACAGAATACGTTGCCACCTGCAGACCTTCATTCACGGCCTCTACATCTAAGTTCATTTAATTGGCCTTTTTAAAGAGAGGCCAGTCAAGTCAAAAAGTCAAAAAAAAAAGGAAAGCCGGTAGAGGGAGATGAGACCAAAATGATGAGTGAATGTTTGTCCGTTCTTTGTCCACAGCTCAGGCCACCGCAGCTTTCCAGACACGATACTCGGACATCTTCCCCACCAAGGTGTGTCTGCAGCTGAAGATCCGGGAGGTCCGGCAGAAGATCATGCAGACGGCCGCCCCCTCTGAGGTCTCCGGCATGGGGGGCCCCGAGTCCACGTTGTCCCTCCCCGGACCCTCTGGCTTCCAGTCAGGAGAAGGATCCGGGAGAGGAGGCGGGGAGCCGCAAGGTGACGACGTGGATCGAGAGGCAGAACAAAGCCCGGAGGAGCCTCGTGATTTACAGGACTCTTCTAGATGAGGGATGCTGACGAAGTAGATCGGCGAATGTGGAAGTCACACATCTCTGCCCCCCCCTTTGCCTTCGTGGGTTTTATTTCTTTAGAAGCCACACTCTTTACCTCTCCACTGGTCTAATCCATTTCCATCCTCGGCGGCCAGCTTCAAAGAATGAGAGACAAAGAGGGAGTGTGTGTATGCAATGTTGGGGCATTGATGTTTTCTTTTAAAAATGTGTAATTTCCTTGTACCAAAAAAAAAAGGACATGTGAAACACCAGTGGCACAAAATTACCACATCACACCACCACAACACACACACACACCCTGCAGACTTCAATTCCCGCACTTGAATTAGCACTCTGTATTAACAACCCTGGACAAAGCTTCCATTGATGCCAGTGAACGATGGACCACTAATCATCTGCACTCATTTGCCTTGAAGAAAGGATTCTCGTTTTAGGTGGAGAGACAATCCACTCTGAGGCGGAGGTTTTAGAGCTCTCACACAAACTTGTTTTTGTTTTTAACTAATAGGGTTATAGGAATTAAAGCAGTGCGTTGCTGCTTGAGGAACAACCTGGATGTACACTCGTCTGTCCTTGGCTTGTTTGTTCCTGCTGGACATTAGGGGGCTGGGCCCTCACCGGCTGAGAACCCATCGCTATGGAGCTGGATCAGAGAGATCCTTTTATTGGTTCCATCTCCCCACGTTGTCGCTCTAATGTAGACCTTGAAGGGAGGTCTGTTTTGGACTGACCGAATGATTGACTGAAACTTAAGTGGTCTTAAGTGCCATCATTCCTGCAAATATCTATCTGGCCTGGTCCTCCCTTCCCATGATTGACCTCAGCAGATGCCAGTAGGTAGGAACCCAGCATTCCTGTGCCTCTCATTCGCTAGCCATGAAGGAAGGAGGTGGGCCAGAGTCAACGGGCACATCCTGGCTCTTGGTTGGACTGAATTTTACGAGTTGCCTCCACCACACGTTAGTTTTTAGTGTTTTTCGGGGGGACTCGAGTCATGTAAGCAGAGGAGGTCAGGGTGACTAGGCCTTAATCCTCTATTGCCAAGCAGTTTTATTCACTTTTTTTAATTCAACATTTCCATTATTCAGTTTATGTTATTGTACTATTCCTGTGACTATTATTACTCTCATATCAATGTAGTGAACCCTGGTCCTTACTCCTGTTCCTCAGTGCTGGCAGATGTCCCCCTCATTTCTGCCAAGTGTTGATTTCTCATGCTAGTTTGTTTTCATCGTTTTTTGGGGGGGGGCAGGTTAAGGATGTGTGAGAGATGCCACTCCACACCTCTACCACTCCCCCATTGTAGTCTTCCCTCTGATTGCCCTCACCTCAGCAAGGACCTGCGGTGCACTTTTTTTATTCATTTCAAAGAGGAAAACACACAAAACGGGGACCTTTCTATACTTTCAAGAGTAATAAGCAGTATGTTTTTAGACAACCTTGTATCCTTCCCACTCCCTCGCTAAGTTTGATTCTATAGCCTCAACATTTGTATTTCTCCTTCCTCCACCTCTTTCTTTCCCTCCTTCCTCCCTTTGTCACTTTATTGCTCTCTCCAGACCTCCTTTTTGGATGGGTGGAGAGAAAACGGGAGGGGGGGAGTGAGGGGAGGGTAATTAATCAAAGAGAGTTGGTAGGGTATATTGGTTGTGTCTTTGTGCAAGACTTGGTTGTGTTGTACATAATTACTGTAGAGTCAGTAGACTCGTTATATTATTGATGAGGAAAATGTGTCATTGAACATAAGTTGACTTTTAAAGACACCATTACTGAAGGTAAAACACATGAAATAGTAATAAACTAATAAATATGGCTATGAACGTTTTTGTGTTATACTCCTTGTTTTGCTGTTCTGGTCTCCAAGAGAGGAATTTATATGAATCATTTAAGTTTATATCTGTATCTTTCAGTATACAAATAAAAATGGGTGTTCCATTAAACAGTGATTTTGTTTATTGATGGCAATCTAAAAGATTCTCCATAAACAGAATCACCATGTAGCAAGTGTCTCAACACTGCTAACAGTCACTCATAGTGTCCAACTATGTCCAGGCCCAGGGCAGGATGTGTTGACTGGGTCATGTAGTAGTGAGTCTCAATCTTCCCTTTACCACCATTATTGGCACCCTTGCTTTTTATGCAGATAATGTACAATGTTTAAGAATGAATTGGAAATTCCAACAACTTTTGGTCTTCACACGTTCATCTCTTTCATTTAACAGCACACCAAACAATAACAATACAAATATACAGTACCAGTCAAAAGTTTGGACACACTTACTCATAGAAAGGGTTTTTCTTTAGTTTTACAATTTTCCACTATTTTAGAATAATAGTGAAGTCATCAAAACTATGAAATAACACAAAAGGAATTATGCAGTGACCAAAAAATCAAAACTATCTTATATTTTAGATTCTTCAAAGTAGAAACCCTTTGGCATTAACAAGCAAAGAAATTCCACAAATTAACTTTTAAAGGCCACAATCACTATGTGAGTGTTTAAAATGATGATTTAATCATTGTGGTTCAACATTCTCCAACTCTAAAGTCTAAATGAAAACTACTTGTTGGGGGTGCATTTCAATTTAATTAAAATGTAAGTTTTGAAAATAAATTCATACACAGGCATCAACTTCTCTATTTGTCTAAGAAAATTTCAAGCATTTAAGCATCAAGCCTTTATATCAAAATGTCTTTAAGATCATGAGAAACAAAAACAGGTGTGTCCAAACTTTTGACTGCTACTGTATATATATTCTTTTTAAAATCTCTTTATTGGTTTTTGCACAGAAATGATACATACACAATTGGCAATGAAGTTGACAGTTGTGTACTTCTACCCAGGACCCACCAGTTCTTGGTCCCTCTGCCTCTCGGAGGTCGGGCCCGTCTCCCCCTCCTGCTGCCCATAAATCTCACTCACACACATTCAGACCACATTAAAACTAACAATGACAATTAGGATAGGGGAAGAAAAAGAACTGAAAGGATTGGGTTGTTTAGTTATTGGCTGTTCTCTTCATTGATAGGGTATTGATATGTTGTCAATACAAATATTTTAAAAATCTTTTATGGCTTGAAAACGTGGCTATGGCCATGATTATTGGCATCCTTTTCTAATACGTAGTTGCACAACCTTTAGCAATGTTGACTGTATGTAACCATCAATAAGCTTCCTGCACCTTCCTACTGTCAGTTTCTCCACTCTTCAACCTGCTCGAGTTCTTCAGTGTTTGACCAACTCTTTTGACCAACTGCACATTTCAGGTCTTACCATTGATTTTCAATGGGATTGAGATCAGTACTCATCACTGGCCACTCCAGAACAGTCTACTGTTTTCTCTTGAACCATTTTGGATGTGTTTTGGGTCATTGTCCTGCTGGAGGATCCATGACCTTCAACTGACACCCAATTGAAGGTCATAATCATGGCAATGGACACTTTAAAGTCTGAAACTATATAACATTTTTAACTTTTATTTGTTGTTTGACCATGTGCTACTGCAAATCAAAATATAAATGTGAGGACTGAAAGTTGTTTCAATTTTCAATTATTTCAGAAGAAACTGTACATTAGCTGGGTGCCAATAATCTGTATGGTGTTGAATGAGACTGACTGTTGCTTACTGACCTTCCTGGGTTTAATCTGAACATTATAAAGGATTACTTTATGTAGCCTGTACACTGACACAATAACTCCACTCCAAGATGTTGAAAAACATTTATTAAATTCATTTATTTACAACAGAATACTCGGCCTCAACCACATGATCAAACCTTTCAACAAAAGTAAAACTCACATCCATTTGATTTAAATGGTAAATCAATCACAGAATACAAACTTAATCCGAGGCACAGCCAATGGGCTTCTCTTATGTCAGCCATATTTGATATTTTTAGTAAGCAATACTGACCCTCATAACTTTGTAAAAGTGTAAAAGTTCACATACTTTGGTCTGTTTTGTTTTAACTTATTTTCGGGCATTCTTGTCCATTAAATACCTGGTCCTGGTAAGTGATGCTACTCTGAATCACATCCGTTCCCTCCCAGCAGTGCAGGCATTTGTCTCTTCCCGTCAGTATCAAGACTAGTATTCGACTCCCCCGGTTCAGTTCTAGTTCAAGAAAGTGCTCTAGTCTGTGTCGTCTGCCCCCTCAGAGGAGTTGTAGTCCATCCACAGCGACGGCGTCCATGGCCAGGCCGTTCTCCAGGGCGGTGTGGTAGATCTCCAAGGCCTGCTCCAGCGGCAGCACTTCTCCCTCACTAGTCTCAATGATGGCTATGGTCTCCCCAAACTCATTACACATTATGGTAGGGGTTCCCTGTCCCTGGGAGGAGGAAGGGAGGAGTCACGTTAACCAACAATGGAGAATGTGCATATACCGACGTTACAGGCATGGATTAAACCTCACCCTTTGACTACTTTTACACTGAAAGATTATTTAGTTGATAGGACTACTCTTAGTTTGTATCCACCAAACCAGCCCATGTTTACATCTTGCTATACTTCTGGTGGCAGTTTCATGCGTTTCATGGAAAAGAGACAAGAACCCTTTCTGACCTGCTGAAGATCTGAGGCCTGGATCTGGATGAGCTGAGGCTGCCCGTTCGCCAGTTCCACAACTGAGGCGTCCACCAGCGCCACGGCCGAGCTGGTCTCCATGGCGGCCTGGGCAGCGGCCTCCTCATCCAGCCTCTGTTGCCTGGCGTGGGTCTTTTTGTGGTTCCTCAGGTTGGAGAAGGTCTTGAAGGCTTTGCCACACTGTGGGCATACGTGCGGCCGCTCGCCGGTGTGCGTGCGCCGGTGCTCGGCCAGGTGCATGCTCTGGATGAAACCCTTTCCGCACACCTCGCAGCGGAAGGGCCGCTCGCCGGAGTGTGTGCGCAGGTGCTCCCGCAGGTGTGTGTTCTGCCGGAAGCGCTTGCCGCATACCTGGCAGGGGAAGGGCCGCTCGCCGGTGTGGACCCGCTGGTGAAGGGCCACTCCCGAGGAAGAGACGAACAGCTTGCCGCAGACGGGGCACTGGTGGGCTTTGGGCCGCTTACTTGACGTGCCCCGTGGCCGCCCGGGGCCCAAGGCCAAGTGGCTCAAGCGGTGAAGTCGTAGGTTGGCGGGAGAATTGAGCTTCTTCCCACAGATGGTGCAATCTAGCCCCCCCCGCATAAGAGACGAGGTCCCCGGCTCTCCCTCTCCTGTGGCTGAGGTGGAGGGCTCAGAGGCAGACTCTCCACCTGGATCTGCCCTGTTGTGGGTCTCCTTGCCCACCTCTACGCCTGTATCACCTTGGACCTGGGTGGGGTGCTGCTCCAGGCAGTGGCTGTCTCTCTGCCTCCTAGTCAGGAAGCCAGCCTCGCAGTGGGGACAGGGGAAGGGAGCTGGAGCCCCCGGGTGCTGGGTGTAGCGGTGCGCCGCTAGCCTGGCCGGCCACCGAAAGGTGGCAGGGCAGTCGGGGCAGGGCAGTTTTGTGGCATTGGAGTGGAGCAGGCTGTGCTGGCGGAGGTTGGAGGACTGGGAGAAGGTGCGGTGGCAGACATCACAACGATAAGGGCGCACGCCGGAGTGGATGAGGTTGTGCCGCATCAGGTTGGCTAGAGACGAGAATGTTTTACCACAGTCTGAACACTGGAAGGGCCGCTCACCAGTGTGTGTGCGGAGGTGGTTGTGTACGTGCATTTGCTTCTTAAAAGACTTGCCACAAATGCCACAAATAAAGCTGCGCTCGGTAACATGGGACTTGTGTCGATGGTGAACTAGCTGCAGCTGGGAGGAAAAGGTCTTAGTGCACAAACGACAAGGAAAGGGCCCTTTGTCAGATGCCCCAGATGGAGCAGCATCTGTTGGGTCAGAAGAGCTAGACAAGACTCCTGTCGCTGCATCATCCAGGGGAGTAGGATTTGCAACTAAGCCAGTCTCAGAGGCTTCCTCCACCTGTTGGGAGTCACTATTGGTCCCTGAGAATGGGGCAGCTGTTTCCATGTTGTTCTCCTGCTTCTCCTCTTCACTTCCTTCCACTTTGACTGCTGGGTCCTCTCCCAATCGTTCCAATTCTTCCTCTGAGATGGGGGCCAGCAGGTTGATCTCTGCCTCCTCCTGGGTTTGAGCCACCTCCCTCTTGTCCCTGGCTCTCTGCAGGATGGCCAGAGCAGACAGAGATGCCCTTCTGGGGGCTGAGACCTGGGGAGGACAACACGTCTCAAATGAAAACCTCATTTGCAGCCTTTCCCTAGTCATTTTGTCCAGGACATCAGCAAGCGACACTGTTTATTGTGTACACAAGCATGTCATTTCCATATTCCTTAGAAAAGTCCTTCCGTTTTGAAGTAAAATATTTGGCTATAATGAAATTTGCATAGCTCTTGAGAACTGGGAATGCAAAATGTCATCTGAGTCATCTAAAATAAGGTTGACACAACAGTACCTGCAAAGAAACTGTTCAAATGTGGTGAGCCGCGATTAACAAGATGTTAAATATTAAACATAAAGAGGTGACGTGAAGCTACTGACAAGCTGGGAGGGGGTAGGTTTATTCTGCTACCATGGTGATGGGGGAGGTTGCGCCAGATGCGTCGCGGTTGAGGTGGGTCCGACGGTGGTACAGGTACTTGGTCATGTTGGTGAAGGTTTTGTTGCAGAACTGACACTTGTGAAGGGGGTCTGCAGTGTGAGACTTCCTACAAGACAAGAGAACAAAGTGGCACAAAGAGAAAGAACCAAAACGTAACATCCGCTTGTCAGATGATCACAAGCTGCACTGTAATATCACATCCTCCAGCCCTTTACCTGTGCATGATGAGAGTCATCTCAGTGGTGAAGCCATGGCCACAGTCCACACACAGGTACCTGGCTACCCCAGAGTGAGTGCGCATATGAGTCTGCAGAGACGTCGCCTTCTTGAACACCTTGCCACACTCGGGGCATTCGTGTGTGCCCTGCTCGTGCACACGCTTGTGAGCAGCCAGCCGGTTGACAGAGGTGAACGTGCGGTTGCAAAGCTCACACTGCTGGGGCTTGGCACAGACCGCTGCTTTCTTCTCCACTACCCTAAGTCTAATCTCCTCCATCTTCTCTGGAGGCTCCTCCCTCCCTCGCACCTCCTCGAAGCCACTCATGACCCCTGCCTCACCACTCTCCTTGTCCTGACCCAGGAAGTGCTCCCCCTGGTGCTGGAGGAAGTCCTCTGGGGTCTGGAAAAGAAGGGAGCACTCTGAGCATTCATAAGGGTGGATGACAACCATTTCTGCTGGCTGCGGCTGCTGTTTGTCGTCCTGGGCACCAGGGGCCAACCTTAACTCCAGCCTCTGGACGCCGTTCTCCAGGACCCCCAGCTTTGCTGAAGAGCCTCGTCCCAGAGATGGCAGCAGAGGGGGCAACTTGGTCCGGCGCTGGCTGGGATTGGTGGAGCCATCGGCCAGGGCTTGGGCTGTGAGAATCTGCAGGTGCATGGTCGCTGAGCCAGGGGTCGGGGACACCGGAGGCAGCAGGGAGGAGCGGGGATGTGTATCAAGCTTAGGGACAGAATGACGTTTCTTCTGTTGCTGTCGTTGTTGCTGCTGCTGCTGTTGCTGGGCGAGAACCTGGGAGAGAACAGAGTGCACAGAGAGTAACCATACCACTCTGAAACCTCCAAATCACTTGACCCCATCCTGACCCCATCCTGACCCCACAGCCTTTGATATTAGATTTTTACGATGCAAATTACCTGTGCCAAGATCTCCCCAGCTTGCTGTTCACTCAATATGTAGTTCTGTATATTGTTCAGTGGAGTGACGGTGCCATCAGGCTGCAGCACATACTCCTGCTGTAAGAGAGGAATACAGCAGGGGTTACTCATAATAACATTTACATTTCTACCCCAATCAATCCAGGGCTGCGGAGTGTGACCATTTGGTTTTTTCTAGAAATGCCTCTGAATTTTGAATTGCTAAGAAAAGAAATGCTAAAGCAATGTTTTGTAAAAATATTTAAGAATGTAAGTGATTTCTGATAAAGGTTTGTTAATTTTAGAATCGTTGAGCTGTTCCGGCCTAACTAGAGTTATAACTGCAGCAAACCAATGCACTGGGCTATGCAACCCAAAACAGACATTTTTTAAATTAAGTTTCTTTCACTTTGGCACAGTTTGAATAGTCTTCATACACAAGCACAATGTAGCTCTTATCTATAAAGATTCAACAGGGCTGGTAAATTGGTTCGGTCCACCAGCCACTGTGGCGGGTGTTAGCAGACCCTTAAGAAAGCAGTGCAGTTATGCACAGTACTGTTCATGACTCTCCTGGGCACTGCACTTAGCAATGTAACAAATCAGTTTGATACGAATCATTACTGCCCACTATGTCAGTTTAACTAGAGGCACAATGTGACATCTTGTTGGAGTGAAGAGGCCAGAAGACACAGATAAGAAGACGGGTGGTGCATTGCAGCAAGAGAAGGAGACATCGGGGCCAAAGAAAAATAAGCACTGTTTCAATGAGAAGTGGCAACATCATGAGCAAGGCAAGATGTGCGGTGGGGTTGCTCCCACTGTCAGCACTACACCCCGGACAACTGCAACACAAGCATCGCCTCGACAAAAAGCCAATGGGATTTTTGCATTGGATTTTGGATTATAAATTTAAAAATAAAAGCTCTGTGGAAAACAAAAGTTTATGGGGCTTACATGTTTTGTTCAGCAAGATAATCTTCACAAATGAACACCGCTTTGATTTTTGAAGCGTAAATGCAATCGCCAGAAGTAAAAAGCTAATGTTGGGCTATAAACGAACTACACCACGGTCACTGACTTCAACATCACCACCACTAAAAATACTATACATTGATAAATCTACAAGTTGGGAAGTTTTAGTTAGAAAAGTTTGGAAGAGCGCGAGTATAAGCACAACTCGAGGCTGTACAGGAGGACTAGTGAGTAGATGAGTTACCATGTTCGGTGTGATGCCGTTTAATGTCCCCGACAACCTCTGTAGTCTCATTTAGCCACTTGTTAGCAACCGCCTTTTTTAAGACACTTAAAAGCTTCAAAATTCACAAGTGGGGTTTTTACTGACATATTTTATGTTGTAGAACAAAATGTGAAAATCTCTTAAGCTTGTGTTAACCACTGACCTTATTTCAGGCATCTAACCAAAAACACATTCAAAAAACCCATAGACTTCGAGTCGCGGGAACCGGGAGTGGGAAAATGCTAACTCATTTCCTGGTTTTAGGACTCATTCCTGCACCACTCTATTGTTGGCACTACAAACTTCCTGTAGAAATCCAAATTTAAATTGAAAGCAGTTCAGTTCTGCTCTCTTGATCATTGTCAACAATCGCTAATGGAACAGAAAGTTAATTTCCCATCCTGATCACTCATGTAAAACAGGCAATTACTCAAACTTACAGTTGGCCCATTGCCTGCCATGCTTCCCTCTTAATCACACTACTGCAGAGATTTAGCCTAGCATTAGCTGGTGTCAATTGGTTTGTGTATGACAAGTTTTTCAGGTCAGTCAAGGCAGAGCAACTCTGCTTTGGTTGTCTGGGAAAAACAAATGAGAATTATCTTCATGATTTGAGGTTTTAAACCCTTCAGAACTGTCTAATGGTAAAATGAAGTCTGGTTTCAAGAGGATCTGCCTAACACAGCTTACATCATTACCGGTTGCAGCATGTCATCTATAGCTGTCTAATTGATACAGCACAATGACAACTTCCTGTCACAACATTAATTTCAACAGGCAACATATTTCAGTAGACAAGATATTAATGACTGTGCAGCAAGTATGCTCCTGGCCAAAATATTAGTTTTCTTAATAATGGCACAGTAGCCCATTCAGCACTGACAAATCTCTCAGTGCCATTTCCCTCTGGTTTCCAGTCCCTTACCGTGGTCTCGGTGTTACTGTGTGTGCTGCTCCTGCTGTGCGTCTGTCGGTGTTCCAACCAGATCTCAGGTGAGTCAAACAGAGCCAGGCAGTCAAGACACTGGTACTGGACCGGCCCTGACACCTGGGCCTCTCGTCCTGCTTCCTCCGTCTCCAGAACCTCACACAGCTCTGGGGAACGGTCGGACACACATACACATAAGTTAGTGTTGCCATTTAAATCTTAAGATGACTGATAGTCGTGCAAACTACTTACAGGCATGCACAAAAATGTGTACACTGTAGTGACACAAGATGGTACTCGGTGCCAGTGAACCTAAACTTTTTCCACAAACCTATCTCTCACCTTGTTGTTCCACCTCCATCCCAGCCTCTCTCATGTGCATCTCCTGGTGCTGCAGTAGCTCCTCTGGGTTCATGAGCAAGGCTCCACACTCCAGACACTGGTACTGCTGGCTCTGTCCCATCTCTGAGACCCCCTGGATGGTCATGGTCTCCCCTGCCTCCCCCACCCCATCTCCCTCTAGCCCGTTGTGGATCTGCTGGTGGACCAGCACTTCCTCCAACGTGTTGAAGAGTTGGTGGCACTCGCTGCACATGTACTGGTGCTCCACATAAACGCCTTCTGGATCGTCCTGCTGCTCATCCATGGTTGTGGTGTGTGTGTGTGTGTGTGTTGTCCTATTCAAGTAATAAGTGTGTCATGAAGGAGATGTGACTTCCTGGTTAGATGTGAATGTAATGTGTGTGAGAGCGGGAGAGACAGGGACCACACAAATGGGCTGTTGAGGTGGTGAAATTGTACTGTTATGTCCTACAAGGGCCACTCCTTTTGTCATCCAGAAGCTCAGTACAACAGCAGACCTGTGGAAAATAAAAACAGATTAAAAGGTATTAGCGTATTATCAGATGGCCGTTTACTCAAATATCTGCTAAAGTAATGATAGAAAACCAACAAATATGTGCGAGCCATGGCAGTGCAGTGGCCACCAGACGGTTATGATCATGATTTCAGTCTGTCTTCCGTATGAGGTTGATAGTAACGTTAAAGATCTTATTTATACGAAAGAAGACTCGGTAGTGTGTTCTGGGACATGAATCAGGCACACAAACTTCAACAGTAAATGAAGGCCTCTTTTGGTATTCGCAATACAACGATAATTCAATTCTAGCTAATTATGTTTGATTTGCTTACAAACGTGTTTCGTAGCGTCATTTACAGTGTGTGATGGCAGATGGAGAGCTGTTGGCGGCGCTCCCTCTGATATTGAAGACCTATTTCTCGGCACCGCAGTTTCCTGAGAGTGGCTCCCCGGTCCGAGGCGGTCGTCAGGCGGCGCTACCCAATTTTCCCCGAAGGTCTCCGGCAGTTACGATGGGCCCTTCTTTTCCCTTACCTCTCATTTACTCTCGTTGGACAATCCCTTGTGCCGTCGTCACGCTTCCTTCACACAACAACGTACCTTTCCATAAACCCGTTGTCCTCGACTGTGGCCTGAAAATTGACAACTTTAAAGGTGTCCGTAGAAAATACCTTTCAATGCGTGAAATAAAACGTTTGCCCGCCGATCGCCTCCATTCTTGTGATACGAAGCCCCGCCTAATGCAGCAGCCTTGACATTTCAGCACCTATGATTGGAGAGATTGTCTGTCAATCATAAACCATGCTCTTTGTTATGGTCTTTGTAGTTTTTTTTTGGAGTACTTTGAGGTGGTTTTACTGTTGGTTGAGTTGCGTTTCCAACTGTGATAATTTAGTCTCTGAATGTATGATAAATTCATGTCATTTTTAATTATTTCGTTCGTTTTGATTGATGGCTGTCTTCCTTCATAATCGCTTTTACAGTTTTCTCAGCCTTACATAAATCCGTGCTTATATTTGTGGTGACTTTAGATGTTGTTTTCAAGCTTTACGTCAAAATTGACGTGATTGACCTCATCCTAGTATAGGTAATCTCCCATAGTCAGATGTAAAACACAAACACAAAGTGATTTCAATATTCTGCAATTACGTTTATGCTATTGCGCCGTTCGAATATTGGTCTTCTACTTTTAACGTGGCCTATTGGTGGTTAAAAAAACGAGGGGGAAAAAAACTCTGTTTCCCATGAAACATCGCGAGCTTTACGTTGTTGTGCGTCAACTCCCCAGTCCCCCCACCATCACCGTTCCACAGAGGAAGAAAGGGGGAGACGGGCAACCTATACAAAACGCTGTAAGTGTAGTTTTATTTATATCGAATATCTAATATATACATATATAGCTCAAGTCTGTGGCTTTCTGGTCCTTTATAACGACTACCCCCCTGTCTCGGCTTTAGTTCACACAAATATGAGCGGCAGCGGGCGGCCCAGGACCAGCTCATTTGCTGAGCCTCCAGGAGCTCCCGGAGCCGCTGCAGCCGGTGCCGGATCAGCAGTAGCCGGTGGAAGCTCGGCAGGAAAAACTGGGGCTTCCCAGGCCAGTGGAAGCAGCTCGACGGGCTTCGGAAATTTGAAATTATCCAGTAAGTATTATTTAGTAATTCTAACACAGGCCCAATGGTTACGCTATTACTAAGTCTTAGGTTGTAATCTTTGAACCAGTGTTTTATGATGTCGAGGTAGCGTTAGCCAACGATCACTGGTCTGCTCCGGAGCTAACCTTAGCCAGATAGCTGTTAGCTAGTTTGCTAACTTAGCGAGATAGCTGGCTAACGTTAGCTATGTTTTTCAATAAGGAACCTTTGCGATCAAGGGCTTTTATTGCATTGGTAACGTTAGCTGCTGGCATTTTGGATGAGAATATTTTCAACTGAGACGTTAACATCTGATATCCATTAATAGTGTGTTGAAACTACAAGGTAATGTTAGCCGGCCTTCTGACAAATTCGACGTTGGTGTCAGAATTGGAAGCTCGGTAGCCTACTAACGATAGGAAAGGGGTGAGCTGAAAATGAACTGGGTTAGGCGTCGTCTCCAGTCCCGTCTGATCTTGCCTAGATTGCTGTTACTACACTAACGTTAGGACAGGTCGTTTGAAATGCTAGCCAGCTAATCTTAAGTCTGCAGACATGTAGTCGACTTTGAGAGGAAATAACTAAATTATTTTGAGTTACAACCAGCTGTCTTGTTTGCTCATTAACTAACGTTAGCCAACGTTACTGTCAGCTGACGTTGCTTAACTTATCTAGCCACCCAAATGTCACATCTCTATGCCTAAAGTACAGATAGTTGCTTAAGTAAATGAATCCGTCTAAATCAGCTATACATTCTATAGATAACCTATGCTTTACACCGAGACAAGTGAGAATACGGTAGCTCAATAATTGAGCCGCACAGCTGGGGATACCAGTACATGTCTTGTTGCTTATACATTGCTCTAGTGACAATACAAGCACCAGATTCTGAATTAAATTATGTTTCTGTCAGCCTTACAGGTAGATTTCACCCCCAACATATAATATCTACTATGAGGTTGATTTGATATAACACATTCACTCCCTTTCCCATTTTGATGGCAATACTGGAAACAGCATATTGCCTCAAGCAAAGTTCTTCCAATGGGTTGTTAGTGTTTTTTTACAAGAACTTGCAGAATGCCCAGTGGCAGTGCAGCTTTGCAGAGATTGCAGTTGGCTGAAGATCTGGAGGGATGGATAGAGGTGTTCACAAGGTCAGACCTGGAGAGACCTTAGCTGGAAAACTACCTGTGTCAAGTATAGTTTGTTGCGAACCTGCGAGCATAATTGAAGTGTGCCAGTGTTTTAAAAGTGGGGAAATGCAAAGAGGAATCATTTGGAGCATGAGAAAGGTGCGGTAAATGGAGTGGGTGAAAGGATTGGCAAAGAATATGGGGTGAAGGCAAAGCCTCAATCTTCTATGCGATCAGTGTTTGCTTCAGTTACTACATGGAGCCAATCAGGTAGTATAGCTTGTATGGTTTAGATTATCTCCTGTTGCTTTTTAATGTAAGTTGACCTGTTTTTTTTCTCACACAGTCTTCCTACCAAGGTGTGCCTTGCTGAGAAAGCATTGTTCCTGCTTCAGAGGTGTCTGGACCTTTCAAAAACCTGAACAAAAGTGCTGTTTTATCTAGCACTAGTATTCGAAGTTGGTAGAAGTAGCACTTGACTTGTATATGAGTGAGGTGTAAAGCAGAGAATAGGTCAGTGTAGTTATCTGCATCTTGGATTAGTTTTTTGACCCCTGAATACAGAGCTTTCCGAAAACACTCTCCAAAGTGGATACATTTGAATTCATGTGGACTGTGAAAACAGACTTCTGAAAACGATGTCATTTTATTGTCACTTGATCCAGGCGTAAGCAGCCGGCCCGAGTGGTCTGCACATGGCCATGGAAGAAAGTATACGTTTTTGGTGGTTTAGTGTGGACGGCAAGCTTTTCAGAAACGCTAGACACGAAAATGCAGTTTTCGAATTTAGTGTGGATGTAGCCTTAGTTATACTCTGGCGTGAGTTGCCAGGTTATTTTTCAGCTTTTAACGTACAACTCCAGGTGAAAGTGTTTTCAGGTATGGGGCCAAACAGATCAGAGATTAACTTGTTATGTACATTTGTCTTAGTCAGCCTAAAGTTCGTGTTGGTTTGTATCTTATGTTGGTATGGTTGCCAAATAAATGACCTACATTGCACTTTCCCCTTAGTTACTGCACAAACATTGGGCATGGGGGGCTGAAAAACATGGTTTCTGAATTAAGAGGCCCAGCACCAATACCTTTTATTGGAGCAATTCACCCTCCAGACAATATCGCACAGTTCACTGTCATAATTTCTAATACCTTGGTATTAGGCAAATGCAGAGCTGTAATACACCGTGCAATTGCTGATAATTGTATCAAGTAAAGGGTGTACTAGAGTTTTATATTTAGAAATAAACACATAGCTGATTGATTAAAAGTCTGGGTGTGTTGGAAATCACTCCTCCTTGCCCCTTTTCCTCTAACTCATTAGGCTTGTGTTCACCTCCACAGAAACCAAAGCTTTTCACTGACAGCTGGCCAGAGTCCTCATCTTTGCATTCATTATTCAA
Organism: Hoplostethus mediterraneus; assembly: GCA_034670385.1. NCBI lineage: Eukaryota > Metazoa > Chordata > Actinopteri > Trachichthyiformes > Trachichthyidae > Hoplostethus > Hoplostethus mediterraneus. The sequence continues at coordinate 2,438,808 of JAXDDW010000057.1, forward strand.
GGGACTATCATGACACGGCTGCTCCATATTTAATGCCCTCCCCTCTGACTCAACTTGTTTAAAAAGGGGGCGAAACTGATGCTAAAAGGCAGCGTAGAGAACAGTGTATTGTGGAGCTGAAATATAGGAACCTCTCACAACGGCCACCCTCAACGTCGAATATTTGACTTGATCCGAGGGCGGAGATGTGCTCTAGGTCAATCATATGGGCAAGTTTTGTTCAGCACCGAAGAGTAGGTGGTTGTTTTTGGTCATCAAGAACCGCCTGGAGATAGTAATTTATGAAATCACTACTATGTTGTTAAAATTCAAGCATCTGTATTCATACAAACAGGAATAGCAGTTAGTGAAGCAATATTTCTACCGTCTTTATTCGTCAGGTTGGAGGAAAGACCTTAATGCCTCGTCATCTGCCTCCATCTTGGGTTACATAGTCTTTGGTATTGAAAGATATACGTCTGCAGTTGAATTAGGAGACACAGAGACCTACTAGAGATCAGGAATGGTCTTGTTGAGACAGGCGAAGTGAGCAAGTGTAGGAAATGGTAGCACTCTGGGTGTGCTACTGTCCGTGCAATTTTATCACAGGCTCTGACAAGCCATTTGGCAACAGCCCTCTTCTTTGCTGTTCTTCCCTCCCTATGTCGTTACTCCTGGTGCCACTTTTGCCAGATCATCCATGACCCTACACATGCACACACACCCAGCACACTGAGCTACTATTTGACCCCAACTCTGAACTGTCACTGTTTGATCTTGAACATCTCACTTTGCATGCTTTCCACAAGGTTGAGCATTTCCGCTACAGTGACGCTGTTCCAGTACTTTCAAACACACCTTGCATTCCTCCCTTCCTGTGAAGTCATCTCCAATGTGACTGTAGTGCTAGAGCTTATCGTATATGTGATCAGTGATAACCTCAACTCTGTGTGTGTGTGTGTGTGTGTGTGTGTGTGTGTGTGTGTGTGTGTGTGTGTGTGTGTGTGTGTGTGTGTGTGTGTGTGTGTGTGTGTGTGTGTGTGTGTGTGTGTGTGTGTGTGTGTGTGTGTGTGTGTGTGTGTGTGTGTGTGTGTGTGTGTGTAAACTTATTGGAATGGGGACACTGAGCTGAGTGAGATTGCAAAGGTGTAGAGCTGAAGCTGGAATGGAGCTTGTAAGTTGGATTTCCCCAGGGGAGACAAGGGAAAGTGTTGTGGGATGTATCAGGAACTCATTACAAGCTGGTGGAGTGTGTCTGGGGAGCCACTGCAGAGGTCACGACCATTTAGAGAAGGAGGGAGTGCTTGTTGATGTTTAGCGTCTCCCTCAGAGACATTCATGGAAAGGCTGAGCTTGAGGGTATTATGTCACTGATTCTCTCACGTGTATGAAGGTGGAAACTGTCTGCCATTGTCAGTGTCCAGTATTGGATTATGTGAAGGGTTTCATTCCACAACATTATGCATCCATTTTAGAAAAAATTGTTAGATGAAAGTATTAGTATTTCATTTTGACGCAGGTGATTCTGTCCTCAAAAACCAAACTATTATGTGAGCAAAAGTCCATAGATGACTTTAATATTAAAGCATAATGTGCTTTACTTTATTGTCACTGATAATTTCAGAATGCGTCCATTTTTTCAAATGATCTTCTTGGAACGAAAGGCCCTTTTTGAGTTTTTCAACACTGTAAAATAGAAACTGGTAATTGTGGGGGTTTCAGGAAGTCTCTAACCAAGTTTATTTCTACCCTCATCCACCAGGAGACAGTGGCAAAGTGACGACGGTGGTAGCCACACCCGGCCAGGGCCCCGATCGCCCTCAGGAAGTGTCCTACACGGACATCAAGGTGATTGGCAATGGCTCCTTTGGAGTGGTCTACCAGGCCCGCCTCATCGACAGTCAGGAGATGGTGGCGATCAAGAAGGTTCTGCAGGACAAGAGGTTCAAGGTACGCTGATACAAGCCTCCTCTGTTAGATTATTATGGGAGTAGAAAATGCTGCTCTGCTGACAGGATTCCATTTTGCATTTCAAAGAAATGATACAGGTGGCTTTGGATTGAAGCAAATGTTTTTTCTTTTGATAAGACACTGCTCTTTCACACACTGGATTGGAATTGAATGTTCTGTCATTTTACAGAATAAAAGACCATGTGCCAGTTTGTTATTACGTTCTTCGATGTCACCCATAACCGTCTCCCCTTCTCTGCCACGCTCTCCTCATTGTAGAACCGAGAACTACAGATCATGAGGAAATTGGATCACTGCAACATTGTGAGGCTACGCTACTTCTTCTACTCCAGCGGGGAAAAGGTTTGTATGTGCTTATTTATATGTAGGAGGAATTACTTTTCTGGGGAAAGAAATCTGCTTCCACACACAGCCAGGATGATTCACAGACTCATTTCACACGCGTACAACAAGGTCAATATTCTAGTTGTCATTCATACGTTTTATACCATACCATTTATATCCCATAGTTAGATGTTTATTGTTTGTTTTGTTGTTCATACTTGATTGATTTGCATTTTGTCTTTTGATTTGAGTTGGTTTCAATTACACTTTGACCTTTGACCACTCTGTCCTCTTCCCTGTTGTTCCCTCTGTCCAGAAAGATGAGGTCTATCTGAACTTGGTTCTGGACTTTGTCCCTGAGACGGTGTACAGGGTGGCTCGGCACTTCAACAAGGCCAAGACCACCATCCCCATCATCTATGTTAAGGTGAGTCCGCACACGCACGCACACACACACGCGCACGCGCGCACACACACACACACACACACAACAGGGATTGTTTTATTGCCACGGCGCTGGTGAGCCCCAAGAGGCAAATTCAAGTCAATTATCTCTCAGTTTATCAAATAGAGAAAGACGATGGGTTTAAATTATCTTTCATCGTATTCATTCCTATTAAGTTTCATCAATTCAAATTGTTCTGTGAAAGATAAAGAAAGATCAATGGAAACTGAAAGACAATTTTGTTCAGTCATTGCCTGTGGATGTAAGACAGACAGCTCACTGTTTTAGGATTATGAAAGCAGAAAGGGAAAGATGGTCCCATGAGAATTACTCTATTTGCAATACACTCGGTTGGTCAATGGTGCTCATTTGGGCGGGGGGGGGGGGGGTGTTTACTAGGCCTGTAGCAGCAGAGAGGACATTATAGCTGTCTCATGGCCCATTTCCCCACCTCAGCCTGCTGCTCCCCTGTGGTGTTGCATACTGATCTCTCTCTTTCACACACACAGCCAGCACCTCTCTCCTCCCCTCTGTCATCCCTCGCTTTGTCCTCACATCCTTCCTTCCTCCACTGACACAGTTCCATTGCTGCATGTCTGGGGTCTCCTCTGCTGTCCCGTGTGTCCTAAGCCCTCGTCATGCGTGTCGTTCTCCCTCTCTCCTCCTGCCTCCCCCCCTCTCCCTCCTCCTTTTTAATTTTTTTTTTTTACCATCATCACTCATCCCTCCATCATGGTGTTTGTAATCATTTTGTAATCTGTGGCCCGCCTGTTGTCTCTGTTACGCTGTGTGGGTGATAATGATGATGATGATAATGGTGACGATCATTAAAAGATGCTTCCCGTCTGCATTCCATGAACACATTTTTGGGGGATTTTCAGCTTTTATTTGGACACATAACACATCCCCCCCTAGCTTCTTTCAACACCCACCTACACAACCCCAAAAACACAGTTATTGGCACATGGCAAAGTGATTGACACATTAAGACATTCATGTGTCCACACACACACATGCTATAGGTTTTGGGAAAAAATGAACAGCTCCTTGGGTCCAGCTGAAGTGAAGACGGCAAGCTGCAGTCTGCTACGTGGTTACACTAATCTTCAAATTTAATCAGTCCAATACATTGAGCACTCCAGTTAGCATATTTCCATTGAGTCATGAATCCACTGACTAGACATGAGAATAGGGAATAGACATCATAGAAACGAGAATAGGGAAACTCCTGAACTGTTAATTTGCTTTTCTTCTTGCGTACTCTAGTATTTGTGTCATGGTGTGTAAAATGTTAAGCACTGGTGGCGTTATGCCTTCCCTCTCTGTCCCCCTCAGGTGTACATGTACCAGCTGTTCCGCAGTCTGGCTTATATCCATTCCCAGGGCGTGTGTCACAGAGACATCAAGCCCCAAAACCTGCTGGTGGACCCAGAGACGGCGATCCTCAAACTCTGTGACTTTGGCAGGTCAGTACCAGACGGTGCCTCTGGATACGTCTGTCAGCATCTATCTTTCTTTTCATCCCGGTGACTATCTATCTCTCACTGTACGTTTAGGTGGCTGTCTGTTTCTGTAGCCGTCTCCTCTGTCTTGACTGTCCCTGTCTATATTTGTCATTTGTCTTACCTCCCCGTCTTCTTCACTTACATGCTGTGGCTTTGTGAAAACATGCATTGAGAAATGAAATGTTTGTTGACTGGCACTCCCCTCCTCAACTCTCTTCTATGTTGTCTCTTTTTTACACACCCCTAGTGCGAAGCAGCTAGTTCGTGGGGAGCCCAACGTGTCCTATATCTGTTCACGGTACTACCGCGCCCCCGAGCTCATCTTCGGTGCCACCGACTACACGTCCAACATTGACATCTGGTCAGCTGGTTGTGTGCTGGCCGAACTGCTGCTGGGACAGCCCATCTTCCCCGGGGACAGTGGCGTGGACCAGCTAGTAGAGATCATCAAGGTAGGCAAGAAAAAGAAGAAAGAAAACTGACTCTTTTTAGCATGACCACAATATATTTTTTAGTTTATCTAATTGATTTTGAAATGTTTTATAAACCCAACGAGTTGTAAAATTCTCAACCCATAGATGAGCACAGAATCCTTCAATTGAAGTTAAAACATGAAAACCACAAAAATTGGATATCCAAAAGAACAATGGATCTGCATGTGAAGTGAATGTAACAAGCAAGAAATACCTCTTCCTTTCTTTTGGACAGGCAGACACGCCTATAATTGTAACATATCGATTTTATTTATTTAACGTGCCTTATTTCTCAGGTTCTGGGGACTCCAACGAGAGAGCAGATCCGAGAGATGAACCCCAACTACACAGAGTTCAAATTCCCACAGATCAAAGCACACCCCTGGACTAAGGTACGCTCCTTTTCTCTAGCCCTTATTTTTAGTTTACAAATTGGCTTGCAATGCAAATCCGTCCTTGTTTGTTAAAACAGTCCAGGCGTCCTAAGTTTGGTGTAATGCATAATGCTGTTTTGTAAATGAAGCTTGATCCAAACCAGGTGGAACTACAAAATCGATGTACACATGACCCTTTCGTCTTCATCTGTTTTTCTATTTCTTTCCCTCATCCTGTCTCTCTTGCACTCACACCTGAGGACCATACTGTATAAATATGCCATATACATCAGTTTTTCTATGAGTGTTTGTGATGATTGCATCCAAACACTTGACTTTGCATTTTATGAAAATTTGCAAGACAGTTTGTGGTGGTATGTGTGTTATTTGTGGGAAAGGCGCAACTATTGAATAAGCAGTTCATTTTCATCAAAGGTGCTTTGATCTGCTGTAAAATTGTAACAAAATGCGAGACACCCGCTCCCTTTTTTCCACAAGAAATTAGAGGTGTTAAAGATGCTCTGATCAATTTGCCACTGATATTGACAGATATTCACTCTTAACATTGATATATCTTTTCGTGGTCTGCATGCTCTGATGGCAAAACATTTTGAAACATACTGTATAATAAATCTACAGATTAGCATCAGCCTGTAGTCTCAAAACATCCGAGTCAGAGCTTCTCTGGAACCTGATCTTTTTTTTAACATTTTTACAAACCCAGTTTCCTGGTGGGACTGATATTCTCTCTCCAAACCTGTGATACAAAGTCTTACATTTGCATGGGTTCTCTCTTCTCTTCCCCATCAGGTGTTTAAGCCTCGTACCCCACCGGAGGCCATCTCGCTCTGCTCTCGTCTGTTGGAATACACGCCGGTGACCAGGCTGTCTCCCCTGGAGGCCTGCGCCCACGCCTTCTTTGATGAGCTGCGCCAGCCCAACACCCGCCTGCCCAGTGGACGAGAGCTGCCGCTGCTCTTCAACTTCAGCCCCGTCGGTCAGTTTATCCGTCTCTCGCTTTTTTTTCCCCTCATCTTCTACCTTTCTCTCTCACAACCCCTGATTACCTTCACGTAGGTGTTCGCGCTTGATCACATTCTAATGTTGACGAGTTTGTCTTTCTGATGTATTTTGTGTGTAATTAAATCTATTTGTTTGCCTTTTCTGCACTCTCAGAGCTGTCTATCCAGCCCCAGTTGAACTCTACACTCATTCCTCCTCACGCTCGTGCACAGACGTCGCCTGCCTCACATGGTATGTACGGCAACTAACAATGAAACCCTATTTGATTTTTTGTAGCTATTGTGGCTAAGCTGTATCAAAAGGTTTTTTGAGATCAAGTGAAACCACAGTGAGGTTATTCGGTGACATATCTGTTCCCTCTCTCCCCCTGCAGAGGGCAGTGTCTCAGACAGTACCGCCCAGCCCAGCTCAGCACCTGGATCCATCAACAACAGCACCTGAGCATCCATCCCTCTGTTGTCCTTTCTCTTGTCTTCCCCCTTTCCTTTCCTCTACTCTGCTCTTCTCCTTCTCCAACCTCCTCCCTGGCTCCAAACTCTTTAAAAAGACAAAAAAAAAAAAAAAAAAAACTATATACACCCACACAAACACTCAACATTGCTTATTTCCCCTGGATGTTAACTGTTTCAAATATAGAGCGAATTCTGTGGCTTTGGGCTTCAGGAAGGTGTAGGTGTTTTTAAGGACACTCAAAGTAGCCATGCTTGGGCTTCATATAAGCTGCAGTTCTGAGCCCAGGGCGGCCCTAGTTTAGCCTGTTAGAATGGGGAAACTAGCATGAGTTGGGCTAGGGTGTTTGGGAGATGAGGGGGCTGTACATGTTTTGTGGATTTAACAGTAGGATTTACTGTATTATAATCTATTACAGTCGACTTTTATCCCTTTTATGTTCTATTTATTTGTATTGGCTAATTTTATGTGCGGCGTGCAGTTGAATGGGGTCCGGATGGCCTATGGAGTTGAGAATGAGGGCCACATTTCAGGCCTGACTGATATCGACAATCATCCTTAGTAGAGTTGAAAATGGAACGGTTGTGTTGTTAGCACGTACAACCCACTTTGTAGAGAGAAGGAATGTCAGTGGCTTTTCTGTCACTCCTTACTCTGAACTCTACTTAAGTGTTGTCAGTTCACTCAGCTGAACGTGAACGAAAGAAAATAATAGGATTTCTTTTTTAATTTGTTTTATCCCAATTTGAAACCAAACGGAAGTAACGCATTGGGCTGATTTTGTCCATGTCATTTTAGATGAGAGATGGATTTTAAATGTTTTCATTACAAATGGTTGGCCATGAGGGAGCCACAGTCTGTTGTCCAATGCAACCTGTCTTTGTTATCAGAGCCTTTTTATTTGTATGAGAGGACATTTTTTAAAAAGTAGAACGCACATGTTCAGTTTCTTCAGTATAAGCTCATGTCTTCATTGGTTTGGCTGGAAACCCAATGTTTCAGGTTAATCTCAAGTCAGTGTTGCACATCTCCAAAGGGAGTCGAGGGGAACCAAAGGGGCCTGCTGATGACCTTGTAGGGGCCCTAGTTGTCTGTTAAAGTGACCATCATAAGCCTCAATGTCTCAAATGTCACATATACAATTGCCCAGCACATCGCCTGCTGGGTGAATAGTCGCCTCATTAATTATATGTCACTTCTATAGTGTTCAGTCTCATATTGACTGTGATCATGGTCATGGATGACTCGTCGAGTGCAGGCACTGAGAGTACTTTGGGTACAGAGACCACTGGCTACTTTCACTACTCACCTAGGTATTCATTGTCTGTCCCATTTAAGCTCACATACACAGTAATTGTTTGTGATGGGGACGGTGCACCTGTGTTGACTGAATGGATTTTCTTTGAGTTATTGATCAGACAACCCCCCCCCCCCCCCTCCTTCCCATACAGCCTTCTTGCCCTGTAATGGTGGTAGGTACTGATCGTGAATGACTACGCAGGCGCACAGTATCCTGTTGGCATGGACTAGTTTTCTCCCTTCTACCACACAGATGTGCATGTTCGCCTCGAGTTGACTACACTAGATTACTTCCACTGATGTCAACAATGGTCTGACCAGAAATGATGCTCAAACCCCCCAAAACCCAACCACTTTTGGAGCCTCCCATTCCTCCTCCTCCTCACCCCTCCACCTCTTCTCTCCCTCCTTTCCTTCTCTTTTTCTCACTGCTAAACTGTAAATATCAAGTACCTTTTATTTTATTTTGTTATTATTGTTATTATATTGTTGTTCTTGTAATTTCTTTTTTTTTCTTTCTTTTTTTTTTTCTCTTAGACAGGAGCCGGCGCAGCAGCGACCGGGCTGTTTATCCTCAGTCTCAGTCTGTAAATACGATTTCATTTCAGTCCCAGTTCAGGAGGGGAAAAACAGAACAAAATGTTTCATTTTTATTCTCTCTCCCTCCATTTCTCTCTTGTTGCCTTTCCCTTTTCCCCCATAAGCGTTGTCATGATTCTTTTATTTATTGTATTGTGGGGTTTTTTTGGTCTCCACCAGGGTGGTAAAATTAAGGGGCGGGGGGGGGGGGGGGGGGGGCAGGGCAGGGCGGGGGTTGTTTGTTTTTTCTTTTTCAGTCCAATTATGTCACATGCAAATGATCGAACATCCAAGATACTGTAATTTGATCCAGACGTTGGAGTGTGCTTTCCAATCATTGGTCTTGTATGTATGCAGGTACACATGCCAGCCAATAGGTGGAACTACAGTTTTCCGTTTAACTTCAATGTGAAGGGAATGTTACATGCCTCCGGGTCTAATAGGGTTGCGGTGTTGGGAGTAAACACAGATCAGCCCATGTGTGTGTGTGTGGCCTGGCGATATTGCTGTGTCGGGGTGGGTGTGGAGGAAAAGGAGGAACATGTATCTGTCCAATGACATGTACCATCTCCTGTGTCTGGCTGTCTTCTGTTTTTCTTTGTGTTTTAGTATGAGCGTAACGGGGCTAACCTGTTACTTCAGTGTGTATGCTTTATTGGTGAGTGAGTGTCTTGAGCGCAGCCGTAGAGAATGTATGTATGTGTTTGTATGCGTGCTGACAGACCCTGGACATAATTCTCTGTACTCCTGACCTTTTTCCTAAAATGAAGAGAAATGACTAAATGTGTTCTTTTTAATGCTTTTTTTTTTTTTTTTTTTTTTTTTCCCCCCTTCCCCTTTCTGTCACGTGTTGGTTTTAATTTGTTGTGATCCTGCTCTTTTGTTGCCCTTGTCTGAGGGTAACATGTCATTCTTGGGAACAGAACGGTTGTATAAAGGAGATGATGGAGAGAGGGATGGAGGGAGAGAGACTGTTTTTGTTTGTTGGTATAAATAATTAAACTCATTAATAAAGTGATGAAACTGTCCCCGTCTCATGTCTGTGATTGACTAATACTTGAATCGATACACTTGCATCATCAGAGCTGGGGTTACATGTCATAGGGGCATTAAAGCAAAGCATGTTTTATTGATAAATGGCAAATATTTCTGTAGATGGATACTTTATTGATCCTCGGAGGGAATTTCTGGGGTTGCAGCAGCATAACAGTATCACAAGTAACCTAAATACTACACTACTAGGTGGATGGATGTAAACCACCTAGTAAAAGAAGATCAGCAATAAGGAGTAAAACTTAAAATGAAGCATCCAAGCTACAGATGTAACAGCATCGGGGCTATGAAGCATGCTAATGAAGTGGAAAAGCTTGTAATAAGCCACCTGATGGCAGTGTGGGGGCCAGGAAGCCATAAGGCATTATGTTTTATAAAGTGTTATTCCAGCTGATTCATCTATGAGAAGGCCAACGAGTGATCCATCAGGAGAACGGGTGGCACTGACTGATGCATGTCTCATACTCCTCTCCCTGCTGGCACCCCAGGATGCAATCTGCCTGTATTTAGTCACACAAGGCTTAAACGGATAGCCAACTAAAATGTGCAATTTCTCATTAAAATGGCTATTTTCGTCATCCTGGGGTATGAAAAACATCACTAAACTCTGAGAATCTGAAGTTGTTTCCACGCCACGAGAGAAGCCTGTCTGATGAATTTTCCCTGATCCCAGCAACTGTTCTTTTGTGCAATGGGATTAAAAAATGACTTTCATAAATATGGGGTTGATCCTATCGAAACGCGACCTCATTTTCAGATTCTAGCTGCCAAATATCGACTTTGAATCGGCATGTCAGTCAACTCCTATACGGGTAAGGGAAATGTCCATGCAGCCCCTCCAAAGTGTATCACAGTAGAAAATGCACCAAAAAAGGCTTCATTTCATTACAGTTCTTGAATCTAAAAAACACTCAAATCTTGATGTGTGATAAGAGATGGTAGGGCTGACTTTTAACTGGGTTGTCAATCCCTTTAATAGATTATCACAGAGAGCATCCTGATGATGGGAAGAATAAAGGATTAGGTGTTAGCCATTAATTAATCATGTCTTGAATTTTTCTTAAACATCTAAATGGGAGGAATTATTTTTCTTGTTTTTAGCACTTCCCTGTCCCTTGCACTTCATTAGGTTACTAGACTACTTGCGATGATGTACACGTGTCCACTTATTCTACTATCTCTGCACAACAGGAAGTGTAAATGTAGTGTATGTAATGTAGCGCCACTGTATAAACACACTAATAAGGTATGAGCCATGGGATTTATTTTAGCTTTGCATGGGACCTTTATATGGAAGGATTAATGAAATGCGGCTCTTGTCGTGTTGTACAGCTGCTACAGGTGGATCAATGAACTCTGGACGGGGCCACTTGGAGAACGATGAAATTAGAACGGTTGTTATGGGAACCGTGCAATCGCAAATGTCACTGAAAATATGTTTGACCTTGTCTGATTAAATGTTGTGCTTCCACAGTTTGATTATATTAGATGGGTGAGCAGAAGGGAGGGTGCTGGGCTGCTTCATATACTGCGTTGCGTGAGTGGTGCATTTCAGTGATATTTTCCATTTGATTCGTCCAAACTTTTCTTTTGGATGTCTTTTGTTTCGCGTCCTCTGAGCATCTCACTCCATTCAGGTCTCATTCTGCTTCATGACTTCAAGAATCTTTAGCGCACATCTCAAACATGCCTGTGTATCTTCATTCTCCATGCTGACAGCTTAATAAGCACCAGAGGGGTCACTCCCACACAACTGTAGCAGAGCGACTCAGATTTTTCCATCAGACAAGATTCTGGCGTTCACCGCTGTAAAGGAGGGCAGGATTTAATGAAGTCTCAGGGTGTCCATGAACTTTCTTCTTTCGTCTTTTCTCCATGTTCACTAGAAAATATTTATAGGCTCCTGCAGAACCTCTGCTTCCCGGTGCTTTACTAAAATTTCTTTATTATCTTTAAGGCTCCTCCTCAGGTCCTTACATGACCTGGCCCAGTTCTTGGTATTTACTCATAAATTAACTTAAGTCTTGCATTTACATTTTAGGCATTTAGCCTGAATTTATCCTGTGCAGTCATTTCAAAGAATTCAGTTTACAAATGATTGATACAATTGGTGATCACGGAAGAGACGTTTTTGTAGAACAATGCAATTCTGTAGGCAGGAGAAATCCTTTGCTGTATAATGTTGATTGTGATTAGTAAAATGCCAGTTTCAACTCGTAGTGAACTACATAGTGAGTTGCACCCTTTCCTTTGTTTGAGTGAAGCTAACTAAAATATCAATGTATTGTTAGTCATTCTTATTAGGAGTTAATAGAGGTGATAAGTTGTTGAAGTGACCTGATGAAAAGGGATGTTGGGATTTTAGGAAAGAGATCTCAGTGACATTGAGTGTGTCTCAATTATATCCTCTGATTTTGCAATAAGAGGAAAGTGTAAGAGCCCAGTACCACTGCAGCACAGCAGCAGCTGGAACTGGAAGTGGTGAGAGAGAGAGAGAGAGACAGAGAGATGAGAATGGAAACCGAGTTAAAAAGAGACGTAGAGACAACAAGAAGACAGGGGAGGAGCCAGATGAGAGAAAAGAGGAAGAGGGTGGATGTGTGAGGTTGATGAGCAATCAATGCGGCATGACGTGACAGCCCTCTTCTCCTGGGCCCTGTAGTCTCTGAACCACATCCTTCAATGAAAAACATGTCTGCCATGTCCTCCACCGTATGTCAAGGTTGAATAATGTTATTCGACAGTGTGTCGAGCAGCTCGCACAGTTTCTGTGGAGATTGAGTGGCCCTGGTCCCTCTGGCCGAACGCCCAGCCAGCTCTTTAATACCATTTGGAGTCAGGTTAAATGGTCTGCAGGAGCTGCTCATCTTCCCAATCAGCCAGTGGGGTATACAGGGGCACTATGTAATTCTGGGAAAGGAGTGGAGTGGGCTAGTCTATACTTCTGCTGACCTCTGTATGGAATACTTGGCATGGCAGAATCCAGACACATCGGCTGGCTGTTAGGTAATCATACTGTGGAGGGTAAATTCTGTTATATAGATTATAGATTTAATATACCTATGTGTGTAAGCAAGCACTGCTGAGGTCATCTTTGAGCCTATATACTGTATATAGAGAGATCTGAAAGCCAAAATCTCCCATACATGTGAATACCGCGTATCATCCAACATTAGAAATGATTTGGCTGTGATATTCCCACAGCTCAGAGTAACCTGAAAAAGACTATGCAGCTTAGGTGACACAGGAGGAGGATATGATATTGAATCAGGGGCGGGGGGCCACATTGAAGACTCTGCTTGTCTGATAAGCATTGTAGTAAGCTCAAGTAACAGATCAGATGTTTTCTTCCAATATCAAACATACTTACAGTAGATGTGAAGCTGGTTCTTTCTGCTGTAGATTAAAAAACATTATATTTCAAATCAGATGATGTGTGAAGGAGGGAAATGTACTACTGTCAGCAAAGGATTCTAACAATTCATTCGCAAACATGTTGGATTTTTGAAATTGAAGCTGTAGTCAGCCCCCTTATTTGAGGTGACAAATTACTTGAAATCAACCAGATTGTTTCACAGTCCAAGTGCAAAATACAGCCTCATGCATTACAGTCAACTCTATTGTAGTTGAAGAATGGACTACAGCATTATGGTGTGGTGTGAGAAAATAGATGACTCAACTGACTCAATGTCCAGGCAATGAGCCATACCAGTAATGTACTGTACTGGGTATTACCATGCCATGACCATGCCTTAAATTTTACAGGATCACTTCAGTGGGTTTTGTCCAAGTTATAGGTTGTAAATTGAATCCAAGTTTTGTAAGCACTTTTTCCACAGGAATTTCTTTATATCAAACGTTATTGATGCCAAATCACTATGTGAACCTTTTTCAAGTAATGGTTTTGGGATGATTTCGGTTTGGTGTGAAGTTTGACCAATTTTGAATTATTGAAAATAATTTGACTAGCCCTAAACTTCGTGGAGGAACATGTATCACATAAGTAAGCATATGTTTATTACACACACCACTCCCTGAATTTAGGAGGATTTAACATTCTGATAAGCGTGCTAAAATAGTCTGATTGACAACATCTTTGACATATTGCCCTGACCCTGCAAAGCACGCGTGCTTTTGGAATACAAAGTCCCTTTTAGGTGTAGTCGAATACTATTGGTGTGTAAAATAACGGACAGCCTATCAGATTAAGCCTTCTTAACACGCAGAAAAAAATGCAGTTGTCATATTTCCTCGACTGGTAACGACTGAGTCCGGTGAGTTATGTTGTAATAATTCTACTTATTTTATGTGAATGTTACTTTTCAGATGACACACTGCATACTGATATTTTTGTATGGAGGTTTTCAACGGGGGGAGACAACTAATTTTAACTTTTAGTCGGTCGCCGCCATTATACCACCGAAGAAGCGTATCCCGCCCTCCGTCTTCAATCGGTTCTTCTTCTTCTCCTTATTACTAGAAAGTAAACACCATTGGTCCAAGTAGCAATCGGGTGTAGATGCTAACAAATTTGGCTGCAATGCTCGCAAGAACTGAATGACCTGAGAGTTATTACATTCGCTTCTTAGCTAGCCGGCTAGCTAGCTGCTACGCCAGATAAACGTTAGCCAGGTCGCCAGTATGCTTGCCATCGTTGCTTGTTAGCAGCACGCTACCGGGTAGAAATACCGCTAGCTAGCTGCTAAATGCTAGGTTTAGCTAGCTGTGAAAGTGATGTTTGCTTTTATTTAGCAGCAAAACTATCAAGGAAGCTAACACTTGATTCTAGCTAATAATGGCATGCCGTATGGGGTCTTGCCCTCCGCCAGCATAAGATAGAAATTTCCCCAGCAGCATTCAAACACCACTAACAAGTATTACCAAACCTTAGGCGATACTCCATCAGATGGGTGCTGCCATATGTAATAACGTTAAGTTACACTAATTACGTTTAGAGAAAAGGTGTCCATTTGCCTCAATTGACTAGCGTTTGTAGAGGTTGATAGGTTGAGGTAGAGGGGACACCTCATCATATGTGAGATGTGTCTACTAGTTTAGTACTGACCCAATGGTCTGTACCTGACCGTCTGTGCCATGATAACATGACCTTTGCTGAAAGGAAAGACAGACACACATCATTAGGCCACTGTGCTTACTGAGGGCACAGTCATACTTGGCTAACTAATAACTAATAGTAAAACTTGCATTTATTAAACATTGTTTACTAAATACAAATATCAAGTTATTTGCCTGTTAAAATGTGCAAATTAGCAACTATAAAGTGCCACATTGATTTTTGTCAAAGGGTAGATGGGTGGATAACACTTCCTCCCTCTTTGTCTCTGTTTCTCTCTATTTCAGTTTTTCCCCTTTTTGAGCAGAGCTTTGCACTGTGAAGTCTGGTCTGTAGCCAGCGAGTGAGACACACTGCAGAGATTGTGTTCTGATTATAGATACATGCAATAGCAGTCGGAGCGAGACTGTGCACTTCCAAAGGGTCTAATTAAAATACTGCTCTAATTGATGCTAAAACTTAAGCTTGGCCCATGAAATGGCAGAGAGATATTTGGCAAAGCCTCTACCTAAGCAGACACCTGTATGGTTAAAACAACAATTAGCCCAGACTTAGCCCTTGGTGAGTCATCTTGGCAAGCTGAAAGTTACCAGCACTTGTGCCCAAGCTGTCTTCTTGATTATGCATGCAGGCACTTCTTTTCATCAGGAGAGGGCAATGTTCACAACCTAACTATAAATGTAATGCACTGTTGTGTAAGCATCTGTATTAGCCCCACATTGTAATATTACTTTCATATTCTAAGATGCTGGGTTTTGTGAACAGTTAAAAGACTATGGCCTCAGTGGTATAGTAGGATGCTAAGTGAGGAGCTAGGTGTATTGTGACCACACCACCCACATAGACTAGTCGGTGGGTGTTCCACTATACCTGTGTATACCATCCATTGTTTTGCATTGTTATTTTTCTATTGAAATGCTTTTGTTTTCTAATTTCCTGACAGCCATGGAGAGTTCTTCGTCAGTGTACATGTGTTTCCCCTGCTACCAGGAGTTCAACACTCTGGAGGATGTGCTCAAGCACCAGCTGACTTGCACTGCTGAGGTTGTAGACAGTGCGCCAGTCACGTCTGGAACCACCTCCTTCACTGTGCCACTAGTACAGACTCGGGTAACTACTGGAATCTTCTTTGGTTATCCTTTTTAGCATCTGATAATGCCAGGGTGTTTTGAGTGAAAGGTCTGGACACTTAAAAATTGGACCTTTACTATTGGATTTTCAAAACCAGATATGGAAGTGGTCATATTTGCATTCAGAAATCTATGTAGTCTGAGTGCGATTCAGCCACAATATACATACAAACGGTGTAAATTGATAGAGAGGGTGAGCAGGAAAAAGTAACATAGACACAAATTTAAATAAATACAGCCACAAGAGAACCATAACAGCCAATTTTACGGGAAATGTGGACGCACAGCAATGTCATCTCATAAAATCTGATCTTCAGAATCGGATCTAAAAAATGACATTGAAATGACAAGTGTAAATGTAGCCATAGTCTGCACACATTCTGCTACTCATCAAACTAGTAGCGCCCTTGATCTGAAGCTAGGACGCACTTAGCATTCAGTTGTTTGTAATGACATACTGTCTGCTTCTAAGTCATAGCTTTGTGATAACATTATATTTAGGTCTGTACACGTACACATTTGTTCTGGGAAATTGTGTAGAATTGTTTTCCTCTCAAAGGTCTAGTGTACAGCAGGTGTGAAGATCTTTACGTTTACATTACATTAAGATTACATTACGTTACAGTCATTTAGCAGAGGCTTTTATCCAAAGTGACTTAAGTGCATTCAACGTAGCAGGAGAACTGCTAGTCACCAGAAATTGTAAGTGCATCTCCTCCCCAAACAAGCATCTAAGAGCATAACCAGTGCTGAAGTAAAAGTGCAATAAGCCATCTATCCACTTCCACAAACAAATAGGCAAGTGCTTAGAGGAAGGGTCAGGGGTGGGTGTTCAGCCTGCGGCGAAAGATAGGCAGCGACTCTGCTGTCCTGACATCAGTGGGGAGTTCATTCAGAATCAGGATCAAGTTTATTGGCCAAGTACATTTGCACATACAAGGAATTTGACTCGGTGACGTTGGTGCAAATAAAGAAACTCAAACAATATATACGTATATACTGTACAATCCACCACTGTTGGGTCGGGACAAAGAAGAGCCATGACCATGTAGATCGGCCACAGGGGCCTTAAAATCGACAGGGCAACCAGTCACCTCGAGGCAGCAGGGCGAAGTGGTCAGGTGTAGGAGTTGACCATGGCCTGGAGGTAGGAAGGGGTTGTTCCTTTCACTGCCCTGTAGGCTAGCACCAGAGTCTTAAACTGGATGCGAGCTGCTACAGGGAGCCAGTAGAGAAGGGAGGTTGTCTGGGAGAACTTGGGGCGGTTGAACACCAGATGAGCTACAGCTTTCTGAACAAGCTCCAGAGGTCACAATAGACATAATTTGATATATTTGATCTTGTTTGTAACGCCACAGCTAAGACCTCCACATAATAGACTTATTCTCACTTCAATTTCTGTCTGTGAAATTTCACATCTTCACACTCTTCACCAATGCTTACGCCATTTCTTCTCAAAACTAAGATAACAACGATGGACATTTATATCCAAACAGGCAAATTGTGGGTGTGGCCATAAACACATGTACACAGGGTTTGATAAATCTGATGAAAAGACTGTACACATGTTTCCTATTTTGTGTTTATGCAGACTCTATTCTTAAATATACACAGTTTATTTGGTTTGGACTGGTCTTATTGGGGAATTATACGTGGAACAATGCAAACACTGATAAATCTATGAAAGACCAATATGTGTCACTAAATCAGTGCACCAATGTATCCATCAGACTCTAACTTTAACCCTGATGAATTAATAATGGCTGCAGACCTACATAATTATTCTCTAAGTATGGTTAGTAATCAATCGCTACCTGGAACTGCTTTCTGTTTAATGGCAAAATAACACACCAGCACATTGTTTGTCAGACTAATGAACCACTGATGTACCAAACCAGTACAAACTGGTTTACCAAACAGGGTAAACATGTGGCAGTGCTGAAATTACTGTTGAACTTGCCAATTAGTCCATACATTTCAGTATGTGTGGGCATGCATGTTTAGTATTTGAATGAGCTCAGGTCTGGTATTTCAATTTATATCCATGATATGAACATCTAATTTTCTTGAATGACCTTCGTTCTTGAGGGGTTGGGATATACAAGATGATGAATGCCAATCGTTTGTAAATTGGATGCACGTGCCTGTTCAAGCCAGCATATGTAAACGCCCTGTTCAACACCATAAAAGGTGTGCAGACTCAAGGGTCATGTGCAAGTAAACCATGGCCAAAATAGGGACTGAAATTGAAGTGTTGTGCTCATGAGAAAAAAACAATGCAATTTTCCAAAGTATAAGCAGCGGAGTCACAATTTCTTGCCATGCTTTACTTTTATCAGTTCTTATTAAAGCTGTCAATGCTGTTTTAGCAGAAACATGCACTGTGGCTGAGGTAAAAAAAATAGTTTGACATGAAATTAGATTGCAAAAAAATAACGACATGGCTATCAACATGGATCAGAGGATCAATTAATAATAGGAGAGACCTCACTGTCTTTGGTCCAGTCGGCATTGAGTTGGACACAGATCAGATCCAGGCTGCATCGTCATCAGATGGTAGGGCTATGTTATTGTATCTGTAAGGCGTCCAGTCCATGTGATCAACCCATTACAAGGTGGATCATCTTGTGTTGTTATGAACGAGGACAGTTCGGTAAATACGCCATTTCAGCCTATTCTGTCTTTCTCTACAAATATAGGCCACTGAAACATCTTGTTGTTGAGGTTTGGCACTCCTGTAATTGATTTTTCATGAAGAATAAGCCGTTCTAAGAGCCGTCTCACATGTTTCCAAACAAATGCACATATTCCCAAACACTGCTAGGTTTTGATCGTACCAATGAACAAATTCAGATACGAACAAAATGATGAATCAGACTGTGTTCGTAGAAACGCTTGACGATCAAATCTGATTTTACGCACGTTTTGTGAATGAAGCCCAATGTGATTTTACAAGTAACACACAACAAATTCACTTTTCATGAGCAATTCATCATTGTGAGGATGAAAAAAATATTCCTCCAATCCTTTTTTGTCTTTCTGTGACCCTCTTTGTTTCTGGTCTACAATCTATGCCATTTCTCAATGTGTTCTCTCTATGTAAGAAATGTATGCACCAATGTGTAAATTATTTTGTATTTCCATTGTTTGGCTCATGGATTGAGAGCCCTGTGGGTTTTTACATAATGCATTGTATTCAATATATTGTACATTATGGCATCAGACTGTTGAGCTCCATTAATTTAGAGTTCTGCGAAGACCGTTATCTGAATTTCGGAGTCTGAACGTTTCATTTTGTTTTACTTGGTGAGCTGAGTCTTGGCACAACTGTTTTTTCTTGCCTTTCCCATGACTGATTCAGAGGAGCCCCAAGGGTTAAAAACAGACATTGGCCTACTGAGTGACATTTAGCAGGGGGGCATGGCTGTCTGAGTTTGTGCCCAGACTTTCATCTTTACGGTCTTCAACACAAGTCCATAAAGCATGGTGACAGACAGATTGCGTCCTGAGTCTCCAGCGGGAAGAGGAGCATGAGAGATGCATCAGTCAGTGCCACCCCATCTCCTGATGGATCGCTCATTGGCCTTCTCATAGATGAATCAGCTGGAGAAACACTCTATAAAACCTAAGTGCCTTATGGCTTCCTGGCCCCCGCTTTGCCATCAGCTTGCTTATTACAAGCATCCCCAGTTCATTAGCCAGCTTATCATAATTTCTGTGTACATTATGTGACATTGCTATAAAACAGGGTCTGTTTCCGTCTCAAATAGATGTAGAGAGCTATTATAACAAATCGTCTTTTTCCCCATTTCTCGGATCAGTGTTTGGGTTCAGAGTACTATAATTATAGGAAATAGGCTGCTAGGAAATTAGAGGTGATGCTTTATAGCATTAAATGAGAAGTCTAGAAATTAATAACCAGGTAGTGCTGAAGTGTATTGTGCACTTAATTGGTCTCTCTTGTACCATAACAATAGAAGATCAAGTGTTATTAAGGGAGACTGTTGCAGAAATGTTACTCCTTCAATTTAGTTAATACATAGGTCCGGAAGTCCCAACCCTTACCAGTAATTGTATGTTTTGTGTCCACTTGTATTGGGTGCACCTCTTTGTCAATGATTAGGTTCACGAGAAGTGCACTCTGCTCTGACTGGACGAATCCACCCCCTCTCCTGATTCTTCTCTTGGAACGGAGTGACTCATCCTCTGTATCTGCAACATTCCCTTATCAAAATGCTAAAAATATACACATAAGGCACCATTTTAGGTCCTCCAATACTGGTTTAGGAATTAAGTAGTGTTTTCTCTTCTATACTAGATATATTCTGTGTCAGCAACAGTAAATATCTAGTGCAGTGAATTTAATCAGCCAATTCTCAATAGGTTTAGAGGGTGTGGCACTGTACCAGCACCTAGCACGACAAGACAACTACAGTACCTACTTTTAGTCTCACTTACCTCCAGAGTTTATGATTTCCTGACCCAAAAATACAGTGGTACAGTCTTCACTCATGAAGACTTCAATTATGCCATCCACTGCATATAAATGGTTTTTTTCTGGGGGGGGGGACCAATATCCAATGGTGAAACTTCCACACCCTTCGACAACACCAATCGAGGCATAGTTATTTTGGCTAGTTCAGCAGGTATGTAGCTGGCTAGTGTCAGACTACTATTTATTCAAATCTGGGGTTTATTTGACATAATTTTCTAACCAATTTCCTCTAACAGATTCTGTTGAGAACCAGAGAGACATTTTCTCAAAGGGCATCAAATTTCCACAATACAGAGTTATAATATTTTGTGTAACTTCACATAAATATACCCTTTTGTTAAACAATAACATGAGATTAAGAAATGTGATTCTCATTACACTGGACCTTTTAACAGTGTTTTTTGTAATTTCATTCAGCCAATCAGCAGATGCACCAAACCTTGTTGTGAAGATGATTTTAGTCCATTTAAAATATCACTTTTGTTTCCTCAGCTTTACGCTTACAGCAAATAGATCTGGTCTTCAGTAATCTCCTACCAGAATTCAGTCATCTTAAACCTCGACCTTCACGTTCCCTTTGGTTTAAACATTCAAATGGATAAAGGGAGCGGATGTGAAACCCCAAAGAGTGACCTATTGAACCCTGATGGGCCAGTGATAGACCGAGGCTATCTGCTCTGTCTGGAGCACTGCCTCAGAGGCTGCAAACACATGCTGCTCTCATTGCCCTCACTGCCCCACCAACACTGAATTATCATCCCTCATCTGCCAGAGAAAAAACCCCACTGCTGTAGGTTGACTTGATTCAAACAAATAATGCAGCGGCTATTTGATTAAGAGCAAAGTGCTACTCACTATTACAAGGGGCAGAGTCCTTTGTATGTATAATAAACGAGAACAAGTCTGTCATTGAAAGTAGTCTCAGTATTCTCATCTTGTTTCTACCCTTTTTCCTTTCTTTTTTGAAGCAACAGGTAATAGGCCAGCTTATCGCCCCATCAAGGGTCGTCTCGGCCCAACAGATCCAGGTCCAAGCAGAAGCCCTCTCCGTGTCGCCTAATAAGAGTGCGCCCAGGCAGGCTGCAGTCGGTGCCACGGTCCCCTTGTCGTCAGACCAGCCCAGAATCCTCTACCAGTGTGGGGACTGCGATGAACTTTTCAAGAGCCTGGACCTTTGGCAGCAACACCGTAAAGAAGGCTCATGTCCTATCTCTGAAATCAAGTCAGAATATGACCCACAACCTGAGACAGAACATGATCCAGAATCTAAAGCTGAGTCAGAACCAGTTCCAGATGAGACTGGAGTCTCCGAGAAGGCACCAGTGGAGGCTCAGGATCAAACCACAGTATCCACAGAAGGGGAGAAGACACAGACTTCAGAGACTCTTTCAGCCCAGAGCCCAGACCCTCCTGAGTTGCTTGCCCCTTCAACCTCTAATACAGAGGATTCCTCTCCCTCCAAGAAGAGAGGGGCCAACAAAAAGCCTATGCCTGAACCTGTACTCTTGTGTGTGGACTGTGGCTCAAGTTTCAGACTGGTGTCTGAGCTTGTGACCCACCGCAAGTTACAGCATGGCTTGAAGGAAGCCCTGCACCACTGCTTTGTATGTGGGGAGAGCTTCCTCAACACCACCCTCTTTCTCTACCACCGCAAGCAGCACCGGCAGAAGGGTGAGGAGAGAGAAGAAGTAGTGGTTCTAGAGGAGATATCGGAGGAGGTTTGTACTCAGGCGAATGGCACTGAGGAGCAGAGACAGGATGCCATTCCCTCCACCACCAGTTCCACCTCCAGTCCCACCTCCAGCTTCACACAGCCTCAGTCGTTCATGTGCACCCAGTGTGGAGAGAGCTTCAGCAATGAGGCAGGGCTGGCTACACATCGTAAGGCGAAGCATGGGCTGCAAGAGGCCCTGCATCATTGCTCCCAGTGTAACGAGGACTTTATGAACACCACCCAGTACCTGTACCATCGCCGACTGCACCGTCCCAAACCAGGGACAGAGGTGGGGGATGGAGTCGAGACTGCTGTTGATACAGCCGCCACTAACCCTCATGATAACCCACAGATCTCAAAGCGGGTACATTCCCCTCCTACATCCTCCTGTGAATCAGGTATGCCTCAACCTAAGAGAGGCAAGCCCTCCATCAGGATCAGCAGCAGCATTAATGCACTCAAAGGTAAGAGGAAATAATTGCTAAAACATCCCCTGAGAAATTTGAAGGTATTTGTTACCGGCTTGGGATGTTTAGGCCCTTGATGAACTGATTTTTGTTTTGTCAGAGAGCGACGAGGGGGCAGGCACCATCAAGAAGCAGTCGGAGGGCAGCGCCGCAACAGACTCTGACACCGTAAACCTCCCTCCGCCTGCTAAGCTGTTGCAGGACTGGGCCCGCACCCCTCTACCCCATGTTTGCCCCTACTGTGGGAAAACCTTCACACGCCGTGTCTTCCTCCGCACCCATGTCTACAGCCACACTGCAGAAAAGCTCTTTACATGCAAGGTGTCAATCAGAATTTGATCAAAATGTCTCCTGTCTAATGTCTGGGGGATAATTTGCTTTGATGTGGGTGGCAGTTATGTCATGCATGTGACATGGAAGGCATGATACGAGGCTTTGAAGTGGGTTAGGTGTTGTGGCAGACATTTACGGGACTGCAACTTGACAAGGCCCCACTCATTATATTTGACAGATTCTCTTTTTTTTTTCACACTGTCACGATGCTCTGCACAGTGGACATTTTGGAGAATTATTAATACCCTTATCAGGAGTAATTAAAACGGTTACTTCAGTGCATTGTGTAAATACACTGAACAATAGCACTAATCCTGATTATTGTTGTTGTGAAGGTGTGCTCAAAGGCCTTTACGAACTCCCAGAGCCTGCTGCGTCACAGCCTGAACCACACAGGCTCCAAGCCCTACAACTGTGATGTGTGTGGCAGGAACTTCTCCCAGGCGGCTACTCTGAAGAGACACCAGCGCACTCACTCGTCAATACAGCCTCGACGCAAGCGTGGACGCAAACCGGTACACTTTCTAGAAAAGACTTGCTAAAAGACATCAAATTGAAGGGTTCCATTCCAAAATGCTATTTATCTATTTTGGAACAAAGTGCGAAATGAAATAAATCAATATCAATATTTCAAAAATACAGATGGTTATATTGTTAAAAATAAATTTGACAAGTAGTTGTCAGTTTTTTTCCAAATAGTGGATACCTTTCATACCTTTTGGAATGAAAACCTTGACTTTAAATTGTTCACTTTTTGTGTATAATTTGCTGTGAAATGTTTCTTGACCATGAGTGGTGTGTCCCATTCCTCTCTACAGGTGTGTACTTTGGACAATGAGGGAGCCGCCCAACTCTTCTCCTGTCCTTATTGCCCCTCAAGGTTCAACACTGAGGATCAGCTCAACCATCACAAGTAATAACAATTTTGGTAACATTAGGCTTTGAGCATGCTCTGTTTTTAGGGATATAGGAGGAGGAGGAGGAGTTAAGCTAACATCCCAGGGAACATCCATGACATGCATTATGTCAACACTGCACCTTGCTCTCACCTACTTCCATGTCGACCAGCGACTGTCTATATCTAATAATTCCAACCTTGTTTACAGGTGTAAATACATTAGAATTACCACTCCAAGCAGAGCCCAGGACAGGATTTAGATAAACCTCCTCCCTCTAGCCAGGAGCTGCAGTAGCTGAGCCGTGTCTGACCACTGAGCAAGGCCTTTAAGCTGTGTAGTAAACACACTGCCTGAGATGTCTGGGTGCCCTTGAGTCCCAGCCGCAGATGATTGACAGACAGAGGCCCAGTAATTTAAGATGATAACGATCCAGGATGGGGGAAGAGAAAAGTGTAACAGCTTGATTCTGTTCTCTGTGGTTCAGGAACTGACATCACTGACCCCCCGAACCAATAGGAGTGTGTGCTTGGGGTGCTAATGGAGCATTCCCCTTGAACCATTTCTCTGTCACTAGTTGAGGAAAAGCAAGAACTCAGTGTATATGCAGTGTACTAGACGTATACCATCTCCTCCACTCATTAGAGCACGTTTGGCTGGGAGGAGAGGTGACCCCAGCTGAAATTTTAATTCTCCCAGCTGCCTCAGGGTCAGCAGGCCCTGAAATATTGATTTCTTATTGTGTACTTGACATGGAAGAGAAACAGCCTGGCCTCCTATATAGGCCTTGTGAGGTCCTTGTGCAGTTAAGTACTTTACAAATCCATGACCTGTGGCATCATACATAATACATAGGGTGGTATGCATTTTTTAGTGAAGCATTGTTTCTTTAACTTAAACATAGTCCACGCCTGTACTGATTGTTGGAAGCTGTCCAGTATCTTTACATGGTGTGATGTGCAGTACTGATGCAGCATTAATTGAATACACCCTAGTGCCTCTCTCCTCTCCTCCCCTACAGCTATATCCAGCGTAACATTATGCAATGGATAAATATAGTCTTTCATGTCCTAGCTCTCTGGCTCTGCCAGTATACTGCCGCTCTTTTATCTCCCGCCATTATACACCCAGCTAATACCCCTTATTTAACCTGACGCACAACTAAGCACATAGGTGCAGGTAATCCTCATATAAGTCGTGTGTAGGTTGGCAGCTTAAAGCTAAAATGTGGTTATTTCCTTCTTTATGACATTTAAGTGTCCTTAACGTGGGCCTTCAAAAGTCACAGCTACAATACAACGCAAATTGTGGTATGATTACTTGTCTCTGTGAAAGGCATGGTTAGCTGACCTTTCCCATCTTGACATCCCAGTTATTTCCCTGCAGGTGAAAAAAGAAACTAGCAAGCTGAGATACTACTAATAGCATAAGGAATAGAAATGGTTTGTCATGTTCCTTCTTCCCTGTATGTTTTACAGACTGCTCCACACCAGCCATCCGTTCCCTTGCTCAGAGTGTGGCGTGGCCTTCAAACGCAGGAAGGAGCTGGACCTGCACTCCCTCTCTCACCAAGGTCAGAGTCCTCTGGGCTGGAGTACTTATGCTTTTCCCTCTGTGTCATTGAGTCTTTGTCTCCAGTGTTTATGTCCCACATATTGAATTTCCTCCCTATCTGTTTGTTTCCCCTCTTGTCTTGATTCTGTCGTCATAAATTCTGTCTCTGTTTCTACCTCATCGTAAGACTGTGTGTGAATGCATTCAGGAGAATTAATGGCAAGAACAGATGTGATAAACGTGTCAAGGAATCCAGATCCAATTCCCTGTAACTATTTTTAATGGAAAGCTATTAGATATGATATTCCCATCAGTTAAGCCTGCAGTCAATTACTATTGATTGATGAAAAGTCGGCAATAAATACCCCCTCCAGCGTCCCCGATTGGCCTACCTTGTTTATTTACAAACACATCTTATATATGCATTGTCCCTCAGATGCATTAGGTCAATGAATTTCCATTGATTTGTGTCCCATGTGGAATGGAGGAGGATGGCGGGGGTAAATGAATTGGGTCAACATGTTGATGCTTTATCTTAATCAGGTGGGGCGTTGTCACGGCGACCTCATTAGCTTAGCCTGAAGAGGTGGCTGGCGTCAGGGGTCAGAGATTCGTGCCTCCTCTGAGAGAGATGATTGGAGAGATTGATCCATTGATCAGTCCAGGGCCATAGGCTGAGATTGTCCTTATTAAAGGTTTAAATGGAGGGTCCCAGTGGGGTGGCAGAGTGGATAGCTCCCACTGGGACAGATGTTGGCCTGACAACCTGGTCAACGATGCTTCAAAAGCTTCCCAGGCTAAAATACAGCACAGGTTCTTGTCTAAGATCCTCTGCCATGTACTTGTTGTATTGGATTCTCCCCAACCATGTGTTCACACTGCAAGCAACACATGACCTAAGTGACCTTTCCTTGTTTGTTGACACAGAAAAAATGTCTGCAGCTCAATGTTTTGTCAATATAGCGCATCACCAGCCAGTCGCATACAAGCATTGCTGCATGTACCACCTGTCACTGCAACACCATTGGCACTACAGCTAGCAATCAGCAAGCTTAAAGCAGCCGTCGCACAGTCGTAGGGCATTGTAGTTGCTGACATGGCTCCCTCACTCACTCATCTAAAACCTGCCACTGTTGCATCCCAGACAAGGAACCAGCAAAATGCGGCCACTGTTCAGCCCAGTTTGTCAACCAGTCGGTGTTGGACATTCACATGCAGCGTTGCCCTACCACTGGGGAGGACAAGAACGTTGGTAGAGGACGGGGCCAGGGGCGAGGACGCTGCACCGGACAGGTGAGGAGGATAGAAATGAGTAAAGGTTCTTTCATTTAGCTGGCAGGTTTTGCCACTGAAATCCATGTTCATTCAGTTTTTACTGTTTTTAATGAGGGTGTTTGAATTGGATTTCCTTTTAATTTCCATTTCTTTTTTCCCATCCCCTCTTCCTCCCTCCCTGACCTTTCCCCGTCCCCTCCCTCCCTTCCTTCCTTCCTTCCTTTCCCTTTCTCCCTCCTCCCTCCTCCCTCAGGTCGAGTGTGACCTGTGCGGCCACCGCTGCATGACCCAGGAGGGCCTGGACCTCCACCGGTTGTCCCACACAGGCCAGACGCCTCTCAAGTGCCCGGTGATGCCGTGCCGTCGCCGGTTCGCGTCCAACGGCGCCCTGGAGGAACACGTGCTGGCCCACTTCCAGGGTACGTTCGCCAAGGCCAAAAACCGACCCCGCTTCCGCTGCCAGATCTGCCACAAGGACTTTGCCTACACTTCCACCTTCAACGTCCACATGAGGACACACACTGACGAGAGGCCCTTTGAGGTGAGGAGGCGTGTCTGTGCAAAGGGCGGCGGGTAGAGAGAAAAGGGGGGGAGGTGTGTTTACTGCATAGTGCATCGTACATAAATCGCTAGCACTCTTTCAGCATCACCTTCCTTTGTATGCATGGTTTTCAAATCGAACTTCAGCGCTGCCTCCACCCACATGGTCACACCCTTTCCTATTCTCTGGTTCCGGGCAATGGCCATTTGTGCAGTGTGTCCTGCGGGTGTTTCCCCCCCCTCCCTGTGTACCTGTGATTAATGATAGGGGCTGAGTTAGGGCCTGTCAGTTCCCCTTTGTGGCTGTTACTATTCTGGGACTCTCTCCCTCTCTCTCTCCGCTCTGCTCAGGTGACTGGGCAGGACCTCAACCATCGCCCCACCCAAACCCCCCTCACAGCACAGGATGTTGTAGAAATGGATTTAATGTATGTGACTTTGCTCTGAGCCATGTCTATCAAAGGCGTTGAGGATTGAGGTTCAAGGGGCCTTGGTGGTAGCGGGGGGTGAATTTGAATTTGATCCTGAAGGAAGACTTATATTTGCCAGCACCAAGCAGCAGGCATCAGCACACAATACAGACATAAAACTCTGAATGAAACATAAATCTAGTGTGAAGTGTCCCCATTGGGAATCAAAGCAAAGCAGAACTTGTCGCTGTCACTATGCTTTACCCACTGAGCCACGGTGCCTCAGGTTTCATCAGGTCTCATTGTCTGCAGTCAGGTGGGAGCTAGCAAAGAGCTAATGTTAGGCGGGCAGGCAGGTAATACTGTGGAATTGTAAATGTGAATGCTCTATTGAGAAATAGTCTTGCTCACAGCTCGCCGGTAACACCTGTTCCTGCTACATGTCCCCTGTGTAGCTGATCATACTCTCTCTTACCCACGTTTGTCTTTTTTATTGCTCTCTGTCTCTCCCCTCCTTTTTTTGCTGCTCCTCCTCTGCCCCAGCCAGAAGTGCTGCATCTGCAGGAAAAAAAATAGAGGTCTCAGAAAATATTTGCAGTAGAGGAAAGGCATTGTTGTGAACACAATTCAATGTTTTCACACCTTCTTTTCTTGACACCTTTCTCTTTTTGTGCACTTTCCACCCCCCCCCCCCGTTTCCCTCCCCCCCGCCCACTTCCCATTTCTCCTCCGCCCGTCCACCAGTGCACCACGTGTGGCAAGCGCTTCCGCCAGCTGCCGCACCTGCAGGACCACGAGCGCATACACAGCGGGCCTGCGGCCTTTCTGCTGCTGGGTCTGCGGCAAGAGCTTCAGCGTGGCCGCCCGTCTCACCGAGCACGCCCGCACCCACAGCGGCGAGAAACCCTACCCCTGCCCCCACTGCCCGTCGGCCTTCCGCTCGCGCTCCAACCTGGACAAACACATCCGGCTGCACGGCGACCTTCCCCCGGAGGACGGCGAGCAGGCCGCCCAGGTCCAGAAGGTGCTGGAGGGCGCCAAGGTGCTGACGTCTCTGGCCACCACGGTGGACGGAGATCCTGGCTCCGTGCAGACCATCTATGTGCTGCAGGGGGCGGACGACGGCACCGAGACGTTAATGATCCCGTCGTCTCAGCTGGGCACCATGGACGGCTCCTCGCAGGTCGTCATCCTGCCCTCCTCCGTCCTGGGAACTCAGGCTATCACTGTTCCCACCATCACCATGGACAGCAATGGAATTACCGTGGCGGACGGAGGCCAGACACCTCAGCACGCCATAGAGTTCATTGTGGAGGAGACCGTATGAAGACGGCAAATATACAGGCCTTTGAAGAGAGGAGGAAGGAATAGAAGAAAAGTGTGTGAAAGATTAGTAGGAAATTGCCTGTTGATGGAGTAAACAGGATGATGATTGGAAGATGTTAAGCCATCATCGGCAATTATTGTGTATATAGTTTGAGGTTTTCTGAGCCAGTATGAAGATAATTTGTGTTCTGTGTGTTAATATATTTTTCAAAGATGTTTGCTAACACTTAAACTGAGCAGCAAGGAGGTTTGAATATCCCGTGTTTTAACAGTGTAAGCTGCAGAATTACGGTTCAAACGGAAAAATATTCAGGAAAACAAAATGTACACTCAAAATGTGTTTTTCAAACTGATTGGAAAGCAGATTGTAAAATTGTTCCTCGATTGTATACAGACATCCATTTACAGCCCTTTTTATTAGGGGAGGCCCGGAGGTGGCCCATAAAATCTGTTATGCTTTCTTTATAATAAAATCCTTCAGCTTTCACATTTGGGAGCGTCTATCATTTTGTAAGGAGGATGACATGACGGCGTTCCCGCTCCCGCCCATCAGATAGGATGGGCTTTATAGGAACTGCTGTAAATTGCCCCTGCTACTTTTCCACATAAACAACGTGGAGCCTTCTACAGAGAAAAACAGACCCAGTGTAAGCCAATGTAGAGCTTTCACACACACACACACACACACACACACACACACACACACACACACACGCACACAGCAGGTGAAGGCAGAATGAATCAGAATTGTGTGTATAGATTAACCGTAATGGAACACTGATTTGTTGGACATTATTGATTGGCTTTGTTGTAATTACATAGAATAATAACAGAAATGCGACAAGATTTATGGTGATTTAGCCGAAGTGGAGCACTATGCTGAAGTGGAGGCAAGTACTGTTATGAAATTATCCTTCTATTGCTGTATAGTTATCAAAAATAATGATGCCATTTGTGTCTGAATTGGAAGAGGCGTAATGTGATATAAGTTTTGCCACTGCTGCAGTAACCCATTATAGGTTTCTAAAGCGCAGTTTATGGCTGTCTCCCACCCAGTGATTGCTGACAGGGGGGGTTTGAAGCCACACACACACACAGAGGCACTCAGTCTTAGTTTGTTTTCATGTCATGGAGGGAGAATTGCTGATGATTGTGCGGGGAACTGAAATAGGGAAATTGCAGCATTTCAGCTGAGTGAGAAGCATATGAAGACAAAGAGGGATCCTGAGGAGCAAAGGAAAGCCAATGCCAAGAATCCAGCTGCTTTTCATTGCATTTCTGAGAGAGTCAACAGGCAACCAGTCGATAAAGGGATGTTTTTTCCTTCCTAGCAAATCTTGAGCGCTGATATTCAGGTGGAATGCCATTTATCATATCTGCTGCCTAACATTGAAACTAAAGACGCAACACACGCAGATTGGTAATGAAATATTGGGATGCCGAAGGTGAAATCATGAGGCCAGTATGCTCTGGGTAACCAGTCTGACGGCAGTATAAAGATCTATAAAGACACTCAGCTGGGTCTTGGTTTTATCATTAATCTTTGTGGTTTTTGTCCCACTTTGTTCTCTAATCGAGTTGGACATTTCTTACAGGGTATGCTATTGGACTGCTGGTCATTCCATACAAAGAGGCGAGGAGTTTAAGGCACAATCTGTAATCAATCACCCGTGGCACCTCAATTCCACCGCTGACCACTACTACTGAAGAGTGAGATTAAGCTGTTGATGCACGGGCCGATAGTATGCAACGGGTTAAGATGTAAATACATTGGGGATGCTAAATGTTTGTGTGTGTGTGTGTGTGTGTGTGTGTGTGTGTGTGTGTGTGTGTGTGTGTGTGTGTGTGTGTGTGTGTGTGTGTGTGTGTGTGTGTGTGTGTGTGTGTGTGTGTGTGTGTGTGTGTGTGTGTGTGTGTGTGAAGGGATGGGGGGGCAGGCTGAAAAATACAGGAGATGCACAGCCATTTTCAGTGTGGACATACAGCAACGGGACCGCATGAAATACACGGTAAATGTCAAAAAGTGAATTTGGGTGAAATTTTAGAGCTTTTTACCCTCAGTCCATTGTGTTAGGATGTAGTTCACTGTGGTGACGTAGTGATGAGTGGGCAACAACATTATTGGGGAGTCAGAATAAGCCTGCTACTATATAACGGCTATAGCACGGGTCCCCCTCTCCTCCTCCAGTAGGTCCCCTCTCCTCCTCCAGTAGGTCCCCCTCTCCTCCAGTAGGTCCCCCTCTCCTCCAGTAGGTCCCCCTCTCCTCCAGTAGGTCCCCTCTCCCCCTCCAGTAGGTCCCCTCTCCTCCAGTAGGTCCCCTCTCCTCCTCCAGTGGAGTCCCCCTCTCCTCCTCCAGTAGGTCCCCTCTCCTCCTCCAGTGGAGTCCCCCTCTCCTCCTCCAGTAGGTCCCCTCTCCTCCTCCAGTGGGTCCCCTCTCCTCCTCCAGTGGTTCCCCTCTCCTCCTCCAGTAGGTCCCACCTCCTCCTCCAGTGGTTCCCCTCTCCTCCTCCAGTGGGTCCCCTCTCCTCCTCCAGTGGTTCCCCTCTCCTCCTCCAGTGGTTCCCCTCTCCTCCTCCAGTAGGTCCCACCTCCTCCTCCAGTAGGTCCCCTTTCCCCCTCCAGTGGGTCCCCTCTCCTCCTCCAGTAGGTCCCCTCTCCTCCTCCAGTAGGTCCCCTCTCCTCCTCCAGTGGAGTCCCCCTCTCCTCCTCCAGTAGGTCCCCTCTCCTCCTCCAGTGGAGTCCCCCTCTCCTCCTCCAGTAGGTCCCCTTTCCCCCTCCAGTAGGCCCCCCTCTCCTCCTCCAGTGGAGTCCCCCCCCTCCTCCTCCAGTAGGTCCCCCTCTCCTCCTCCAGTGGAGTCCCCATCTCCTTCTCCAGTGGAGTCCCCATCTCCTTCTCCAGTGGGTCCCCTTTCCTCCTCCAGTGGGTCCCCCTCTCCCCCTCCAGTAGGTCCCTCTCTCCTCCTCCAGTAGGTCCCCTCTCCTCCTCCAGTAGGTCCCCCTCTCCTCCCTCCAGTAGGTCCCCCTCTCCTCCTCCAGTAGGTCCCCCTCTCCTCCTCCAGTAGGTCCCCCCTCTCCTCCTCCAGTAGGTCCCCCTCTCCTCCTCCAGTGGGTCCCCCTCTCCTCCTCCAGTAGGTCCCCCTCTCCTCCTCCAGTAGGTCCCCTCTCCTCCTCCAGTGGAGTCCCCTCTCTTCCTCCAGTAGGTCCCCTCTCCTCCTCCTCCTCCTCCTCCTCCTCCAGTAATCACTTCTTCAAGTCCCACCACTCCTTACCCTCGCCGGGTCTGGGTCTCTGAACTAACAACATTTAATTCTGCGATTACCTTTTGCCATCCAGTATATCTTATCTTGTTTGTAACGCCGCGGCTAAGACCTCCACATAATGGACTTATTCTTTTTTCAATTTCTCCAACCATTACTTCAACTTCATTCTGTGAAATCTCGCTTCTTCTTCTTCACACTCTTCACCAATTCTTACACCATTTCTTCTCAAATCTAAGATAATGGTGGTTGGTTGGTTTACGTGCAAACCAGGTTAATTGTGGTGTGTTGGAATCCATTCATGGTAAATTGTGGGCGTGGCCATAAGGCATGAGGAGATTCATCAGGAAGAAACACATATGCACAGGGTTTTATGTATCTGATGAAAAGGCTGCGTGCACATCTTTACTATTTTGTGTGTACACAGATTTCTACACTTAAAAATACATAATGTTTTATGCATCTGCCCCTGGTGTGTGCCTCTTAAAGAACCACAGATCTTAATATGTCCTCTGCTTCATTGTTAGACTAAAAAAATGGATTGGCTTTAAAATAGAGTGATCTCATCAGCGATCTCAAACCATGTGCCATGAAGGACCGTGAGTATGCAGGTTTTCATTCCACCCAGAGACCAGGTGATTTTACTGAGCAGCACCCCGTCAACCAGAGGGGGAGGAGCTAACTAACTGTAGTGGCCATGACGCATGATTGGACACGACTGCCTTAGGAGATGTTCCTGTTGAGGCTTGGCCCTTTTCAGGACCCCAACAATCAACCTTAGAAGAAATAGTTTCCTTCAACTCAAAGTAACCGCAGTGTCCTGGGTTTGACTCTGTTGGGACCCCACCTCTCTCTCCCAATATTTCTTGTCTCTCGACTTTCTAATAAAATCCAAAAATAATAAATAAAAGAAGAATTCATTCCTGGGTCCTCTAACTGAATATGCACCCTTGAATTTATTGATCTGCACACTATAACTGAATTTCCTTTCCATTTTGCACCTCCCTAATGAAAATAAGTATGCACATAGCACATAGGAATGTAAACTACATGCTTGCATGTAAAAGGTTTTGTAATTGTGTGTCTAAATTATTCAGAGCGGATTACAGACCGCAGAAACGAGCCGCAAAAAGGCAACGAGGGAAATGAAACAGACAATTATCCACATACTCAGATCTAGGAACACGAGCACATGCAGTAGCTGTTCTCACCCTGGGCATCCCTTTGATTCTCACCTCCTTTTATATCATAAACACTAAAAATACCCGAGTGACCCTCAGGAGAGAACGTGCCTATTCAGCACTCACAGCAGTAAACCCGCTGACATCACAGTGTCCCATCCAGGTGGAGGACACCAGGAGCTTCATTATGGCTTACACCTCTAGGTACGTATCATAGGAGGGCAGCTATGAACTGTGGTCTGCAGCGATGATTGTACACAATTTTGCACAGTTATATGCTATTAGCCCTACGTGTGGCCTTTTTATTCCTTTGGCATTCCTGTCACGGCAGCTTGCCCCTTACCATAACTAAATACTGTATACTTTTTAACATTAACATTTGTGGTGTAGAAAACAGTTGGAGTGCAAGTGCAAGTGCGAGACCCCGTGAAATGAACAATTACTTTCTCGGGTTAAGCAATTTGCCTAACCGCACGGCCATACAAAGACAAGCAACAGTGACTATACGTTCTGTATATTTTAAAGGTTAAAGGGCTTAGATTTCATGACAACAGAAATCATAGCAAAGTGACATTCATCCACTTCTGTAGCAGCAATATTGTCTTCCTGTATTCGCTCCATGAAAGGTAGCTTACTCAGGGCATGCCGGCATGCCTCCCTTCCAAGAAAGCACTACAGTAATCCTATAATAGATTTCAGAAGGACACTATACATCACAGCAACACTATCAACTATAATATCCTGTAGAAATATTTGGAGATAGAAAATACCATAAAGTACTCACCACTGAGAACCACTAACAAGAAATATTATAGGAATATTATAGTGATCTTTTGTTAGGGCATTTTTATCGACATTTCAGAGAGTTGGAGTTGCTAGGCTGGGTGTGTTTCTAAGGTAAGATCCAGTCAAAATTCTCTTAGCCTCTTCGATGGTCTGACAAAGATGCTTAAAAACTCAACTGACATAGTTTCTACATAAGTGCTATATCTGCATTTTCATGGTTTATTGCTTACTAATATAGTGGGGTCTGAAAGTCTGAGTCCACTACCAAGAACTGTTGTTTATATTTATATATGATCATTTATCAAAAACAAATAAAATGTTTGTATTCAGTTGATACTTCTTATTCAAGAATACATTATTCAAGAATACAATCAAAATGTTTTTGACTTATTGGTTTAGGGTATTATTGTTGCTACTGCTAGTGCTTTAACTTTGAAAAAATTATTTTTTTATTATTATATGATTTTGTTTCATTTTGTACATTTTTAGTCAAATGATATTTCTCAGAAGAAATTCAGCCCCAAACATTCCACTCCATGTATATCCCTTTAAATGACATGTAGCCCATTGTAACGAAAAATAAATATAGTAGTTTTATAATACTTTTTGGAGGGATGCTATACAAATACCACAGAAAAACATGCAGCTACTAATGGTAAAAAAACCTAAACAGCAGAAAGTCACAGTAATAATACAAGAGGCCGATACACTGTATATTGAAGACAACGCTTCTGGCTTCCTGGAGCTGTCACTGTGTACATTATCTATTGGTGATACCATGATAGATTAAGTGTGCTCCATTCCAATAAGCTGTGCTATTTGCTATATGCGCTTGTGTGTGTATAGAAGTGAATTTCCATTTAATTATAGCTCTACTGTAGTTCTGTAGGAAACGGTTCGCTGTCTTCCCTGAAAAACAATTCACTTCTCCCGTGATAATCTATCTTAAAGAATAAAGCCAAAGTTAGTGGGAGTGCAAAAACATAATGTAGTCCTTTGTATTTGACTAAGCGAGTGCAGCAGCTACAGCTGACTTCCCAACTCTGTTATCATATCCTAGTTATTAATGTATGATTGACCTATTTAAGTAATGCTATACATTTATCATTCTGGATGCACTGTGATTGTCTATTTCTTGCTCTCACTCTCTTCCTATCCACTCTGTCCTTCCCTTATTTTCTTTTTCTCCTTTCTGTCTTTTTTCAGCCCCCCCCCCCCCCACACACACACTATTTCTCTCTCTCTCTCTCTCTCTCTCTCTCTCTCTCTCTCTCTCTCTCTCTCTCTCTCTCTCTCTCTCTCTCTCTCTCCCTCCCCTTCCCCCAGCGACATAGCCTATGTCTCTCTCTTTGCTGAGGTGGCTGTACCTGCTGTGACTTTGACAAAGTAGTCTCCACACGTGTTGTGGGTGTGATTGTGTGTGTGTGTGTGTGTGTGTGTGTGTGTGTGTGTGTGCGCATGTGTGTGTGTGTGTGCACATGGGTGGGGTGCAGAAGAGTGTTGGTGTGCATGCATTGCTTACACATCCTCCATGCCTGGCTTGCAAGTGTGTGTGTGACTGTTGCATTTGTCACATGTGTAAGTGAACTCCTGGTCTAAACATATGTGTGTGTGTGTGTGTGTGTGTGTGTGTGTGTGTGTGTGTGTGTGTGTGTGTGTGTGTGTGTGTGTGTGTGTGTGTGTGTGAGTGCACACTGCAGCATACAAGCATTTACCTCTACTAATCATGTCATACTACACTCACTGTTTTGTCCTCTATTGCCTCTCTCTCTCTCGCTCTCTCTCTCTCATAGCCCTCCCTCTGTTGTTCACCTTGTTTCTCTCTTCTCCCACCCCCTTTACCTCCCCCCCAGCCCTCCCCTTCCTCTTTCCTCCCTCCTCTCTCTCATTGATAGTAGTGCATATGTGACCAGAATACTGAGGAGCTAATCATTATTCCGCGAGCAAACACAGCGCTTGGGCGGAATGTCAATTCTCTCCTTCCCCTCTCTCTCTCTCTCTCTCTCTCTCTCTCTCTCTCTCTCTCTCTCTCTCTCTCTCTCTCTCTCTCTCTCTCTCTCTCTCCCTCCCTCCATCTACCCTCTTTCACATGCTTTGCCAAGCAATAGTTAACATGGGAACCATATTTGTGTACTACAAAGAGGAAATTAAGGAAAAACACACACACACACACACACACACCGAATGTGAAGTGCCAACAGTGGGCACTCGGCACCAGAGTGTATGTGCAGCGTATGTGTGTGTGTGTGTGTGTGTGTGTGTGTGTGTGTGTGTCTGGGGAAGTTTTCTATTTGTGCCTCACCCTCCCCTAATGATCCGCGAACGGTATTTGGAGTTTGCGTGTGTGATACATAGTTGTTACGTAAAAGCACTACACATCAATTTGTCAGGAGCAAAGTGGTGTGGGATGAAGACGAGAGAGAGACAGCTGTTGTATGCATATTTAGATAGAGGGAGAAGGAGAGAGAGAGAGAGAGAGAGAGAGAGAGAGAGAGAGAGAGAGAGAGAGAGAGAGAGAGAGAGAGAGAGAGAGAGAGAGAGAGAGAGAGAGAGAGAGAGAGAGAGAGAGAGAGAGAGAGAGAGAGAGAGAGAGAGAGAGGGGGACGGTGGACTGAATACGGCTCAAATCACAGATAACATCAACTTCAATTATTTTACTTCATTTGCATGTATTGGGTTATCAAAGTGTACTTAATAAAAGATAAAAAAGCGAATAAATCATCAGTACAATGACAAGTTACTATAAAAAAATCAACTAATCCAAATATTACCGTTACGTTGTTATTATATTGCGATGTTATATATAGATAGTCACATGACTCGATGCAGTGTTGCCAAGTTGTGCTGAAAGTGAGAGGTAAATTAGACCAGGGGTGAATTAGCCCACACGCACACACACACACACACACACACACACACACACACACACACACACACACTGGGTCTGCGGGCGTTTGTCAGTGTGTGTGTGTGTGTGTGATGGAATGGGAGAGACAGACGCACGGACACTCCTCCTCCTGACTTCCTGGTGACTGCAGCTGTGGGTCCCAGCCAGAGGTAACGCTGTGTGCTCAGCCCTTCTATGGCCTTCCAAAGTCTCCCACACACACACACACACACACACACACACACACACACACACACACACACACACACACACACACACACTGCCCCCACACTCTGCACTGCAAACACACACACACACACACACACACACACACTCAACAAACAATTTTAAAATCTCAAGTTGCGCAGATGTAGATACACTCACAAGCGTGCACGCATGCACACACACACATGCAAAAAAAAAAAAAAAATGCCATTGCCACAGGGAGCTGCTAGCGTGACAAGGGTGCAGTCTAATAGGCTCAAACATGAGTGAGTAATAGGTGTTCCAGCACTGTCCGCCCACTAGACACAAACATCTTGGGATGCACGTTATTTTATGAGATGCAAAGTGAATAGGTGAAAACTGGGTGGGGGGTGGGTGGGTGGGGGTGGGGGGTGGGGGTCGCCTTCAGACCAGAGCAGAGGAGACAGCTCAGCATTGTCACATGCTGTATTTGCGTCCTCATCTGATTAGGGGACAGCGTAGTGGACATGTCAGAGCGGATGTATCCCAAAGGCTCATATCAGAGGTTATTAGTCAATATGGGGGAAACAAACAGGCCCAAACTTTGCATTGTGCCACTGTATGTTCATATTAAGAGTAGACTAGAGTACAATGTGTGTGTGTGTGCGTGCAGATTAATTTGAAATAGACAGACGGCACATTTTCCTGTCGTTTTGTGAATTCAAATTTCAACAGCAAACTCTTTTTAAGTATGAATTTCCAGATCTTATCCGACTTTATCACAACGCACTTTTGCCACTAATTATGAAAGAGTCTCCTCATGCATAGTGCGGATTAAAAATCAATGATCCTGCACAACCGTGGTGAGTTTAATCGCCTCGGAAGACACGAGATGCTAGGGGGGAGCGTCGAGGCTGCAAGGTTAAGAAAAGATCTATACTGAAAAGGCTACCCGGGACAGGCCGGTGCACCGGAGGGGAACGGAGGCATCGTGAGGCCACAGCGTCCCGGTCTCGTTAGAGGAGATGAGACAGCGTGGCGCGATGGAAGTGGGATGTGAGAGTCGGGCCGTGACATCATACGGTGTGAGTTGCCTCTCTGGTCGGAAAAATGTGTGTGTGTGTGTGTGTGTGTGTGTGTGTGTGTGAATGTGTGTGTCGCATGTCGGGGCATATCAGTGACATTATGTCTAAAAGGGCCTTAGTATGTGAACCTGATTGTGTGTTTCTGCTGTATTATCTGCTTCTGCTGTGTGTGTGTGATTATGATATGCATCGCCGTGTGTGTGTGTGTGTGCGTGTGTGTGTGTGTGTGTGTGTGTGTCATGGGGTATGAGGCCAGTCGTGTGGTGGTGTGATTGTGTTTGTCACCCTGAGCATGTAGCCGTGTCAAACTCTGTCTGGGTAGTTTACCCCGGCTGCAGTTGTTACACATCCCTATGATTACTCTCTCTCTCTCTCTCTCTCTCTCTCTCTCTCTCTCTCTCTCTCTCTCTCTCTCTCTCTCTCTCTCTCTCTCTCTCTCTCTCTCTCTCTCTCTCTCTCTCTCTCTCTCTCTCTCTCTCTCTCTCTCTCTCTCTCTCTCTCTCTCTCTCTCTCTCTCTGTCTGTGTGTTTGTGTATCTCTCTGAGTGTGTTTATGTGTGTGTGTGTGTGGGTCCGTGTCTGATAGTGTATGTTCTCTTCATGGGCAGTTTTTTTTTTTGCCTTTCCCCTTATTTCAAATGCTTATCTCACAGACTGACAGAGACAAGAGAGGGTGGGGGCAGATGAGTTGATATTCATCTTTGAGAAAAATACCTTGGAGCGAGAGAGAGAGAGAGAGAAAGAAAGAGAGAGAGAGAGGAGAGAGAAC
This sequence comes from Hoplostethus mediterraneus, assembly GCA_034670385.1. NCBI lineage: Eukaryota > Metazoa > Chordata > Actinopteri > Trachichthyiformes > Trachichthyidae > Hoplostethus > Hoplostethus mediterraneus. The sequence continues at coordinate 2,477,648 of JAXDDW010000057.1, forward strand.
AGAGAGGGAAGGGGCAGAGAGATAGAGAGATAGAGAGAGAAAGAGAAAAGGAGTGGGTGTTGGGAAGGAGGTGGGAGGGGAAGAGAGTAGGAGGGTGCTGCGAGAGAGGGAGCCAGAGAGGGTGAGCTGATTAGATTGGAGAGAGCCGAGGAGGTATGGGCATACTATTGAGCAAGGAGAGAGAGAGAGAGAGAGAGGGCTGGATAGATAGAGTGAGAGAGAGAGAGAGAGAGAGAGAGAGAGAGAGAGAGGGGAGGGTGAGTAAGTGAATGCAGTTTTGCAGTCGCGTGTCGCTGAATCACAGCGAAGTCCACCGGCAGCGGACGGATTGGACCTGAATCAACAAATGGATACAGACAAACTGGATGTACAGTGCATACGGAGAGAAAAACGGGGGAGGAGAGTCTGCCCTCGCATCCTTTTATCTCTGCATCAGACACCGCTGTGAGGAACCCAGGGGGGGGAGGAGGGGGGGAGGAGGAGGAGGAGGAGGAGGAAAAGGGAAAATACCGGACAACTCATTTCTCTCCTCGGGAGCCAGGAGGAGCTGTGAGCTGGAATAGAGTCGTCGCTGGGACCGGCTTGTTAGCTCACTGGGACTGGGTTTATGCTCAGTGAGTACAAACATTAATGTGTGTGTGTGTGTGTGTGTGTGTGTGTGTGTGTGTGTGTGTGTGTGTGTGTGTGTGCTGGCTCTGATGCTTTTTTTTTCACGAAGAAAGAGAAAATTCAATTGCAGTTGTATTGCAATATCTCTTCTCTGGTGATGCGGTGTCACCATCACTGAACAGCATGTTTTTCTTTCAACGACTACCCCAGACCTGACTCTCTCTCTCTGTGTGTGTGTGTGTGTGTGTGTGTGTGTGTGTGTGTGTGTGTGTGTCTGTATGTGTGGCGTTTTCCTCCACAGTGCCGGTGTGTGTGTGTGTGTGTATGTGGGTGAGTGTGTGAGCTGATAATAGCATTGGTATTCAGTGGAGGGAGCTCCAGGATCTCGCTGCGCCTTTACCCAGGATGGGATCACAGAGCGGGGATTGTGCTCGCCTGTGGAGGGCCCGCTGAAATGGGTGAGTGTCTGTCCCTCTCTTTCTCCCCCCCTCTCCCCCCCACCATTCTCTTCCTCCTCATTTTGTTTCTCATTTGTCTCTGGCTACCTTTGACTCTCCTCTTCCTCAGTCTGCTGTTGTCGTTTGTCCACGTCATGTTCATCCTTGATGGGTTTTTCCCCTTCGCTTCCTTGTTCCCCTGGTCTGCCCCCCCCCCCCACCCACCCATCCAGCTCTACAGTCCCCCCCCCCCACCCTCGTATCCCTCCATCCCTGCTTCCGTCCTCTTTTCATCCAGTAACCATCTCTCTAACGGACACATGAGCAGCGCTGTCCGGCTTGATGGATTTGGAAGAAATCTGAATGGCTCACTTTAATTTGTTGCTTCTCTCTCCTCCTCTATCCCCCCTTCTCTCTTTGCCTCTCTCTCTCTCTCCTTCACTCCTTGGCTGTGTCTCCCCTCCCCCCTCCTCGCCTCCATCCCTCTCTCCAAGCTCCTCTCTACATTCTGTTTGAATTCACACACCGAAGACATTTGAGAGTCTCTCCTGACACTATGGAGGACCAAGACTGACTTAAGGATAAATAAATAAATAAAATCAACTAATCAGTGTATATATATAGAAATGAATAAAATAATGCATGAATGCACACAGTAATAAATAAATAGATGACATCTGGTGTAAATGTATATTTCTGTGTTTTTTGTCCTATTTATTTGTCTCATTTATTTGTCTCTTTATTTCCCTATTGACTTATTTGTGTATCTACTCCCCTGAGAATTGAATACCGTATTTCTAAATGTCTCTTTTTATCTATTTCCTTTTAAATACATTTCCGTAGGCTATATATTCTTTTCCCTATTTATTTATTTCTGTATTTCCCTGTCACTATGATAGTGGGGGGGCGGTCCATCAGAGCTGGTCACGGTGTTCCCTTACTCCCATTGGTTGATCGGTCTCACAGTGTGTATATCTAGGCTAGGCTAGCATGGATTACTAGCTAGCCTAACACGGCGCAGTGCTTCGCTCAGGCAAAACATAGCGGAGAGCAGCGACCAGCCTGTTCCCGGGTTCCCCAGCCGGGAGCAGGAAGACCTGTCCAGTCGGGGTTGTAGCTTCCTGGAAGTCTGGGAGCTTTGGTGCCCCGCGGCTTTCCTGCCGGGACCGAGGTGAGCCCTGCCGGGAGAGATAGCGCTGAAAAGTGGCCTGAGCAAAGCACTAGCACCGTGCTAAGCTAGCTAGCCTAGTCTGTGAGACCAATCAACCAATGGGAGTAAGGGAAAACCATGACCAGCTCATTACCATAGGGACAGGGAAATATAGAAATAAATAGAAATACAGAATTCAATTATCAGGGGAATAAATACACAAGTAAGTAAATAGGGAAATAAATATAAACAGAAATAAATTGATGAGACAATAAATAAATAGGACAAAAAATACAGAAATATACATTTACACCAGATTTCATCTATTTATTTATTTATTACTGTGTGCATTGTGTGTATTTTATTTCTTTCTATATATATACACTGATTAGTTGATTTTATTATTCATTTATTTATACATTCATTCATTTATTTATACTTAAGTCAGTTTTGGTCCTCCATAGACACAGGCAATGAATGGAAATGCTGTGGATGTGTACTGAGCGCCGCTATTTCTGTTTGTGTGTCATTTTGATAGGTTTGTGTGTGTGTGAGTGTGTGTGTGTGTGTGCATGCATGTGTGCGTGTCTGTGATGCGAAGCACAGGGCAGAGGTGTGTGCTCAGTGTTAATGTGTAGGATCGGTGGAACAGAAGGTTATGAAGTCGATCAATGCGTTTAATTGCTTCAGGCGTGACAGCTGTGACACATATGCACACACACACACACACACACACACACACACACACACACACACACACACACACACACGCACACGCTGTCACTCATGTAGCATGCGCCCCTGTCTTCATACACCTCGCTGATATGCCTCCTGCACACCAATTCTCACCCACCTACACCTTTTCACACTCGCGACACAATGACATGCTAATGGTGCCAACAACAACTGAGTATGTACGCGCGCGCACACACACACACACACACACACACACACACACACAAAGTAAACTACCCGTTGAGCCAACACATTTCTACATTTGTAGATTTAAGGGCTGCAAATTCCAGCATAGTAACGGAGAGGAGATCACCTGTGGGGAAGTTTAAATATGACATCCCTGCTGCTCTGGTTCGGTTTAGCCAATGTACTCGACAGGAGGCACAATGGTTGGATTTATCAGGGATAAAAAAAGCTAACCAGGCAGCCAAGTCTGCCTCGGCTTGAGCCAACATTGTCTTTACCATCTGGCGCGTACATGCATACCTGTCTGCCTGGCATGTTGTTATTTGGTGTAATTAGAAAGTGCAGCTAGTCCAGTCAAGGCTGCCTGGCTGTATCTGACCAACTCTAGGAGCCCCGTGGGCCTCCAACCTGCCTCAGGCACATTCAGAAGCCCTTCTTTCTCTTTCACTATGCTCCCCCAAATACATCTTGTCTCTCATACAGTGGAGCAAGATGGACGGCTAACCGGGTATTGAGGAATTGACAATGGGAAAAATTGGACGGAAGGAGGAGAGGGGAAGACGTCACGTGGGATGGAGGGACTAGGAGAGAGACTTCAGAGTGGAAGAGTGTTTGGAGATGAACTTGTTGGTGTGGAGTTGAGAGTGAAAGGAGCAAGTCATATAGTCAGGGGACAGGAGGAGGAGGAGGAGGAGGAGGAGGAGGAGGGAGCAAACAAGCAGCAAAGTCGGAGGAAGAGTGACAAGGACGGAATAGACAGCAGGACGACAGTCAGAGTGGAGTGTGACGAGGAGGAGAATGACGTACGCGATAAGGGAGAGTGACACAAATGTCACCGTCCTAACCTTTCACGCACTCTCTCGCTTTCTGTCCTCCCCTCTTTGCCTCCTTCCTCTCATTGCAGATCTGAAGCCTCGCAGCGATGGGCTCCAAATGTGCAACACGGGGGGGGGGGCTAACAACCACCTTCTAGCGGACTAGCTTCCCATAGCTGACCACCTCCACCCTTCTCCAGCCACCATCCAGAACCGCCGACCGGCAAGAACCGAACCCGCGGAGTCGGAAATAACAGTTGGCGACCGTCCTCCGAGGAGCAGACTTTACAACAAACCAATCAACCTGTTGATCTTATGATTTAGCCTCTCGGGACTTCACCAGAAATGAAATAGGCGGCAGTGATGCTTGAGCAATGGCATGGAGCTTTTGGACATGTCCGGATTCATCGACCGGATATCCTATCGAGATTATGGGACGTTTGTGCACACTTCAGAGTCAGGCCACTTTTCCAGATTGGTTTGTGGGCAAAAGCGAGTAATTGAAAATCCCCCCTCGGGAAGCCCTCAGTTCTGATTTTTTTTGGGGGGGTAAGGGCTTATTTTTGAAAGGAACAATTTTCAAAGCCCCCCTTTTCTCCCATTTTTTGTCTCTCTCCTTTTTTTCCACCATCTTTTCACACATTGCGGAGGAATACATTATGAAGCAGCTCCATTCTTCCTGATCCTCCCTCGGTGACGGAGAGAGAGAGAGAGAGAGAGAGAGGAGGGACAGACTGTCCAGAATAGATAACGAGTGAGAAGACAGACACCAGAGGAGAAGAGAGCGGCGAGAGAGAATAGAGCTAGAAGAAAGAGAAGGGGGAAACAGGTAGAGGGTGAAGGAAGGAGACAGAGAGCGAGACAAGGAAGCAGAGAAGGCGAGAAAGGAAAAAAAAAAAGAGAGAATTAACTGGGATTGTTCAAAAAAAAATCCTCTTGGAGGCTGAGAGTTTCTTTCTAATTCGTCTGTGTCGTGCTGGAGGCTGGTTAGCGCAATGGGCAGGGGAGGGGGCAGGATTTACACCAGGGGGGGCACTTGAGCACCAGAGTGAGGTTAAGTCCCCCCTGCACTTCCCTGGAATATAGATTTTCCTTCCCATGTTTGGCAGATTGAGAGACAGTCTGGTAAACTGATAGGTAGATTGACCGAGAGACAAGCTGGCAAGACAGACAGAAAGGCAGAGAGACCGAGAGACAGACAGGTAGGCAGAGAGACAAGCGGACAGACAGGCAGGTATAGCGTTGAGCGTCGAGGCAGGATAGACGGTGTGCGACTCAGCCGTCATTGTCATTCTAGGCAGCGCGTGAGGAAAGAGAGAGAGATAGAGAGAGAGAGAGAGGGAGGCGAGAGAAAGCAGAGACAGAAAGAGAGGAGAGAGGAGAGGAGCATCCCTCTGTTAGTATCTCACTTCAATTACAGGCATCTGACTGCTTCCCCCCCCTCAGTCAGTACTGTGGCAAACCCAGCCACTAAAAAAAACAAGGGGAGGGGGTGGGGGGGGTGGGGTGTTACTAAAGAGGGAATACAGGTTAGAGAGAGAGAGAGAGAGAGAGAAACAGAGGGAGAGAGCAGGTGTCGGAAATCCTCCCCTTCATCTGCTTGTCATTTACTCCTTCATGTTCTGTTGTTGTCTGGTGAGGCGATTGGTTTTCTGATGCCGGCGCTGCTCGTCTTATAGGCCCTCCACAAGCCCAAGGGGAAGAAGAGGGGGTGGGGGGGGGAGGGAAGGAGAGAAAGAAGGCATAGAAGGGAGGGTGGGGGCCCATTTTTGATTGACAAGGTTTTTCACCCTTTGCGTTTCCTATTTGTCAAGCGGGGCTCCAGTTGTTTATTTCTTGAGGAAGAGATTGAAAAAGAAAAACCCTCGTTCTCTCTGCACACTGTGTTGAACCTTTCCCCCTTTTTGATTTTTCTCACCTTCTTCTAAAAGGATTATTTGACCAATCTCAGTATAGATACACTGGAATCTCCTAGATCCCCCCCCCCCGCACCCCCATATCTCCTCACCCCCAGTGACACGGTCTGACTCCCCCACGGCCTCCCCCCCCCCACCCCCCCCCCCCCGCCTGGCTGAAGTGCTGAACCCCCGTGGTCTCTGATCTCCATGCCTGTGTTGTCTCACCACTACAGAGCTAGACGGCACAGCGCTTCTGACACCGTCTGATTCATTCTGTAAGTAGGACTCTTTCTCTTTCTCTGTGTTTGTTCACATGTCCACATGTGCACATGTTCACATGTTCACATGGCGAGTCACCGGCATGCATTCAGCCCGTGCATGCTTCACACGCCGGGTCTTTCTGCAGTGTTGGTTTTTTGAGTGTCTTCAAAGCAGAGCAGATCTGCTTTTCTTTGCTGTCTCAGCTTCAGGCCATTTGAGCATGTGTGTGTGTGTGTGTGTGTGTGTGTGTGTGTGTGTGTGTGTGTGTGTGTGTGCCTAAGAAAGAAATTGTGATCTTACAGCCAAGCTTACAGCACCAGTGTGGTGTCAGAAAAAGGAAAAAGAGGTGTCTTGCAGTGTGTGTGTGTGTGTGTATGTTTGTGCCCGCCTACATATTGGTCCTGAGGTTAATTTGAACTAATTAGTGAGGAGTATTTTTGCTTCTCGGAGCAGTTTTTTGGTTCTGTGTCAATGTACCCGCATTCATTAGTGAGAGAGAGAGAGAGAGAGAGAGAGAGAGAGAGAGGGGGGGGGGGGTGTTAGCTAATGAGAATGATCCTGATTCCCTGACTAGTTCTTTGTTGCCTCCATGTCACGTCTAATACCCCGAGTGTTTACACCCGCGTCCCTCCTCTGCATATCCTCCCACTCTCCCTGTTTGTTTTTTAATCTCCCTGTGTGTCGCCGGCGGATGGAAGCCCAGTCCTACACGCCGAGACCAAGCCTCTGCAATGTCCTGCATGTTACGAAGCCCATCCATCTCGGCAGACACATCCACGTCTTCATACACTCCCACCGTCACCCGGCCCCCCCCCCCGCACCGGGAGACGCTCAATCAAGATAGTCCCTTCAAACAGACCAATGAACTGTGAATAACGCCATTACACAAACTCCCAGCTCGGAGCGTCACGGAGACAGAAAGATGGGGGTGGAAAAGATGGGGGGGTGAAGAGACAGACATATTCTTGACATAGAGATACAGAGAGAGAGCAGAAGCGAGAGGCAGGCATGGAGGGAGGCGGGTGAGAAACAGAGGGGGGGGTGGGGGGGGTGGGGGGAGTGCGTGGGTCTAGCGGGGGCCGTGGAGCAGGAAAAGACCTCTGCTCCGTGGTGAGTACTCTGATGGGCTTAGCGAGGCCCCCGCTTTGTTCACGCTGTTGGTCAGCCCGGCAGAATTAAGATTACTAAATAATACGATTACTGCAGCTGCACACTGATAACACGCCGCCGCCGCCGCCGCTCCCCTTTGTCGCTCTCAGAAAAACCCAGAGAAGCGAGGAGGAGTGGCATGTGATGCCATCAAAGCCATGACTCTATACAGGGGCTGCGTAACACTGGGATGAGAGCCCCCCCCCCCCCCCCCCCCCCCGCCACTGCACACAGCTTCTCTGCTCGCCCGTTGAGTAACAGTGGAGAAAAAAAGTGTTTGGCGTTGGCTTACCGTCACCGGAGTGATTGAAATGGCTGCTGACAATATGCAGTAAGTTACTGAGAGAAAAAAAAAATGATGTTAACCCCCGAGTCTTTTTGATCTGTTTTTCTCTCTTGGACTGGTTGGGTGTTATCTGGCGCTGTCAAATCATGTGGGTTGTATCTATCCTTCAGTTATTCATGTATCATCCCCGTATTTGTCAGCTTCAAAAAGGGAAAAGTCAAGGAAATAGGGAAACCTGCCGCTGTCATATATCATGCGTAAACATACACCAAGGCTGTCCGCCTCTTATCTCGATGTTTTACACCGCATCCTGTGAGTGGGCTATTTGTTTCATGTATCTGCTCTTGACAGCTTTGACACAGATTTCTGCCAAGTTGACCTTGCAGTTTAAAGTGTAATAAAAGCTGTATTCCCAGGCTGTGTTGCACATCGATACGTGCTCTTCTGGTAGCTGATAAATGGGCTCCCACCCCTCGGGAGAGAGAGGGAAAAACAAGTAGGCAGCAGAAACCACTGCCCAATCCTGCTCAGTGGAAGTAAAGTACAGCCATCTGAAACCCACTGGTACCAGAGTAGAGAGCTAATATCAGGGTTGGGGCTAGGCTCAAACCCCCTCCTACGATGGGAAGTGTCTTCACTCTCTCTCTCAGTGGGAATGACAATTTGCCTGCAGAGCTAAAGATTAGCTTGGAGCTGGAAACTGAAAGTACCTATTTGTAGTGTGATGATATAGAATAAGAGCAGCATAAAAAGCAGTCTACAGGGGAGGGAGCAAAATCAATGGAGTATGACACACGGCACGGCAGCGCAGCCCAAACACGTCCACTTCGATTGGAAGTTAGCGACTATTGCGCTGCACTTTTTCTTGTTCCTGTGCAGCGCATTTGTCATCTGGTGGAAGTTGCACGTTAATGTCACGGAGCGTATTTGCCTCGGTGACATCAAATGCCTGCTTCAGTGGCATCGTGTGAACTTTGACCCTTCCGCCCTCACCAGCTGAGCCCCGTAGTCAGAAATAACTCTGTGACTCACGCTGAGGAACCAGTAGTCAAAGAGCGGTAGGCTACATGTAGAAACACTCGTCTGTTGAGCTGAAGAGACAAGTAGAAATGGAGAAATGGAAAGACCATTATGTGGCACGTTATTCATTAATGAATTCTTTGATTTTTCTTGATTTCTTTGGGGTTTTTTTGTTTAGATTTTTTCCCCTAAAAGGTTTTGTGGGAGTTTTTCCTTGTACCCTGCGAGGGTCCGAGGTTGGTGGTTGTTGCGTGCCGTCATGCCTGTTTCAGTAGCCATGATTAAGGGCTATACAATACATTTGTCAATGAGTTTCCCCTTTTTAATGTGTTTTTCCCCAAAGAACAAAGGTATGAATGCTCCACTGATTCTGCTCCACTTGGTGTAAATCGGTGCAGAAATGCACATGGAGATAATCTCTCACATTGACTGGGCTAAAATCAGAGCCTCCCACTGCCCCGGTTTGCCCCAGCTAGGTCCTTTCAGATCACTGATCCCATCATCCCTAAGGGTGGGTTCTTCTCATTACTGGTACCAATTTCTATTTACTGGTTTTTTATTTTTTTATTGACGATCCTTAACGATTTCCCTATCAATTATTTTGTTGTACAGGAAAACACATTAACAGACTTTTGTCTTCATTAATCTTTTTTCTTTGTTGGGAGCAGCTGTTCGTTCTCGAGAGGTGGACAACAGCTGTGATTTCCTAGCTGCTTTAATACCTGAACGAGCAGCGTGATAACAGGAATAGATGATTTGGCTGTTAACATCGGGATTGTAATTGTTTTTTGCTACCCGACCCCATTGATGTCTTTGGTGTGGCATCCTCCCTGAAGCCTTAAGTGTCTCAGACAGCCCCCGGCCCAGAGAGAACTGGGTTAATTTGCGATATGAGATCTCCTTTAACACGGAGCAGCACTTCAGCTCCCCCCTGCCTTCAACCCTCTCACCGGTTGACCACCAGCGCGAGGCACGGCAGCCTCCACTGAACCTTTGCTCCTCATCGCCTAATGGAGCAGAAAAAATGGCCCTGTTTACCTAGTGGGATGTCCACTCCTGCTTGCTTCAGGCTAGCTGGCCTCGGGAGAAAGATTGTGAGTGGTGGGGTGGGGGTGGTGGGGGTGGGTGGTTGTTGGGGTGAGGAAGAATGAGTCGACAGCGATGAGTGTGGACATCAGGACACACATGCCCTGGTTGCACTTGCGCTCCCAACTGGGCTGTGCGGCTGGCCATAAAGTGAATGTCGCTAATGGCCTCTCAGTTAATGGAGTCATTAAGATTGGATTGCAACAAGATAAAGGGAATGTGTGTATAATGTGTGTGTGAAAGGCGGTCGAGGTGTGAGCGTTTGTGTACTGCTACTGTATCTGCTTTGTGTATCCCTAGTCATTTAGCGCTTTAATAGCTGCACACAGGACAGGACTAAAAGCGGGAGTGACACTCTCCTGCATTAGCGTCAGTAGAAAAGGTCAGTTTCCTATCAGTTTAATTGTCGTACGGTCTAAGGCTCGGGCGATCAGTCCCCGGCTGAACTAATCAGCTCGCTGGTGGAGGCTTTGAAAGTCACGGCTACAATATTTCAGCGCTAGATTGCCACTTACTTGTGTGATCGTGCAAGCGACGGTTGATATGGTTGATTTGGGTTCATGTCAGGACCTGGTGAAAGGCATTCTGGGTAGTGTCGCGTGTTGTTTTGATAGTGGTGGTAGCTGCATGACTGCTCATTACGTCCATGTCAGTTTCCTAACTGTAACCAAAGGGCTTGCTTATGTCACCGTGCTCATCATGCGTTTAGCTTCAGCTAACGTTAGAGCAGCGGCTATTTGTTTTATTAATGTCACACAATACAAACTTTATTGTCCCATAAAGGAGATTTGGTTTGCAGACACACGTAAAAACACATGATAAAAACAATAAAAACACAATAAAACAACAAAACAGGCAAAAAAAATAAAAAAATTCAACAACATATACCAATTAAACATCAGTTGAATAGCTTGACCAACTAACTCTTCGGTATATTCACACAGTAGGTACTTCTTCGTAACTCAAAATGGAGGTGTATTTTACTACTCTGTTTACAAACATTACATATATTCTCGAACCTTTACCAGCCTCAAACTAAAGGTAAAACTCAGGTTTAGCTGTCCAGTACTGTCTGCCCATGTATCAAGACATTCTCTTAGCGCTCTTGATCTAGGGTCTAGAAGTCGTGTCCGCGAACCCCAGGGATCCTCCAGGAGGTTCAAAGGCTTCACCCTACAAAATGAGCAATGCTGTGGTACAATTTCACTGTTATTTCATTTGATGGTAGGATCGCGAGGGAACGGCATAGGAATGATCAGAGGTTTCACTCTCCCCACTGTCGTCACTCTGCCTACAGTATGAGCAGCTGTCCAGTTCTGTACCAAATCATATCCAACAATACAAATCTTATCAAAGGGGGGTCTGTGTCCTAATGTGTGTCTACTTGGGGCCCCTGGTTTAGATTATTGGACTGTAAGGGCAATGTGTTGTTTTGTTAGTTTAAGAAATGTAGTGATCTTGTAGTGTTTATCCACTCCAATACAATTCTATGACTACTTTTTGGTACAAATTGGTCAAAAATCGGTAACAGCAGCTTTGGTCTGAAGAATCCATTTTCCTTCGCCATGTTTGATTGCTGTTCGTCCTGATCGACAGAGTAATAATGATACTCATCACAGGGTCCACATCTCTCTCTGTAGCTAGTCATTAATAGATGTAGAGCTCAGCTGAGCTACATAAGTCTCATGACACACCTGGGCCAGATAGTATTTCACAGTTTTTGCTTTAACGTACTTGAAGCAACAAATTGGTGGAATTTGCTGTTCAGATATTTTCAGAAGAGTAAAACGCATCTAGTACTCCGATAATTGTTGAGTCTCATTCCAAAGTGAGATATTTACCTTCGGAAAAAAGACACAACACATTTTCTTTCTTTATGGGATACTGTTGAAATCACCAACCTAAGACATTTTATTACATAACAATAAAACCTTTGGGGTCAAATCAACCTCATTTATGAAATATTGACTGATATATTGACATTGATATGAGTGACACTTATTTTTTCAACAGAGATATATATAGTGTTTTGAAATCAACCCCTCCAAAAGATATTTGAACCAGCTCCGCAGATACGACATCCTCAGTGAAAGAATATATCCCTTAAATAGAATATTTTCACTTTTTGGCATTGGTACCTCTTAAATGAGTTCATTAAAAGTCATTGTCTGACACAGTCACCTCAGGCATTCAAGCCTTTTTTTTCTCCAACACTTAACAATTACTGCAAACCGGCGAAACTGCTTCTTGAAAAGTACAACCCACTGGTATAAATAAGAAGTACAATAGATGCAGTCTATCGTGTCTTTTGTTCCTACAGCACAGCCTTAAGCCAATTTTCACCACTTTGTCCATGTTATTGCAGGCGTTCTACGGTGGCCTGTTCTTTTCACATCAGTGGCATGTTGGGCATGTTAATGAAGAGCTTGTAATCAATGCCACCAATCAACAGCAGTATCAGAAGTATTAAAGCGAGTCCCAGCTGGGCTGCCTCGTCCAAATGGCGGAGCAGCAATTAATTATGGGCTACTGGCTGATTTCAAACCATTAGAATATATAATTGAGGTAACGAAATGTAAAAGCCAAATGGGATCAAATTTATTATTATAAGTGAATTTACAAAATGACAACAGATTAATTAAATTATTTGTGCTTTCACTAGATTTGCAATCATTTCTTGTGGGTCTGGCAACCGCTGCCACATTCCCCCACTCCGTCGAAATTTGGCTGCAAAGACAAGCTCCCTTTCTGCCCCCTGCTGCAACCACAGACACAGAAGTGGAAAATATTATCAGGATCACTGTGTGCTGGGAGTTTAACTTTTTGATTAGGTCGGGTGCAAAATGGATGCAAGTGAGTCATTTTAATACAGACACCCGGGGAAGGAAGTGTCAACTGTTCATGAACTCATATGGAGTCGGTGTGTGTGTGTGCTAAAAAAATAACACTAAGTGACTTGAAGCTTTCCTGAAGGGTGATAGTTTCCTGGATAGCTTATGCTAAACACTGGAAACACATACAAGTGGCTCAGTTAAAATGGTTTGGTCTCAGTGACATTTGGTGTAATCCCCTGTTGTCTGACCAGCGCTCTTCCCTAGTCCTTCTGAGATATTCAAGAGCTCTGCAATCAAAATCTAATGCTTGTGTAATTTATCGATAGTGCTTTTCTCTGAACCTCCCAGCGTCGTGGTTCAGTTCCACTAAACCTGAAATTTTAACCATGACGGCCTTTTTTGTACGTGTGCATGTTTTTTTGACAATGCAGTCAACTGCATTTGGGAGCAAGAACTAGATGAATTAGTTGTTGGTTATGTATGCTGGTTATGTATGTATATATGCTCACTGTAGTATGTATGCTGTATATTCATGCATGCCTGATGCAGCCTGTGTGTGTGTGCGCGTGCATATTATTTTCATGCATGCCCCAGATGATGTGTGTGGTTTAACCAGTGATTTTTTTTCCCCTGGCATCATGGTAAGTGCTGTATTGTGGCGTCTGGTCGTTAGAAGCATCAATATGTTTTACACAAGCGGCAGTGTGGTCCTGCTGAGAGGCATGGAGGATTAGGCTGCTCCTGGGACAGCCCTGAGAGAGCATACTCCACTGATCCACAGAGCTGATTCCAGCCTATTAGCAACCTGCAGTCAGTCTCAGCGCTATTGTTTACAGGGCAACACTAAAGGAAGTCAGTGGGACAGTCAGTGGGACAAGGTTGGGACATAACATATTGTGTGAATTACTCAAAAGCTGCATGATTTAAGATTTTAGGCGTTGGGTGTTTGTGAACAAATTGAGGAATAGATTTGATGTATTATTTACCAGGTGCTGTCCGACAGTATTTGATTTTAGAAATGAGGTTTTGGGTTTTATTTAGAGTTTTATTTAGTATATAGTCTAAGAAATATACACGAGAAATTTAGATTTCAAAGTTCAGGTATCACATTTTATTTGGGCGTGTAGTCTGATAGTATCTTGGTAGAAAGCCAAAATAGATATCAGGTTGATGTTTACCAATTAGTTGTTGCTTTGTTTCCCCAGTGGAGATTCACTGTTTATCTGACGATGTCAGACCTTTGTCTGCTCCGACAACCGGGGACAAAACAACACAAAGACATAATTTGCACCGCCTGAGGAATCACTTCTCTTCACCCCCTGAAATCACCCCTTTCCAATTTCAGCATCTCTAACCTCAATGGGACATAATCAGCTGCTAGCAGTTAGCCAGTGGTGCCTTCTAGTGATATCCTGTCTGTGGCAATAACAACAACGTCTCATAATGATGCTAACCTGCCTTATTGCTCAATGGATCTACACAATGCATGTAATCACTGTGGCCGCAGGCTATTGGTGACTGATGGTGTGTGTCAGCACTGTACATGTTGCCTTTGTTTTCATTTGGCACCAGGCGTGTTGGGCCATGTTGCTACGGAGATCAATGTACCGTTTGGAGGAGTGCAATGTGTGAATGTGAATGTGAATGTGAATGTGAATGTGAATGTGAATGTGTATGTGTATGTGTTTGTGTTTCTGTATGTGTATGTGTATGTGTTTGTGTTTCTGTATGTGTATGTGTTTGTGTTTCTGTATGTGTATGTGTTTGTGTTTCTGTATGTGTATGTGTATGTGTATGTGTTTGTGTTTGTGTTTCTGTATGTGTATGTGTATGTGTATGTGTATGTGTTTGTGTTTGTGTGAGCATCTCCATCTCAATGCTTACCTGTGGGCCATCATCTGTGCAGCCTCCATATATCCATCTCACTCAGTGTTGCCGTGAAGCGGGATAAAAGGTAGGGCTCCATTCAAGGGAGACCACAGCATAACAATAGCAACCTGATTTACTCTTGCAACCCACACTGCCTTTGATATGAAAACTGTGTTGCCCCATAATCCATTTTAAAATAAAATACAAATACGGAGAGCCATGCTAGAGGGAGCTGTGTGCACAACAGTATCCACCTAGGCTCTTCCAGCGAGGGGATGTTAGAGACAAAGGTGTGGGGGGGGGGAAAGAGGAGAGGAAATAGGAAGTGATAGCTCAGCAGAAAGGTGTAAAGTCCTCTGCTGGCTAGCTAATCTGCCAGGCTTAGGGGGGGGGTGCTGCTTTCCTCAGTGCCCTAATGGAGGAAGGGGAGAAGCTCTGTAGGGCTCACCTTCAGGCCGACTGGGCCTCAGCAACAGGGGAACAGGGGAAAACCCAAACACATCGATTAGCCGCCAGGAGAGGAGAGGTGGACTAACCTCCCCTCCGCCTTGCCCCCCGCACCTCGATCACCTCCTCCAGCCCGGGACGCCGCTTTCTCACGGGAACAAAAGGCAACGCAGAGAGCCGATTAAAGATGGAGCGAGTTGAGAAAGAAAGAGGACGGAGAACAATTGACAAAAAAAGGAAAGAATTACGGAAAGCAAACAAACCGCCGAGCGCAGCACAGCCGTGTTTTGTTTTGCTCTGATCGTAAGCCAAAATCTGTACGCGCGTGTGAGTGCACACATGCACTTGTTTGTGTGTGTATCTGTACTGTGGTGCTTTTGTGTGTGTGTGTGTGTGTGTGTGTGTGTGTGTGTGTGTGTGTGTGTGTGGCGGCGGCGGCGGCTGCTGGGTTGCTGTGTTTATCTGCGAGAGCTTTACGGTAAATAAAACTTGAGTCCTGGCAGGGAGACAGGTGCAGGAGGCTGGGCCAAAGGAGAGCTGCTGTAACTCACAGAGAGAGAGAGAGAGAGAGAGAGAGAGAGAGAGAGAGAGAGAGAGAGAGAGAGAGAGAGAGAGAGAGAGAGAGAGACAGGGAGAGAGAGAGAGAGGGAGAGAGAGAGAGAGGGGGAGAGAGAGAGAGAGAGAGAGAGAGAGAGAGAGAGAGAGAGAGAGAGACAGGGAGAGAGAGAGAGAGGGAGAGAGAGAGAGAGGGGGAGAGAGAGAGAGAGAGAGAGAGAGAGAGAGAGAGAGAGAGAGACAGGGAGAGAGAGAGAGAGGGAGAGAGAGAGAGAGGGGGAGAGAGAGAGAGAGCAAGAAGGTGGAGCGAGGTAGAGAGCAACTCTCCTGAACGCACCAACCGGACAATCCTTTGAAGTGGCCCGTATTGGCATATCATAAATAAACATGAACGATGTTTGCTTTCGAGTAAAGCGAGGCGGAGGGTGTGATGCTGACTGGAGAGGCCACGGCCATTGACTGCTGAGCCCCGCACATTCATGTTCCTATCGTCTACCATCTTATCGTCGTCTCCTTCCAGTCATTCATCTGCTGATAAGAGAGAATGGAGGGGAAAAAAACAAACACCATGAAGCTTTGAGCCGTCTGACATGTGAAATGATGTCGATGTCGAGATCATTCATACAAGAAGGGCTTTATTATAAAACGCATTTCAAAATGACACTGACACAATAAGGTGACTATAGCTTTAAAGAATAACCTATGGTGAGTTTTTCTTTGGTGCCATATTGCAGGGGTAAGCCGGCCTCACATTTTTCACTTGCTGGAAAGACACTGATGATAATGTCTATAACCATGAGGATGAGGATAGTGCGAATTACACGGCGCTCCCGGCGCTTCCACACCGAATCCCGACACATCCACAGGCGCTGGGAATATTAACCCAGCGCTCCCCCGAGGCTGAGAATATTAACCAGCACCTCCAGCCCGGCCCCGTGCGTCAGCGCTGAGATTAGGAGCCCTGCCTGGTGGACTGCTAATACACTCGCTGCAGTTTGATAGCCTCCAGTGTGGCAGGCTGCTGCTGGTTGTGAATAACCCTCTGCATGACTGACCCTCCCTCCTCCCTCCTCCCTCCTCCCCACACCCGCGTGAAACACATCGTTTTTAATTCAGTCCAATCATCGGCCTTCTTCACTTCATCACCGTGCACTTGAATGTTTCCGCTAGCCAGCTAAATAAATGTCAGCGCGCGGGGGTTCATCTGAAAGCATTAGAGGAATCAGTAACAGCCCTTAAGTCTTTCCGAGGCGGATCGGGGCGGAGATTAGGCAACGTCGGTTAAAGGGAGACGGGAGGGGAAATGTGTTTTGGTCTTATAGGCGTCTGACAGCTCCTCCATAATAGTGAGTTAATCCTTTTTATGCAGTGTGTGTCTGCCCGTCTTGCTTTCGTACACACACTGGCAACATCCACACACACAAATAAATACAAAAACACACACACACACACGCTATTCCTTCTTGGCTGATGAATGGAGGAGCCGTTGCCCTTTTTCGAACCGTTCCCGGGGTTGACGATCCTCCGACTTGACTCAGCGGTGTGACGTGGCACGTGTCGAAACCGCTCACGCCACCGTGGACGTGTTTTCTCTCTCCCGCCCGTCGGTCGCCCTCACAGTGACCCCCCGGGGCCCATTCTCTCTCTCTCTCTCTCTCTCGCTCTCTCTCTCTCTCTCGTCTTTGCATGCTAGCGGGCTAATCGCTAGCAAGGCGCGCGTGGGCGGTTGTACCTGGCACGCCAGTACAAGCTACTTAGTCACCAAATTGACTCGTTATTAGCGCTTAAGACAGGTGTCCTTTTGTGTTTGCCTTCGCTATAGCGTGACCAAAAAAAAAAAAAACACACCGCGGTGCGCAAATATTCTGTAGGATGATGTGCCTTATCTACTGCCGCGCGCTCACTCGACCCATTAAAAATTAATTGATATGTGACATTTGATATCCATTGTTTAATCACTCTAATGACATTGATGTGACAGGCTCACTTCAGCCGGTTAGGCCACATCCGAGGAAGAAGTCATTTTGTCTCTCCCGTTATTATCTTCCTCATCGCACACTCTGATTACACAGAGCAATTAAAGGGGATTAACCTCACATCCGGTTCGCCCCTCCTGTCATTGACGTGTTGTGTGTCTTTTATGGAGCCCCGCTGCCGCCTGAGAACTCACTCTTTGTTTTTTGTTCTACTCTCTCTCAGGGGCTGTAGGAAGTAATAATTGTGTTTCCTTGGCTGTGCGATAATGTAGTGCTCTCTGTTCCTTTTGGGTCTGTATTGAAATCTCGATCCTGTCCCTGAGCGCCGGCTATCTCCCTCCGTATCAGAAAAACTGATTGTATCTTCCTCCCCCTGTGAATTTCCTCCAGCTGAATCCTCCCTTCTCCATCTGTTGCTCTCTTTCTTCAACTTTCTCTGGCTTCCCTATCTTCCTCCCTCATCGCTCCTTTGCTACTACATTTCCTCCATCTTGCTCTCTCTGTCTTACTCTCTCTTCCTTTTTCCTCCTCCTGCCACAATTGGTCTGGATTCATCCTCTTATCTGTCCTCCTCAGTCGCTCACTTCTGTCTCGCTGCGGTCTAATTCGGTCACACGTGTCCCGCGCAACATCCCAAGGACCATTTGCATCTCTCCGGTCAGAAAAGCATCAGAGTGTAACCTGCTAAATTGGACCGTTATGCTGTGGCAACACACACACACACACACACACACACACACACGCATGAGGAACTCTTGAGTTAATGGACAATTTACCTCACCTCATTGTTATGGCCTTTACATTCATTAAGCCCCCTCCGCTGTCTTCTCTGCCTCTCTTTATCTTGACTCCTTTATTCCCTCATTCCCTCCTATCTCTCTCTTTCCTGGTGCTTTCCATCCACGCTAAAAGATTGCTTGCTTTCATTTTCATCGTGCTCTACCTATATTTTTTCCGTGGCTGTTGGTCATGCCTTTTTCTCTCCTGCTCTCCATCCCCTCCGGTTTGAGCTGTCCAGCCTGGTTCCTCTAGCCGCTGGAGTAAATGGTGAAATAATGGTAACGGCTAACCATAAATCAACCCAATTGGAAAACATCACCATTACGCTCTCCCCTCTCTTTCCCTCCCTCATCTGCTCTTTTTCCGTGCCCTTCACCTTTGTTCTGGGAGGGAGCGAGGGAGGGAGGGAACGAGGACTATTAGCAAGTGCTGTGGGGGAAACAGGGTTCCAGACAAGGGGGAAAATAATGAAAGATAAATGCAGGTGAATGAAGCACAGGCGTGTTTGCGTGGTGTGTGTGTGTGTGTGTGTGCATTTTTGTGCATGTGTTTATGTGCACGTGTGCGTTCGAAATCCAGTCTTGTCCTGGTATGTGGATGCTATGTGCTCTGTCCTGACCCGAAGCTTACAGAGGCGAGGGCTCATGCGGAATGAAGAATATCCTTATGTCAGCACATCCCCAATCCATGTGTGTGTGTGTGTGTGTGTGTGTCTGGGTTCACACATGTCTTAGCGAACAGGCTTAAGGGAGGGAAGAGGAAAATGCATCACTGTGAGGAGGAAGGAGAGAGTGATGGCGAGGGATGGAGAGAGAGACGGTGATGGGAGTCAGAAATTTGAGACGAGACGCCACACCCAGACGTATAGACGCACAAGAACACAAACACAAACACCCACATCCACACAGACAGGCAGTTAAAGCAGCTGATTGCAGGCGGCGCTGCATTTTGTTGGTCTTTATTGGTCCAATAAAGACAGGCATCAAGCCGGGGCCCAGTCTGGGTCCGGTTGCCGTGGCGATACGGAGGGCTAGACCTGGACAGTGAGTGAAGGAGTGACTGGGGGAAACACAGTGTGATCTATTCATGTGCCCGCTACAACCCACACATTTGACTGAACTACACATGCCATGACACATCTTGACACACACACACACACACACACACACACACACACACACACACACACACACACACATCCATCCACACATCCATCCACACATCCATCCATCCACACAGACCCGTAGTGCAGAGGCCATTGCGCAGAGGTGTTGACGGCTGTCATGTTAATACTCCAGGGAGGTCGGAGGGTATAGGAGGTTACAGGTAGAGGGATGAGGTGGACGGGGGGAGGAGAGGAAAGAGGAGAAGGAAGGGTGTGCAGTAGATATGACAAAAGTAACATCTAGTACCATCAACTAATAATTGATGGTACTTTTTAAAGGATTGTTGACAAAATGATCAAATTTTTACAGACTAGATCCTCTATATATTGGAGATATTTACTGAGTAACTACTGATATTTTTTAGATGTTTTTCCTATGTAGATGCAGGGATGGGGGATGCAGAGAGTGGCTGACAAGATGGAGATGAGAGGTGCAGAGACGAGGGAGCGGGGGAGAGAGGGAGGCAGGGACGGAAAGAGCGAGGCGATACAGGATATGAGGGAGGGGCGAGAAGTCAAGTCTCAGAAGGGGAGAGGGGATGCTGATGATGGGATGAGAATACAGGAGGGTGGGGGGGGTGGAGAGGAGAGGGAGAGGGGAGAGGATGGAAGAGATGGGGGGCTTCACTGGCCCCTGAGGCGCTGTCCTCCCAATCTCCATCCCTTAATCAAGGAGGGGAACAAAGATCCGCAAGTTATTAAAAATCAGGACCGTCGAAAGGCAGCAAGGGAGAACGGGAGAGTCATAAATAAATAAATAATATCATAGTAGGGGATAAATATAGTGATTTCCTCCAGCCATGTTCTATCTATCGCTCCTTTTTTTCTCCCGTGGCCATGAAGGAATATGTTTCTTTCTCTGGTTTACATGAAAATGAAACACTGTTGATTTTCATTGTCTCCCTTTCCTCTCTCCCGGCCTGTCTGCCCATCTTTATCTCTGGTTTAGCGCTGCATCTGCCCATCTCTCTTTTCTCCCCCCCCCCCTCCCCCCTTTGTCTCATTTCTCTCCGACTGTCTCTATCTGTCTTATTAGCTTTGTTCTCATCCTGTGCCTGTCACCTGCTCTTCCTCTTCCTGTTACCGATCTCTCTCGCTCCCTTCCCTAACACCCCCTTGTTTTTTTCGCTCCTAATCACGACGTCTCCGTGAAAGTGATTATGGTGGATAGTGCATTAGGTAGGTATGTATGTGTGTGTGTGTGTGTGTGTGTGTGTGTGACGATGGGATAGCACATCGAGAGACAAGTAAGAGGTGAGAAGCAGGGTGGAGGCATCGGTGTGTCATCTCACTGATGTTTAGTGCTGGATGTGTTACAACAGTGTAATTTGCGGCTCAAAACTGATACACAATATTTACATCCCACTCACTCCATTACATTCATAACATGATTGATTGAGGGTTTTGAAAAAAATAAGAGCACCGATTCTGTGATCTTCTCAAAACCTCACTGCGTACTTCCCTTTATTGTCATCACATCTGTGTGAAACCCAACAAGTCTACACAAAAATATACAAAATGTAAAAAATGTAAAAAATACAAACACTCAAATTGCAGTTATGAGGGTTTGGTGACCGCGAGAGGTTGCTGACCTTCTCCTTCATCAAAGTGATTCTGGATCAGTACTCTTCATCATTACATGTTGAGATTCATGTACTAAACTTGTGCTCTCTACGCCCCCCAACTCTATTATGCTCTCTCTCTCTCTCTCTCTCTCTCTCACACAAACTTACTTGCCAGACACAATCCATTTATTCCAATATATAAACAATTTACCAAATGCTGCCCAGTTTCTGAGGCGTTGATGATTTACGTTTTTATGACAAATGGGGCTTTTTGCAGGACAGGAAATATGCAGATCGCAGAAAAACGAGAGTGATTTCTCGCGTTGCAGCCAAATTTCCGTCGTTGATAGAAGCAGGTGCAGAACATGATTGGTTTCCTAATAGACAAGCTGGCTTGAGACATAGCGAGGATAGGGCCTCCTTAGTGTGTGTGTGTGTGTGTGTGTGTGTGTGTGTGTGTGTGTGTGTGTGTGTGTGTGTGCCTGCATTTGCACATAGTTAGGGCTCACCCTGGCAGTTATAATGATGTAGTAGGCTTGTGCTCTGAATGTGGCAGCAGCATTACCATGAGGAAATTTCAAAAAAGGGCGGCGGTATCCGTCAGAGAATCAAGTCACTGTGCAGAAGAGCAATAACCATGAACGCACAGGTCCGACCCTCCCTGACCTGCCTCTCTCTGACTCCCCCCCCCCCCCCTCTCTGATCCCACCAGTAGCTACTTACCATGCCGTGGATGTGCCCATCAAAGACGGCTAGACAGGTGTGGGGAAGAGCGCTCCCATGTTTACCCTGTGTGTGCTCTCATTACCGCAATTAGGGCCTGCTAAACATACACATGCATGGGCAATCACATCCAAGATCACACACACACACACACACACACTCACACACATGCATGCACACACACACTCTTGCTCCCATCTCCATATTCATTGCCCTTCTCCACCTGATGTGTGTGTTTGCGTAGCGGCGCTGAGATTCCCGCGGTTTGCTGATGTTCCATCAGAGCGTTCCCTTTCAGCGAGCCGGCGCCTCGCCACGGGGCCGGTCACGCTAATAAAGACCCTTTGAACTGAACCGAATTGGACTGGAGACAGAGAAAGGGGGGAGGAGGAGGAGGAGGAGAAAAAAAAGGAAGGAAGAGAAATGGAATTAGGAACAGAGAGAGAAAGAAAGAAAGAGAATGAAAGGTTGTGTCTTCCAGGTAAAAGCCCTGCCAAGGTGTGTTCATGACTTTATGAATTTTACCATTTTTTTCTGTCCAAGTTAAGTTAATAATTAAAGGCTAGGCAGGTTGGAGAGGCTCGATAAGGGCAGATGACATCCTTAGATAATACTTGTTTCATCCTTCATTTTGGTTCTTAAGGTTGTGTTGGAGAGGCATTTGACATTTTAACATCTGACATTTAAAGAGGAGTGGGCGCGAGGCTTCACTTTGGCATTTTATTAGTTTTTCTTTTTTGGACAGCACAATGAAAATAAAAAAAGTGAAGCGAGAGAAATGTGACATGGGCCTTTTCAGGCTCTCGTGTCAGCGCTGGAGCACTGCCAGACTCCACGCGACGCCTTCCTCTCGAGTCACTCTGCACCTCTAACTATCCCTGCACTGACACCGAGTCTGCAGATTTCACCGCCCTGACAGAAATATTTACTATTATCTGTTCAAAATCTAAAAAAAGACATTCCTGTTTGACCCATCTTGCTGACATTTTGATAAATATTAATTATCATTTTTCGTTTGGGTAACAGATATTAAATGCTGGTTAAATTGGTTCTTAGAGGGTTTTTTTTTGTAACTCCAGTCCCAGATTAGCAAAAAAGGCTTTCGTCATAAACACGCAGAATGTCAATCAAACAGTCAATTACGGCGTAGCGAAACATCCACAAGCAGGACCAAACCTTCGGACGGAGCGCGTTGAGTCACCGTATCACCGATGAAGCAATGTGACATCTTGCGTGTGGGCCTGAGGTGGCTTCAGGCCCGCGGAGGCTGTCTAGTCCGACTAATGACGACGGAGAGAGAGGTCAGAGATGATAGCCCATCTAAATAAGGACCTTGATATGACTTTAACACTGTGTCATAGTGTGTCAGTGTGTGTGTGTGTGTGTCAGTGTGTGTGTGTGTGCATGCTTGGAGGTGATGTCCTCCCACCTTCCTGCTGTTATGTT
Organism: Hoplostethus mediterraneus; assembly: GCA_034670385.1. Lineage (NCBI taxonomy): Eukaryota > Metazoa > Chordata > Actinopteri > Trachichthyiformes > Trachichthyidae > Hoplostethus > Hoplostethus mediterraneus. The sequence goes on from JAXDDW010000057.1 coordinate 2,500,640, forward strand.
ATGACTAGCGTCCTCGCTCCGAGCCTGCTGTCAACAGGAGGTGTCATTCGCGCTGCTCAGCCATCAGCACACTGCTGGCTGCATTCTTAACACTGACAGATACGGACACACCTTCACATACACACAGAAGAAGAAACTTGCATGTGCGCGTACACACACACACCCACACACACACTCACACACATACATGCATCGACTGTACTGAAAATGAGGCATTCATAGGATGTAGACAGATACAGTACAAACACACACATGCATGCGCACACACACGCACTTCCCACTCTGTCAGTTCTTCCACTGGCCATTGGTGAGTGTACATGCGATGAGCACTCCCAGCATAACACTGTCAGAAAGTGCGAGTGTGTGTCAGCTCACCTGACAGGAACAGAGGGCCGCCTCCCTCCCTCCCTCCCTCCCTCGCTGCCCCGTTTCCCGTTCCTCCAGCCTCCTTCCATCCCAAGGCAGACTCTCTAGCATGGCAGTTTAATGCAGCCGAAGCTGATGTATTCTCACTTGGCGCATTTATTTTTTCTGTCTTTCTTCCTCTCCTCTTCCTCCTCTTTCTCCCATTCCACCCCCACCCCCCCCCCCTCACCCACCCTTGGTTTTTCATCAGTCAAAACCTCACAGGATTGTAGTTGCTGTTTGTTTTTATGTACACATTATTAAAAAAAGATTGTGAAACATGTGGGGAAAGCTTAAAAACCCTCTCAGGGCTTGTAGAATGGCAATTCCCAGAAAAGTAAATCATTGAAAGACAGTAAGGATATACACACACACACACACACACACACTCAAAATCTCACATAGAGAGTAATTCCAGAGAGCAAAATACATTGTAATGTTGCTATGTAAACAAAAAACTAAGAAAGGAAAATAAAGTGAGAGTGGAAGAGCTGAAATACTTAGAAGAAAAGAAATCGTATGTAAGCAACCCATGTGGAGAATAATGGCTAGTCTGCAGGAGGCTTTTTTGAATTGTATAAAATGTGGAGGTCTTGGAGCCTCTATAAATAACATCAACCTGAGATATTGATGTGTGAGATTAAGGAGATCTGAGGTAACATAAATTACACGTGGGTGTAATTTTATTACAGAATTACGAAATAGATGCCACATACTCCCTCCCCCACTATACTTAATTGCAGTACTTGAAATTAGTATTCTTTGTTTCCAGGAAGTGTGTAATTTTCCCTGCTCTGAGTGAGTGAAGGCAAGTGACTGTCTGACGTGGCGTGCAGAGAACTATTTCGGTGCTATCTGTGCTTTAATATGGGGCTTAGCAGCCACAGCGGAGTTGTTAAGCAGCGTTGTAGCTGAATGTTAACCAATGCTGTAATGCCAACAGGCCTCATTGTGAGTGTAGCTGTCAGGAAATACAGGAACTAAGCCCCGCAGTGGGGCCTGTTTCAAACCCACACCAGATGAACGGCTGATGAAGATGAGTGTGAGAAAGGAGAAAGCAAGTGACAGTTGAGCAATTGCCAGTGTTGTTGGCGAAGATATTTCTGGGATGGAGGCGAAAGATTTGAGAATGGGGAGGTGATGATAATGTGTGTGTGTGTGTGTGTGTGTGCACATACTGCATACAGTATGTGTTTGTCAGTGTTTCTGCTGACAGATAAACTGTGGCCGCACGTTTCGGTTTCCCCATGAATGTTCACTCTTCTCAATCTGGACAGTAAAAGTCACTATTCTCCGTGTCCATATGCCTGACACCTCCCCAGGACACACAGAGCAGACGCCCAGGAGTCTGAATATGTGTTTGTTGTAGCCTGTCAGGCCCAGTGATGGGATCATCTCAGACTTATTCGCTTCGATGATGAGTTAGAGAGTGACACCCTCACTAGATGTCTGTATGGACCGGTTGCAGGGGGACTTGACTTTGTCACATTTAGACCCGTCTCACATCACAGCCCCGTTTCTTTTTATTGAAGGAATTGCCTATACCGCCTGACTGGGCTTACTGTTTATGAATTGTTTGAGTTGTTTCACCGCTGCAGGAACGTAAATGGTTTCTGTAGCTCCTGGCGCCCAAGCCATAATGAAAGAGACCCCCTTTGAAACGGTCGCTCTCGTCCCGCTCGCTCTGAATTAAAGCAGGAACGGAATCTGCAGACGCGAGACCCGCTGGTCAATCATAGCAACACGCATAGCAACAAGACCTGCGTAGGAACAACTGAAATAGATGAGATGACAATGAATCAGCGGCAGTGCTTTATTGTGGCCACGCATTAACAGGGTGTCTTTTGGAATACTGAAAATAGACCCTGGCCAAGACAACGCCTGTGTGATCAATGTTTGTCAGCCTGTCAGCCTCACATTCTGGGGAGAGGACCAAGAAAAATACTGTGGACAAAAGAATGTAATTAGGCGGTTGGAGTCATTCAACTGAAAAATAATGCGATTTTATAACATAGATACAAGGTTTCTGTTGTGTTACGAGTGCAGCGTTCGCTCCTAAAGCCGTGCACGAGCCAGAGAGGACACAAACAAAACAACGGGAGTGAGCCGGAGAGAGCCAGTGGCGGCGATGCCCTCGAACGACTCGTGTTTGCACATTCCTGATTACCGGCCACGCGTGCAGATGTTGCAGATGAAACGTTGTTGACCTGGCCACATGGTGTGTGTGTGTATGTGTGTGTGTATGATGTGCATCCCCGGTCTATTACACCGTGGCCCGCAGTGAAACCTGAGGGTAGCCTTCACAGATTGATGAGAGTTCACACGGCTCGCTGGAACCCCCGGGTGGGCTGACACACATGCATATAAGCATCCAGGCGGGGAGGCAGGGAGGGAGGCAGGCAGGGAGGCAGGCACACACACACACACCCATACACACACACACACACACGGGCGAGCTTGCGGATGCATACATTACACACCCACAGACACTCGATTTCAGACATTCACATACATGCACCCACATACAAACACACACACACACACACACATGGGTGGAATGTGTTCACAAATAGTGTTGTGTTGCTGCACATTCTCTGTAGCAGCACCTCTTATCACTGTTCTCTCGATGGGGTCGGCATGTCAAGTAGCTCGCCATGCAAGAGAGGGTGTTCGAGAGATGTGCGTGCGTGTGTATAAATGTGTGTGTGTGTGTGTGTGTGTGTGTGTGCGCGTGCTTTAGGGCTTTGTTTGTACATTAGGCCCCAGCCCTGCATCACTCATTCCAGCACCACACCATCACAGAGACAGGAGCCGCCGCCGCCGCCGCTGCTGCCCACTGGCCATATATGGGCCTTCCTGCATCACCCTGGCTCTGGTTAGCCCATTAGAGAAAGTAGGACAGAGCTGGGTCCTGATGACCATATTTGGCCGTGTGCTCTGTCCCCTGCAGCCATCTTGCCTGCCTGCACCACACGCTGCCAGGGCAACTCTGCTGCTCAGCTCCCCTCGCCTCATCGTCTATCCTCGTTGCTCCTGTTTTTTCTCCTCGTTCCTCCTCCTCCTCCTCCTCCACCAGAACAGAACAGAGGGAACACGCCGGTCCTCATCCCCCTCTTGGTTTCTCCTTATCGCTCCCTTCCTCCTCGTCCTCTCTCTCTCTCCCGCTCATCCTGTTACTGCGCTCCTTCGTCTGCTCTCCCCCCCCCCAAAAAACCCCGCTTCCTCCGCTCATCCTCCTTCTCCCTGCTTCAGCTCTCTTTGCCGCTTCCTTTGTTCTTTTCCCTCCTCATTCCTTCCTGCGTTTTCCCTTTCTTCCTTATCCCTCCACAGCAGGAAGCCACGTGGCATGCAGGTTTTCCCCTCCGCTGGTTGTGTAGAGAGGGAGCAGGCTCTGCTTGGACCCAGGCCTGGTCTGGGCTTCCTAATCAACGCACGCATGTGCACGAATGAGCGCGCACATTAAAAATACACATGTGCACAAACACTTTTCGGTATGTATGAGTCCAGCTGTGAATGTGTTAAGCCCACAGAAGCACATATGTGGGCTTAACACAGCGCACAGGCGCTTATACACATGTGTATAATGTGCTTGTAGCATTTTAATACCCATACATGTATACACATACATACGCACACCTACACACACGTGCACATTCTCTCTACCTCCTGGCAACGCTGGGTTTGATCGCCTAGGAAATGAATGCTAAACGCGGGGCAAAAATGGCTGGCAGGGATCAGCTTGGCTCGCCAGCCCTCGACGCCGGCACGAAGCGCAGTCAGATAAGCTGGAGCTCCTCCATACCTATCTCCCCCGCCCCGCAGATTCCACAGTGTGGCGAGGAGACACAAAGCTGCAGTTGGGTTTTTATTGTGAGTAAATTTTGGCGTCTAAGTGGTGAAGCGGAGCGGCTCCTCCCCTCCCCGTGCCCTGGCTGTAGCGTTCCCTCTGAGCCCGCAGCCTCTTTCCCTCTACCGCCTCGTACCGGGAGGAAGCTACGCGGGGCTACGCTGTGCAGAGGGCTCTACAAGTGCACACACACACACACACACGTGCAAACACAGACATATTATTACACATATTACACACACACACACACATGCAGAAAAACGTATTTATTATCGCTAGGAATCAAAGCTGGAAAAGTAGCTAGCTGAGGCTTAAGGATTGGTTGGCCAGTTGGGAGGTCTTCTACTCCCAGCTCCACCCCCTGCTGTTTGGGGGATGATCCAGACACACACACACACACACACACACATGCGCTCATGCACACATGTATGCACACCCCTTGGCGCCCTTTTACTCACACCCGTTGCCTCATCTATGGAGAAAGGGGCTGGAGTTCAACTTATAGAGGGAAATTTATGAATCAGGGCCCTTGCTGTGTGTGCATGCATGTGTGTGTGTGTGTGTGTGCAGACGTGATTGTTCCTGCCTAAGTGTGTGTGTGTGTGTGTTTGTTTGCCTGCCTGTGTGCGGCAAGAGAGGAGCACGGCTTCTCCAGACACTCACGGGTAGTGTGTTTACAATACAGCCAGCCTGTGTGTTTACGTGTGATTATCACTTTATGTATATGAGATGTGTGTGTGTGTGTGTGTGTGTATAGCGCGGCGAGTGTGTTCCGGTCTGTGTGTGTGTGTGTGTGTGTGTGTCTGAGTGTTTTTGTTTGTGAGTGGGTAGTGTTTACTCCCGTTATCAATCCAGGCCAGACGACAGAAGCCCTTTACTGGAGAGTTAGTTCAGTTTAGCATGAAGATGAGCTTTTTTGCCGGCCCGTGTGTGCCAATGCTTCGTCGAGCGTATTCCTGTGTGTGTGTGTGTGTGTGTGTGTGTGTGTGTGTATCTGTCAGTGTGTGTGTGTGTGTGTGTGTACATGTGTGTACGTGTACATGTGTGGTCTTTGATGTTGGCTGGTGGCCGTTGCTGTTTGCAGATGGGAGCGTTAGGTAATCACAAAAGAGAATCACTCTGATCTATTCCTGAACCTCTATCTTTATATATATAGCATCCTCCTATCACACCCACAACCTCTCTCCTCTCTACCCCACACACACACACACACACACACACACACACACACACACACACACACATTCTCGATCTCTGCCACTCCTCATCTCTGTCCTCCATCTCCTACTCCCACGCTCACTCTATCTCTGTATTACTGCTTTCTGTTGTTTTTCTCTGGTCATCTGGACATCTCGTCATCTCTTTTCCCCCCCCCGTTGGTTCACCCGCTGCCCTACAACCCCCCCATCACCCCCCCCCCCCCAACCTCTCTGACCCGCCCCCTCCCCCAAATATCCCTTCTTTACCCTCGCTGTCCTCCCCCCTCTCCTCTCCCTTTGCCTTCCATCACATGCGTGCATGCTGTCACAGGGGGGGAGTATTGATTGCACACTCGGCTGACAGGCACAGTAATGGACGACTCATGGTGGGGGTGGTGGGGGGGGGGTTAGGGGGTGCAGTTCTGGCAATAACTCACCTGACCAAGCGGATGGCTGTCGGGCAGGCGGGCGGAGTGAGAGGTGTTGCAGCACAAAAACAACTTGACAGGTTTTGTTTTTTTTGGATTGCAACTGAGCCAAATATAGGGCAACTTTCACAATCACACTGTATCTCCTCCTCGGGGGGGAAACTCGGGAAAACAAAAAACCCTCGCTATGAAATGGACGTGTAAATTCAGGCACAGCGGTGATGTTTAGTCTCTCCTCCTGTTGAATTATATTGTATATTATCCTTTATCTCGGCTGTGCGGGACATCAGTCGCGCAAAACGTTCAGAAAGACAGCGTGTGTTTGTTGTTGTTGCCGACTTCTCCTAATCACCACTGCAGGACGGACAGTAACACCCGGGAAAGAGACACATTGTCTGCAGTTAAAATGCTGATATGGGTGATTCAATTAATACTATCTTGTCTCCATCACCCCTAAAACCATTTTGTGCCTTTTTTGTGTCCACTCTTTAATGGATTATTATGAAAACAGAGTCAGTGTCTCTTCCCCCCAGGCAGTTTCTGGGCATTGTCATGATTATTGCAGAGCTTTATGCAGCAGCTCCGTTGACAGCAGAATGGCTTTGTTTCATGGTCCAGATCTAATGGGAGAGAGCCGGGGACGTTTGGGATCAGGGCAGCATGACAATTACTCTACATATGTATATGAGCCCACTTCTGATGAATGCACAGTATACCAGCAACCTATTTATGTGATTCCTCCACACACCAGCAATGCAACTATGTGTATTACTAGTAACACAGTACATGTAAGTGCATTATCGTTCTCGCTGGCATAATATGCTACACATAACATGCATGCTCATACAGATGAAGGGTACACATACATCACATTCATTCCACAATATTTCAGTATTTATTTTAGTTTATTTTGGTTTTATTTTTTAAAGGGAAAGGGTTGGGCTCCTTCAGAGGAGATATTAAGTAATACTGTACGGTACAAACAGTCAAATAAACAAGCAAATGAATAAACAAACAGGGACATTTTTCATACATAATTAAGTGAAACTTGACCTAAATCAAGTGAATGGGATGAATCTAGTTTGAGTCGTCAGCTGAACGGCGTAGACAAACATAATTCTGTATTAACCTGTGGAGCTTCTCAGGCTAATGTACCATGGACTGAGTAAATCCATAATGCTTTCACTCACCGGCGTTTGGTGCTGATTTACTGAACAATGAAGCAAACAAATGTTAATCCTGCATTAAATGTGATGCTGCTGCACACATATTGTAATGACCGTTGGTTTTAGCATATAACATGTTTATCTATTAGCATGATAGAGCTGCTGGATGTTGTGCAGCAGTGTACGACCGTTGAATGGCAACTGGACCAGTTAATTGATCTTATGCAGGTTACAGTGAGAGAGAGCATACACACACACACACATCTCTGGAAAGTGGCCTGCATTTCCTGCAAACACACAGTAGCTGACAATATGGTATTTGTACTGTATGTTCTTTTGAATGAAGTATATTCTACAGCATTCTTGCCAAGCTGAAAAGAACATGGTTTGTGGAGTTGAAAAGCCTTGAAAAGCCTTTGAAAAAATGCAGGTACTGGTCAATACCAATCCGTCCTGTAAAAGCACATTAAATGCAGAGTTAAAGATAGAATCACAGCCCGAATGGACAGAAGTTATTTATCGTTTTACAGATATGTTGGGGAAAAAAAATCATCTCTGATAGTTGTTCAATCATCAAAACCCCTCCTGTGCTCTACACCTCCCATTCCTCCTAACGTCTCAATAAAGAGGAAATACTTGACTTGAAGCGATTAGAATCTGAACAAGTGAAAAATAAGGATAGAAGGATTTACAGACAACGAAAAGTAATGTTTTCATGTTAAATTGTTGACTGAAGACTGAAGTAGCAGTTGGTCACATGTAGATACTTTCCTCATCGGTATTAGTAATTACTGTTGGTAGCCATGCAGTGTTTTATTATAACGATATATAATTTAGCACTTGACACTTCCCTCCTTTCATTCTGGTGTATTCATAAACATTTGTAAATATGTGTTAATGTGCATACTATGTAATTATAATCTCCAGATGTAGTTTTCTGTCCTGATAGTAGAAAACCTTCTGCTTTTTGTTTTTATATTTCATAGTAAGTAGTCAATCTTCAGAAAAATGCGCGTTGTTTGTGTGTGTGAAGTGCTTTTTAGATGCTCAGATAGGCTGAGCAGTACAGTAAATGAGAGTAAGCCTGCTGCCTGGGGCATCTGAAGGCAAACCAAATTTGAGCATGTGGTTTTCTGCAATGCAATTTAGCACAGATGGATACACAAATAAAAAGCTTTTCATGCAAACCTGATTCACAGCAACATCTTTTCATTGCCCGGTTACCCCATATTTTAGTTTTTTTACTCAGTCTCTCCATCGCCCTCTGTCTCTTCTTCAAGTCATTCCCTATCAGGCCTAATGGTGTGATGGCTCGTCTTGAGCCGAGATGACCAATTTTAGACCTAGTCATGGGTGACAGAATAATTTGTTTGGAGCAGACGCGCAACATGTCCAGCTAAGAAATATTTTCAGAAATAAATGTCTTCTCTGATGAATATGGATCATTAGCCCCAGGTTAGAGCACAAATCAAAAATTGTAATCATATGACTAATTTGATATGATGAACATGTATCACAACCAGACGGTCAGCAAGGCTAATAACAGTCTGGATGAGACAGATTGTCTCTGGGCATTTTAAATCACATAAATAACAATGAAAATATAGAACATACTTAGGATTACTGTAATATGGTGAAATATAAGGGCGTTTTCCTGGTCAGTATTGGTTTGTAAGCTCATCATAAATGGAGTAAAAAATGATGAATTCAATGATTGATTAGTTGAAATTATAAATGGATGAATTTATGACCATACAGAACCAAAACACAAATTTTTCATGTATTTGAGCAACTCAACGGCCTGGTTGTGAACGTCTTTTGAGTATTTTCATGTCGTTCCTGGTTCATCAAGTACTGCACAGTGGAGCGTGAAAGATAAAATGCAAGAGAGGGAATGACATTGACAAGGGTGATGAGCTATATTCATGTTGGTGTGAACATGAAGACAATGAATAAAAAGCCGTAGGCCTGCATTGTGTTATCAAGTAATTTCTGTGATCTCTTTTATTGATTGAATGATGAATGATACTGCTTTGTGTGTTATAATGAAATTGTTCTTAAGTAATTCAATCATCAATCATTCAACCCGGCCCCCAGGATGCCCCTGACCTATGCACGTACAGTTTTGGGCAGAAGAAATGTAATAGTTCTTTTAGTTGTAGATATTTAATTTTTTCTTTTAGTTAGAGATATTATTTATAATGAGTATTTAATAACAGTCCGATTTTTCCACTTTTCTTCTACTCTCTGTTAACACGCAGCCTTCACATTGTCGCTGACGCAACACAGATTGGCACTTGTTTGCACGACGTGATTCAGTGATGATGCTCATCGCCTGGCAGTAAAAGTCCTCAGCTATTTTAGCAGCAGCATCAAAAGTAGAAATCTAATTTCTCCGGCTTCTGTGTGGCACAGACATCTTCAACATGACCAATAAGCCATGTCAGATGAAGTAGCATGGCGTAACCAATTAATACCTTTGTTTTGATTCAATTACTATATTTAATTATATTGATTAAATGGGATTGTCCCCCACAGCCTGTTGAAGTAATGAGCGCATTACATTATGGAGTGAATATGTTATCATGGCCTGTAAATGCTACTATTGATAATGAAATGCTATTTTAATGTGGGTTACAGGCACGGTATCGTTGACTGGAGACTGTCATGATGATATATGTCCTAGCACTTAAAGATGTGTTCAGGAAGAGAAAGACATTCATTGGCTACTCACAATAATAATGTTTTTGATGTATATCGATGTCTGAGAGGGCAGAGGGGCACAGTTACGTTATCTATCTATAATAATCCAAGGATATTTCTCATTTCCTGTGTGGAGAAACACTTCAAGGTTTTTTTGTTCTGAAAGACGTTGGTTGAATTCCCCTGTAAAAAAAATGATGTCGAATTTGGTCTATTTTAATAGGATTTGAACCCATTCTGAGTTAATTGTTAAGTGTTGCTAACCAACACGAGAGAGCCTGATCAGTGCTGTTGAATGAGAACAGTGTCTTGCCCTACATGCTTTGGTCTTTGCACAGTTCCTTTGCATAGTTGCAAGTGAAATCCTTTCTAGATGTTCAACTGAGAGTCTGAGAAGTGCAGTCAGAGAGAATTTGTGTCTTTGCCCGGGGCATCTGAAAAACAAACCAAATTTGAGCATGCTGTTTTCTGCAGTGCAAATGAGTGCAGATGAAAACCCTCGCGTGTAAACTTGACGCCCAGCAACACGTTTCGCGGCGCCCCGGTTGTCCTTTTGCTCTCTGCACCTCTTTTTTTTTCTCCCCAGTCGCTCCCCGTCAGCCTCGATCTGAGATGCTCGTCCTGATCTGTGCGATGACCAATTTTAAATCTGGTCGTGGGTGACAGAATTACACAACGTTTTTGAGTGGACGCACAACAATGTCCTAGTCATGCACACACACCCGAGTCATGCACAGTATGCACACTCACGTAGCAAACACTCTTTCTGTTTCTGTCTCCCTGCACTGGAACATCGTGGTTCAGGCAAACACACACACACACACACACACACACACACACACACACACACACACACACACACACACACACACACACACACACACACACACACAAAGACACACACTGCAGCAGCAGTGAAGCCCCGCCTCATATGACCACTGGGCTCTGACTCCCCAATCTCTCATTTACCTGTTCCATCAGCCTCTCCCTCTCTTCTCTCCTTCTCCCTCACACTCCTCCCTACTCCCACTCCCTCCTCCTCTCATTCTCGACTCTTGTTGCCACGGCAGCAAAACCTGACAATAGGAGACAGAGAGAGAGAGAGAGAGAGAGAGAGAGAGAGAGAGAGAGAGAGAGAAAGCAAATGCCATCTGAGTCATTTAGTCCACAACCTGTGTATGTGTGTTTGCAAGTGTATGTGTGTGTGTTTGTGTGTGTGTACGCGCACACATGAGGGCGTACATGTTAGACACGTATGTGTACATTTGTATGTGTCTGTTGTGTGTGTGTGTGTGTGTGTGTGTGTGCGTGGGTGTCTAAGTGGGAGAGCTGTGTGGAGTCGGTTCATCGGTTCATCAGAGTGCTGTGGCAGTGTTAAGGCAAACGCTCCCGTTGTCTGTCTTGCTGCGTATAGCAGGGCTGCCTCAGTGCTATTTCAGGGCCACTGGTTCACCTGTGGTGTTTTGTTGTCAACATCTGTGCCTGTTGAAGCCTTTAGTGGCCTGAATAAAAAATAACTTTTGCCTGAAGTCATTTCATAATGTAGACATCGTTTCTCTAACCGTATTTCACAAATTGAATCATTTTGTGGTCAGCTGACATATTTCTGAATTAACATTAGGTTACCCGTTTCCCATTGGATCCCTGGGCGCCCGTCAAATTAGCGCCATTTCCGACGCGAGTGAAAACATTTCACGTGCGCCGCGATGTTCGCCTTATAGCTACTGCTGACTTTGAATGTCGATGGCGCGGCGTTCTCGCTCGGCTATTGTTCCCTTTTGTAGCGCTGTGTGTAATAATATCACTCTTACATTTCAAAGGCTTTGTTCCGAATGCAAATGTTAGCTCTCCAAACAAGCCAGGGGGCGAGTGAGTTCAAGGAGAGCTTCCTAATTGCGATTAAACTGCCGCGCTTACATAATCTACGTCTGCAACAAGTGGGACCTGCGTCGACAGCCCGTGACACTGAACAGCACATCTCTTTTAAACAGCTCCTGGGGATAGCAGTGCACTGAGCTTCACCCCCCCCCCCCCCCCCCTACCCCGTGCTGATCTGAACAGCGGGTGGGGGTACACACATATGCATGCAGGCAGGCTGAACTGCAAACTCACTGCTGGCACATGCAAACAAACAACATGAAGGCACGCAGACATCGGAAAAACAAATAAAAAAGGCACGGCTCTAGACAGCGCTCTCACTGGTGCGTGTTCTGCCAGTGCACGCTTGTGTGTGTGTGTGTGTGTGTGTGTGTGTGTGTACGTGCGCATGTTTGTGTGTGTGTGACATACTCGGATCTGACAGTGTCACCGGAGCACGGTGGTTCCCCAAGCAGGCGGTGTCAGTGACTGAGGGCCTCTTTGTCAAGGAGAACACTAGTGAGGATTTATCTACGTCCAATGAACGGAGAGAGAGAGAGAGAGAGAGAGCTAGAGGAGAGGGCAGCAACGCAGATTGAAGAGACCTGCGAAGACACAGCGAGAGAAGAGAGAGAGAAAGAGAGGTCAGTGAAGAGGCATGGAGTGTTTCTTTGCGAAGAGAGAGGCGAAATTGAAAGAGACCGAGTGAGAAGAGATACAGAGGTGGAGGAGGATGGAGAGAGAGAGGGATGGGGCGGAAAGGTAGAACGTGACAAAACACCTGCAGCCCAGCTGAGAGAGGACAGGCTAACAACCGATGGGAAAGGAGTGGGAATAAGAGAGAGCGAATACATGAGCACATCCCATCTGGCAAAACTAAACCTTTTAAAAAAAACATTTTCTCTCAAAATGTCAGAACCTAATCCGAAGTCTTGAATGCCTAAAAGAATGAGAATTTGCGTCGCGAGTGAAAGTCAAGGGTAATGATTGAACGCTACGAAATGAAAGCCGCGAGAAAACAGCGTGGGGGAGAAAATGTCGTGAGAGACGGAGGGGAGAAGGGGGAGCGGAGAGAGAAAAAGTAGGATGGAAAAAAGTGAGCAACATTAGGATAGAAGGAGGAAAAGGCAGAAACGGCGAGAGATGGAGAGGAAGGAGGAGAGGAGGAGGAGGAGGAGGAGGAGGAGGAGGAAGTGCGAATGAGTGCAAAGTGAAAGATGCTGAGTCAATGTGACCGAGTGCATGTGCTGCTTTTGATGTTGGATGTACACACAAATTCCTCAACGCTTAATCCTACAAAAAAAAGCCAAAGGGGGTTTAGAGGCGGGACTTCTGTATTTCTAGCCTCATCCTCAAACCTCGTGCACGCACACACACACACACACACACACACGCACACACCGAACCCTCCACAGCTCATCCAGATTGTCTGGGGGCTACCAAATGCTCTGAAATGCCCCGACTGCGCTCCTCCAGTGACAGCGGTCTCTCGCCAACATGACTATTAATTGTGAGCAGGGAGAGGAGGAGGAAGAAGACAGCAGCGCTCCTCTCGGTACGAGTCGTCTTAAATCGAGACCGTTGAGACCGTTCCACTTGCAAATTCAATTACGGGAATGATTCATCCGTCCATTAAGATAACTGTCAGATTTTCTTGTGCCATACAATGAGGCGGATGGGGGGGGGGGGGACAAATGATTGGCCGGCCCCCCCGACACCTCTCTTCCCCTCCTCATCCCCCCCCTCAAGCTGCTTTCCTCCATACGAGTTCTTTTTTGTCTTTCTTTGCATCCCTCCTTTCTTTCACTCCTCCCATATCTCTCATCCTGCTTCCTCTGCCATATTCCTGTTCATCCTCTCTTCATCTGCGCCTGAGGGTATGAGGCAAGATAATGTTCCCTCATTTTCTGCTTTTTCTCCATCTCTCTCTCCCTCCCTCCCTCCCTTCCTCTCTGGCCCTCTCTTCCCTCCCCTCCCTCTCACCCCCCCCCCCCCCTTTGCCTCACGCTCTCTCTCGATAATTAAGATCTCCGATTTTACGCTTTTCTCTTTCATAATAGGCACTGCAGACACTATAAGCCAGTTGCCAAATCTCCAGGACAGACACAAACACAACACACAAACATCTCTCTCTCTCTCTCTCTCTCTCTCTCTCACACACACACACGCTCTTACACACACAAATATGCATACACACTAAGATGAATGCATGCACCAAGCAGCTAAATCTCCAACTGGGATGAATGTCCTCTCTCACTCTCCACTCTCTCTGTCTCTCTTTCTTTTACACACACTCTCTCTCTCTCTCTCACACACACACACACACACGCGCCGAGCGAGAGCGAGTCTGGATATTTATGTATTTTGCTTTTGTGTATTTCTCAGCGGTGCCGGCATGCGGGGTGACTTACAGCAGGGTGCAGAATGAAAGCGAGCGGGGGCTAGAAGAGACTAGTCTGGCTCCCCTCGGCCTCTCGCTGCTCCAGCTCCCTGCAGACTGACACCTGATTGCTACAGGGACTCAGCCATGTACTACAGCAGCCAGACACACAGTCCTCTGGATTAAACACCCTCATCGTTTGCTCTCTCTCTCTCTGTTTCCCTGACTCTCTCCCCCTCCCTGTGTCATATTCTCTTTTTCTCACCCAATCTTTCTCTCTATCTCTATCACGTTCTCCGTCTCTCTTTCTGCTGAAAGTCACTTTCTAATCTCTCTTTATTCAGTTTCATCATCTCCATCCATCCCTCTGCGCTTCTTCTTCCACCACAGCTTTTCATCTCCTTCCTTCCTTCCTTCCTTCCCCTCTCTCTCCTGGGCCCTGGAGACATATAGAAGTATAGATGCTGTAATCTCCTCTCCCCAACCCTGTCAATAGCCCTCAATAACAATGAAATAGCACTCTAGTCCATCCAATCATTGATGAAGACACGGCCACCGTCGCGATCTTATTGGCCATCATGGCAATCTGCCTCCCGTTAATAGCCAATCAGACGGCTCCTGTGAAATGCGGGGCTCCCATGACAGGTCCCCCATTGTTTTGATTGACTGCACCTGAGGGCCCGCCACTTCAGCTGGCCTCGATCAATACGCCATCACACTCACAAAAGGTAAGCTCTGCCCACGCATGCCCTGGAATAAATACACACACACACACACACACACACACACGCAATCGCAACCACAGGTCCAGACTAGACACACCACACACACACACACACACACACACACTTTGGGCAAGTGTAAATTGGGAAAGAGACCAGTGGCGTGACACAGCAATAGAATACAAGTAGAAGCCAGTAAAATGGAGCTCGGTGCAGCACGAGAGAGCGGTGATGTCATTGTGCGGTCAGAATAATCGGTTCTTGCATAACTCTCTCTCTGTTCACCGGTTAATAACAGGAACACGGTGCTGTGGACAGCCTGGTGTACACTGTTCAGGAACACACACACACACACACACAAGAGACAAATGTGACCAAGCATCACTCAACCTTTTTACCTTTTGATCCATCGATTCTTTACGGACGATTTTTTTTGCGATGCTGGGTCACTAAATACGGAGCAAATACACAGCGGCGGTGGCGACCATAATGAGAGCAGTTACAGCAATCTGGACAATATGATGCACGACATGAGCATAACAAACACACGACACGCACACACACTTAGCCACAGTTTGACACAGGAACAACAAGAGAGCAACAAACAGGGGAGAACGAGGGGAAAGAGTAAACCGGCAGAGAGAGAGAGAGAAAGGGAAGAGGTGAGAAAAAGGGAAGTGGGGTTGGTTCATGGGGCACAGAGAGAGAGAGAGATGCTGAGCACGGGGGTTTGCTCATTTTTCTGATGTGCTGAACATCAAAGAGAGAGAAGGTGACGGGGAAAACGACAAAATGGAAAACTGAAAGCAAATGGGCTGACGAGAGAGGAAGGGAGTGGGAGGGGTGTGCAACGCGGGGTCGGAGAATCCACACGATCTGCCCGAACCTCTTTGATGTACACACACACACACACACACATATATATCTCCATCCCATTTCCATCTCCACATGCTCTTGTCAAGATCAAAGTTCAGCCGTCTTCCCCTCCACTCCCCCCTGGCTCAGGCTCATGTGGGGGTCAATTGATTGTCGTGACCCGACTCTTTCAACTGTCTGTCAGACCTCAGACCAGCATTCCGCCACATTGGTGGGGCGTTTAAAGCACGTCTGTGTGTGCTATCGGTGGGTGTACTCTGTGTGTGTGTGTGTGTGTGTGTACAGTATACATTTGTGTGAATGTGTGTGGGTGGCGACGTTGAGTTGCCTCTGGCGGTCTCTTCCCAGGCGGCGTCCTGTCACTTCGGAAAGGGGAGACTTCCCGTGGGAAACATCAATAGAGATGTGTGTATTGTTATACGGACTGTATGCATGGGACTGGGGCGCCTCTCTGATATGGCAGTGAACATCTTCATAGCCCAGGAGGAAAGTAGGATGCCTTGTGTATGTCTGTGTGTAAGTGTGTGTGTGTGTGTGTATCACGGCTAACCGCCAGCATAAGACGTATTTCTTGAAATTATAATTGTGGGTTTGAATCTCTCTCCTCTCTGGTTGGAGTTTGCGTGTTCTCCCTGTGTTTGTGTGGGTTTCCTCTGGGTGCTCCAGACTCCCCCCACAGTCCAAAGACATGCAAGTCAGGTGGACTGGCCAATAGCTGTGAATGGTGTTTGTCTGTCCATGTGTTTGCCCTGTGACGGACTGGCGACCCTGTCCAGTGTGTTTCCTTACCTTTTTCGCCCCAATGCATGGTGGGATAGGTAGGTATGAATGAATGACTTCCTTTGCCAGTGAAGTGATGACGATGTGTGTACATGTCCAGGTGTCCAGTGACTGCAGTGTGTCCTCCGCTCCTGCAGGTGGTGGTACAGGCAGCCAGCAGACCGTTCTCCATGAGGAGCAGTAGAAGATGCCGGCTCTGCCAGCACTGCTGCTGTCGATACACTTCCTCTCCTTCCTGCTAGTCATCATGGCGCCACACTCCCTCAGTCAGGCCCCCCTGCTCTCCTCCGTCCGCATGGGTGAGTGGCTGGCCATCCCTCCATCTCTAGCACCTGGGTCAAAAAGTATTTACCAAATACTTTTCATGGTTTGTTTCAGATTTTGCAATACAATGACTGACAGAAGTATTTGCCAATTTTGTACTTTTCTGTGATTGACTGTCTGTCCTACTATGGTAAACCCCACCCACCTGGTACTCTATGCAAGCTAAAACAAACACAAAGAATGATTTGCAAATATTTTCTAGTAGAATTAAACCATCCTTTTCTGATGTCCAAGCCCTATTTAGGTGTGTAGGTCTTAACTAATAAAAGTAGGTGTGAGGAAACCTGCACACTATCAAATATTGAGGACAGTAGTTTATTTTCGAGACAGGATTCAGTATAAATATGTATGCAAGGAAGATGGTTGCTCGGCCAAAACATTAGCTGTGCTGCATCTGGCACTTAAGAATAAAATGGATTTATTTCTCCAGTCAGAAACCCCCCATAATGTTTGATAGTGTGAGGGTTTCCTACCACGTACTACGCTGAATAAAATTTGACTCAGGTCAGCCTTCTCCATTCCTTCATCTGACAGAGGCTGTGATCTCTCTCTCAGCTACCCCCCCACCCCCGCCCCATCTTGCAAATACACCCCCTCACCCCCACATGAGCTGAGCATGGGTAACATTAACGATAAAATGCTCTTCCACTTGCCCTTTTCTTCTTCCTCACCATTCATGCCCTCCATCGTCATGCTCTGTCTTTCTCTCCACCCTCTCATCATTCCCTGTCCACCTCCCCCCCTCCTCCTCCCCCCCTCCTCTGTCTCTCCCCCAGCGGCGATCCTGGATGACCAGTCGGTGTGTGGGCGCGGGGAGCGGCTGGCACTGGCGCTGGCCAGGGAGAACATCAACAGCGTGATGGAAGGCCCGGCCCGAGCCCGCGTGGAGGTGGACATCTACGAGCTGCAGAAAGACTCGCAGTACGACACGACTGACACCAGTGAGTGAAACCAGCAGAGAAACACCGAAGACCAGTAGATGAATACAAACCATCATAGAATGATGACAGAGACCAGTGGGGTGAAATGAAAACACAGACGACAAAATACCTGTAGACATTGATCAGTTAAAGACTACCAATACCAGTGGGGGGCTTAACAGTGACCAGTGTGGAACAGTAAAACATAGTACTACTGCTACTGGTTTCATTCCAAAACACCATCAAAAATGGTACCTGGTAATATTTGTAAAAATAGAGACAATTACATTCTCTAAAGTTCCTCAGATAGATAATAACTCAGACAGTGTATTCTACCGTAAGTGTAGGTGTCCATCTTTTTAAATCTCTTTATATACTGGCTAGCATGGGAACAGACAAAACTCATTTGGTTAAGGTTAGGCAACTAAAACAATTTAAACTCATGATTTTGGCCACGGTTAAATAAAGTACTGCCTCGTTCACTCAAGTTTCCTGTTTCACTCGGTTTGTACGATATCGTATGAAATTACCACCACACAAACAAGCCATCGGCATCGAGAGGTCACATCCCAACACAGATCAGGGGTACAGGCCAATGCGAGGCTACGTCAGACTGTCACTAGGCCTCGCAGGAGTTGCAGGCTGCTACATGAAGCTGTATTGATATAGAGATTGAAACTGAATGCTAGCTGTCACTGAAGACAGAACAACAGAGCAAGGACTGCTGAATCCAGCCACTGAGGAGACAGAGACTCCCTGCTCCTATTGTAACAGGTCACTGACCCTGCCACAAGCTACTGACAAATGTCTATGTGCGCATGAGATGGGTTGTGTGCATGCTTGTGTTGTGCGCTTGTGTGTGTGTGTGTGTGAGCTTGTGTGTGTCCTTGACCAATGGGCAGGAGACTCAGACAGGCTTGTTTGCCAGCAGGGTGTTTTGGTCTCTGGATCGGAGAGCTCATCATCTTACAGCTACGGTTGTCTGAAGCACATGCATTTACACATGCATGCACACACATTTCCTTCTGCAGACATAGACACACACCTGCACATTCACACAGGGACTCTAGTCTAGGCATGCACACGCATACACATACATGCAGACTTGCGTGCATGAAGGCACACAGTGGTTGCGAGTGAGGAAGACTAATTTGATAAATGAAGTTACCAACCAAATATATCAGCAAGAATAAAGCTTCATGACTATCAAGATAACACAATTAAGTCACCTGACTTATTTCCGCTGTGGCCATTAAATCATTTGGCTTGCAGCTAGACATCTATCTTACTCATATATTTATCAAAGTGATGAGGATGGAGTGATGCTTGACATCTCTATAGTCTCTATAGTCTCCATTCCTCCTGTGCGCTGATGTTAATAGATGATGATTCCAGCACACATCCGCCATATTCTTGTTACGCTTTGCTTGTACTTCAGATGTTAAAGCCCCAGGAAACTTGGCTTGAAATAGTAAAAATGAATATATGATATCAAAGTTTAGTGTCTAATCAAGCATTCACAAAAATCTGAGTGAAAATAAACTTTCAGAAATATTAGAAAACCGAGTTCAAATGAGTGGGGGGTTCAGAACAGTGGGGTTAAATTGGGCGTGGTATTTTCTGAGATTTACGACGCAGAGAATTCTTTAATCCAATCATTAAACAATGCATGTCAGTTGTCCCTCCCACTACAGGTGCAACAGCCTGACAGTTTGACATGGGCGGAGCTATCCATTGTGTCAGGATGTCAATCAAATCCTGATCTGACACGCCTAGACAGTCCTGCGAAATGGTCTCAACAGCTAAATGAGCTGTTTTTGAACCCATTTTCACTCAGATTTTTGTGGATGCTTAATTAGACACTAAACTTTGATATCATATATTCATTTTTACTATTTCAAGCCAAGTTTCCTGGGGCTTTAAAGAGATATAGCACAAAATCAAAATGTATTTCTAGAGATGCCATGGCGTGTAGTGTGGTTGGGATTGTCTCTAACTGTGATTGGCAGGTGGACATGTTAACTATTAGGGCTATTGATCAGTTACACAGACAGACTGTGGATATAACCTGTTCCCATTGACTTTTAACTACACTGACTTTTTGTCTACTCAACACAGTGGAAAAATGACTTTTCGGCTGGGGGGTTTTGAATGTTGTAATCTATATTGCATATTGAATCCCAGAGACTGTGCAGACAGGGCAATTCCTTAACAAAGAAATCCATGGTTGGGAGAAATAGCAATAGGATTTTATTGACTGGTCATTTAACAGACAAATGTGTAAAATTGTTTCTTCTGCAAAAAAAAGCAGTCACGAAAATGACATTTAGATCCACTGTTAGTCGAAAACAACCACCTAGTTCTGAATATTGTCCTGATGCTAGAGATATATTTATAATGCACCCAATGTCTTAAAAACCCCCATTAAAACTGATTAAAATCCTAACAAGTGAACAGTAATGGTGGGCGATACATGGGCAGCCCCGCCGTAGTCCTCCGAGTATTCATGTCAACCTGAGTCAGTTCATAACGAGGCAGGTTGTGCTGCTGTAATTGCATCAGTGGTTAAATTGGAAGTTAAATTATATGCATCCTCTTGCTGCATCTGAAATTTCCACATCTGCCTCTAGCGGAGATCTCCTCCCTAACCGCAACCCCCTACGCCAACTCCGCATCACCATCAAACTGAAAGGAAGACTCCCCTGCCTGTATGTTCCATGTTTGTTTTTCCTTTTTCCCCTTCAGTGTGTCAGATTCTACCCAAGGGCGTCGTCTCTGTGATAGGTCCCGCCTCCAGCCCCGCCTCTGGCTCTACTGTCAGTCATATATGTGGAGAGAAAGAGGTGAGTGTGTAAGACGCGCGCGCACACGCGCACACACACACACACACACACACACACACAAATCTCTGCATACATGCTGTCTCTTTCGCTCTCTCTCTCTCTCTGACTTCTCCTAGTCACACACACTTTTCATGCTCAGTGCGTCTCAACACTCGGGCTCCCGGACGTCTTGAAAATCTTCTCATGTAATTAACCGTCCATCCACTTCCTCCATCTGTTTTCTCATTTCTTCCCATGGCCTTTTATCCTCTGCTCTCTCCCTGTTCCCTGCCATCTTTCTCCTTCTGTCTTCTCTTCCTCTAACGTCCCCCTCTCTCCCTCTCCTGCCAGATCCCTCATGTAAAGATCGGTCCGGAGGAAACTCCTCGCTTGCCGTACCTGCGCTTTGCCTCAGTGACTCTGTACCCTAGCAACGAGGACCTGAGCCTGGCTATAGGAGCCATCTTACGCTCCTTCAGCTTCCCCTCAGCCAGCCTGGTCTGCGCCAAGGCTGAGTGTGAGTTCTCATGCAGTCTTGTTGTATGCTTGTCCATTAAGCGTGATTACATGTGTGTGTGTGTGTTTTGATGTACGTGGACTCACCTTGTGCGCGGTGACGTGCTTGCAAGCTTACGCGTTCACCTATTGTGTGTGTGTGTGTGTGTGTGTATGCGCCGTTGTGTGCTGATTCCTCTGTGGGGGTGTTGACACATCCACACGTTGTGGGCGGACATGAGTGTGTTGCACTGCTGGACACTCGTTTTAACAGTCTGGCCATTAGGTTCACTCTGCTGTCAGAGTTTAGAACATGGCTCACACACCACAGCCTTCCTCTTACTCACGCTCTCACACCGGCTCGCACTGCCTCTGCTCCACCTCAGAGGCTGCTAGTCCAAACTAAGTAAATACATTTCCCTATTTAAATTGCTTTCCAATATTAAAAATGATTCAATGGGCATTTAATTGAACTTGCTCGCAGGCACTCGGAGAGCTTTAATGCTGAAGGGACTTTGGTACTTAGTCACAAACCCTCTTGATTTTTGTTTTGAAAGAGAGTGTTATTGATTCATTAAGCACTCCTTTACAGCGTGCTACGTGCTTTAGCCTTTTTGTGCCATCAGGACATGGTGTAATCCCAATTTTTCCACACAGTAATCACCTGAAGTTTTGCCCCGGCTCCGAGTCAAACCGAACTGAGACGATGTCGCTTTGCTGCTATCAACTCGACACATCGACCAAAACTGTACGGGAAAGCGGTGAAGTCTGCGTGCGATGACGATGTGTACTCGCCGCCGCAGTGTGAAAACGGGAGATGTAGACAAACAAATGCTGCAACATTGGGAATAATTGATTTGATGATCGCCGTGCTTTCATTATCTCCCCGAAAAGCAAGGCTCAATTCCTCCTGGACCTGTCATCTCATTGAACTGAAAGAGCTTTGAAAATGACATCAGACGTCTTTTACAGTTTTTTTTTTTTAATCATGAATTAAATGAAGGTACAAGAGAGCCTCGTCTCTCACGCCGCTTCCCTCTCTCGTAAGGATTAGAGGCAACAGATAGCCGTCGTAGTCGCCGGCCCGAATTTGCAGTTCCTACCGGTGGTGGAGAGATTGAGCGGTGCATGTGTAATATATTTGGCTTGAAGGTGATCTTTTACAAGGTTATCACACTCGCAGACTCTGACCCACTTGGCTGCGCTATCTATCGCCATGGAGCTGGTTGCCATGGCTGCAGAATAGGTGCAAACTGCCACTCAACAGGCTTGTTCCACACACTGAACGACTGTGTGTGTGTGTGTGTGTGTGGCAGGGTACGTGTGTTTGATGTGTTTTGCGTGTCTTGTGTATAGGTGTGTGTGCACGCGTGTGTTTGAATAGTGATTTATGCTTGCAAGTGTGTGTGTGTGTGTGTGTGTGTGTGTGTGTGTTTTCCATTCTAGTGCTGCAGAGGCTGAACATCAGTGTTTTCCCACCATCTTGTTTACCAATGTAGAGTGGTGCGTTCAAGGGAAGTAGGCCTTCTCTCCCTTTTTTTGTTCGCGAGTGACACACCCCGCGCCACCTTGATTACGCAACATCCGCGTCATCTCCCCCCCCCCCCTCTTTAGCCTGTGCTAGTAGCATCACCGTAGAAACGCCGTTAAACAGGCGTGAGTCAGAGATTTTTGGGTCATCTCCGACGGATCCCTCCCTCGTTAAGGCTGGGTCACAACACTCCATCTGAGCTCTAATTCCATTAAACAGTTTTTCCGCGAGATGGATGAGTTTAGGGGAGAGGGAGGAGGAGGAGGAGAGTCTCAGCGTAAGAGAGAGATGGATAAAGAGGGAGAGAGGTAACTAGAGCACAGGGGTAAGACAGATAGAGGGGTGAGAGTGAGCAAGAGCCTGCGCGAGGGATAAAGAGAGAGATGTGTGAAAGAGAGGCAGGGCGGCAGAGTGAGGAAGCTGTAAAGTGCATTGATTTCCCTCCTCCTCCTCCTCCTCCTCCTCCTCCCTCCTTCCTCAAACTAATTAAAGTTTTGGCCTGGTTCAGTGATTACCCCACTGCTTACAGAGCCTTTCTCCTGCTGAAGGGCCCTGTGTGCTACCTCCTCCTCTCCTCCCTACACCCCCCCCCATCATCCCCACCACCTCCCCCTCAATCCCCCAGATGCCTGCCCCACCACTTATTTACATAGCTAGGGGTGTTTTACTATAGAATTACAATTAGGGAGTAGCAGGGCAGACTTTCCAGCAGAGGCTCACTCCATGCAGCGTGTCAAGTGAGTCTTGACTGCCATTGGTTGTACTCGTTTTTCGAGAGGAATTCGCTTAAAGTGGATGAATTGTCTCAAGTATTACAATCTCTCTCCTCTTACTGATGCTCTGGTCCTCTTTCTGTCCTTCGTATCATCGAGGTCTTGCAGAATCCGTGTATCTTCAATTTTTCTGTTCGTTTTTTTAATCTTTTCACTGGTTTATTAAGTTTTTTTTTAAATGATCATAATGTACATATATCACAAATCCTATCTTGGATGATACCCACAGGGAATAAAAGTAACTGAATGCAGACATAGTCTTCCTTCATGTTAAATGATGTTTCACTTTCCTTGGACAATAAATATCAACAAGATTTTCACAGTTCCTGCAAAAGCCTACACCTTTGGGGGGGGGGGTATATGATTCAAGATTCAAGATTCAAGAAGTTTATTTGTTACATACACATACATGTAGTGAAATGTGAAAAGTAGCAATGCTCACAGGAATGTGGAAAGGGCAGTATGCATAGTATTTACAGTAAAAAAACAACAACACAATATTTACAGTAGAAAAAAATAAAATTGCAATAATTACAGTTAGAGCTCTTATATAAAACAACCCAATATATACAGTAAGAGCACTTAATAAAATATAAAATGAGAGGTAGATGGGGGAAATCGTGTGAATGTGATGTGATGAGGTTTGTGTACTGACACTTGATGCTGCTTTGGCTTCCGCCTCAGGCCTGCTGCGATTGGAGGAGCTGGTGCGCCGCTTCCTGATCTCGCGGGACACGCTGTCCATCCGGATGCTGGACGACAACCTGGACCCCACGCCGCTGCTGAAGGAGATCCGCGACGACAAGGTGGCCACCATCATCATCGACGCCAACGCCTCCGTCTCCTACCTCATCCTCAAGAAGGTCAGGTCGTTACGCTATAGCCAACCTACTAATATGCTAGGATGTGAACCGACTCCCGTTGACAGTATATACACACACACACACACACACAGCATCACGTTGGGAGGATACAGGTTGTCTCCTCGATGTATTCCAACACACAACAGGCGGATTCAGGTTACAGTCATTTCGGTATCTGCGCCGTATGTAAGATATATATATATATATAAAAACATTAAAATCCCAGCGGCTACACATTCATTGTTGTTAGAAGTAGCATCTATTTTTACC